>CM060698.1:90023042-90530075 GCA_030686995.1 Artemisia argyi | reverse complement strand
ACGAACTTCCCTTGAAGTTAATATGTATGAAAGATAAACGAACTTCCCCTTAAACCATGCATATCATCAAGGATCTTCAAGTTGCAGCTTCATTATAAATAGTCTTCCCCTTTTTGTCATCATCAAATAGGGGACAAATGTAAGCAACCTTGATCTTCACAACCACGAATCAATATTACACATCCAATCCATCTTTCCAATGTTTCAAAGTCGCCCACCATTAAGTTTTCCGCATCTAGAGATGTACTTGAAACAGTAGAAATCAAAACTAGCAGTAGTAATAATAACTAGCAGTAGTAAAAACCTTCACCTCAATGTAGCAAATAAATGGTTAAATATTTAAACACTTAAGCTTCCCCTGAAACCTATATGTTAACCATTTGTTGAATGTAGGCTCCATGTAATGATTACTAATGAAGAAAACTAAATATAACCAACTTGATGCTGAAGTAGAACTACCCAAACTTGTGCCCTATATCTTGTACTAAAATTGACTTCGAACGTATACTTAACGTATAGGGAGATCGCAATCTCTTGACAATAAACACTGAGCACAATAACGTAACTCCTTCAAGTGTTTGTCAATTCGTAGTCTCCTGAACGAACGAACAAGTTATCTCAAAAGTGTAACACCCACCTTGAGATATGATAAGAACACTCATCCAAGAAACTCCACTTCACTTCAAATAGGTGATAAAAACCTTTCTTCGTAACCAATTAGAACAAATAAAAACGAGCCTTTAAACTTTTAAGAACCAAAACTAAATCAAAAATCTTTCTTGTGTGTGTGTCTTCCCCTTGTGTGTGTGTCGGAACCAACTTGTTCCAAGTCTAATAAATACTTCCCCTCACTTTGTGTAACACATGCTCCTTAAGAAATATGAACAGCAGCGGAAACAATTAAGGCAGCAGTGGAAACAAAATACACTAGCAGGGGTAACGTGAAGTGAGCAGTGGAAATATTTTAACTGGCAGTAGAATGACGTATAGCAGCAGAATAAAAATCAATTCGATGACCAAAGCATAGCAGCACTTTAACTTGCAATATCCCTATCTCTCCACGTGAAGGTCCAATCAGATAATAGAAATCAATAAGTACGAGAACCTTTGCTTTGCTCTACTGACCTATGAATCAACTATTAATAAAGATATTTATTCACGACAAACTTTTGACCAATTCTGCTCCATTTGATCGAATATAGAATAAGCACCATAGTTCTGACCAATAAATACTCACCGACCCAGGATCCACAATCAATAATTGTTGTAGTCTAAAGGCCAGTGAATACACTCTTCATTAATAAACCGATTGACCAAGTATAAGCAAAAATCCATATGACTGTTCCACCGACCCACTATGAGACTTTGACCAATAAAATTAGTATGTTGGGTTTTGACCAAGTAACACTGCTGCTAAGTAACTCTGCTGCTGAGTAATACTGCTGCTACAATGAAACTGCTGCTAGTGTTAATGACTCTGCTGCTGAAGACAATCTGCTGCTTGGTGAAACTACTGCTGAAGAGATTAACATTGTATACGATAGGATAATTATGGAATAGATTTTTTGTATAGTTTATCTATTTAGATTATTCTTATCTTGTAGAGAAAGGTATTGTAAACCTAGTAGGACTCCTTGGCCTATAAAAGGAGGATCCTAGGGTTAGTTTATGTACGTATTATTATTCACTTCAAGGTTGTAAAACCCTAGCATTATTGAGTGCTCGTATTAATAAATATTGAAGTGTTGAAAGAGAATTCTTAATCTTCTTAAGTTAAGCTTTTATATTCCGCATTTAAGCTTAAGTATTTGTTTAAGTTAACTTCTATATAAGATCGTATTAGCTCAACTGGGATCAACAAGTGGTATCAGAGCTTGTGATCTAGAAGTTATAATCAAGAAGATTTTGTTTCTTTAAAGTTTGCTGTTCCAAATCGTTTGCATAAGATGGGTGATGAAACTCATATGGTGACTGCTTCAAGGGTTCCCATGCTCAATCCTTCTGAGTATGAGCTATGGAAGAGGAGGATCAGACAATACATTCGCATGATCGACTTCAACATGTGGAATGTGATTGTTAATGGTGATTCTGAACCAGAGAAGAGTGCTGATGGTAAGGAGATACCAATCAAGTCTGCTGAAGCTAATGCAACTAGGAAGCTGGAAATCAAGGCTCATAGTATTCTCTTAATGGGAATACCTAATGAATTTCAAATGGACTTTGATGATTGTGAAACAGGAAAAGCATTAATGGATGCAGTAGAATTCAGGTTTGGAGGGAATGATGCTACTAAGAAGTCCAGAAAGAATATGTTGAAGCATCAGTTTGAAAACTTTACTTCTGAACCTGGAGAAAAGATAATTGGCACATACAACAGGCTAAATCAATTAGTTAGTCATCTAAAGCTTGTTGGTTATGTTGTTCCACAGGAAGATGTAAATCTCAAGTTCCTAAGAAGTCTTGCACCTGAATGGAGTATGCATACAGTGGTGTGGAGGAATAAGCCTGACTTTGAAACAATGAAGTTGGAGAGCCTCTACAACAATTTAAGGGTGTATGAATCTGAATTGGCTACTTCTTCTACTTCATCTTCTAGTACACAAAATCTTGCTTTTGTTTCTTCAAAATCCAAAGAGACACAAGATACTCACTCTACTGCTTATGGAGTATCTACTGCTGATGGATCTGGATCTGCTGCTAGCTCAAATGACAAGGTTTCTACCAGTGATGTTGCTTTATGTGCATTCTTGGCTGAGCTTACTACAACCATAAGATCACATGTCATAAATCAAGATTTGGATCATATTGATCCAGATGATCTTGAAGAAATTGATCTCAAATGGCAAATGGCAATGTTGACTTTAAGAGCAAGAAAGTTCTGGAAAAAGACTGGAAGAGAAGTCAAATACAAGGCTAAGGAGAGTCCAGGGTTTGACAAGTCTAAGATTGAATGCTACAATTGCAACAGGAAGGGACACTTTGCTAGAGAGTGTAGATCTCCAAAGAAGAATGCTGAAGTTCCAAAGAAGACTGAAGAATCAAAGTCTGCAATGGTAGCTTGTGATGGGCTGGGAGAATATGACTGGAGTGATATGGCTGAAGAAGAACCAAATTTCTCTTTGGTTGCTGCTGTTCAACCCAAAGTGCATAACTTTGCACTTATGGCATATGGTTCATCATCAGGCTCTGACTCTGAGGTATCTAATGATTCTGAATCATCTGGATGTTCTTTTAAATCTTGTTCTGACACTATAGAAGTTCTTAAGGCTAGGAATGAGAGTTTAAATAGAGAAGTTGAACACCTAAAACTTGATAACTTAGGTTATAAAGTAGGTATTCAAAATGTTGAGAGAAGGTTAGAATATCTCAAAGAGTGTGAAAAGGAATATGTAGAACAACTTAATCTCAGAGATATAGAAATTTTTAAGAAAAATAGTGAAGTAGAAGTTCTTAAAAATAAGTTAGAAGAAGCTGAAAAAGAAAAAGAAGCTGCTCTTGCTGAAAAAGAAAAACATGTAGTGAGAGTACAAAAACAACAATTTGCTTCTGATATGGTTAATAAGTCAATAGAGAGCACCTTGATGAGAAAAGGCAGTGGAATAAGATATAATGAAGTGGCTCCTCCAGCCAAAAGTGCTTATGCTCCACCAGGCAAAGAGCTATCCTTCATTAGTGAGCTAGAAATTGGAAAACCTGTAGGTGAATGTAGTACAAGTAAAATTGAAACACCTAAGGTTGAGGATAGAAAATTTCCTGAAGCTCCAATTATTGAGGAATGGTATAGTGATAGTGATAGTGAAGAGGAACAGGTTAAACCAAAACAAAGTTTTAAAAAGGAAGAAATTCCTACTCAGGTTAAGCCTAAGGTGGAACAGGTAAAGTTTGTTAAACCTGTGTTAGGAAATAACTTTTCTAGAAAACTGGTAGAGTACAATGAGATACCTAGAGAACAGATGGAAAGGTTCAATAATAAGCCTAGGGGTAACCAAAGAAACTTTAATAACCTAGTTTCAAAAAGATTAGGTGATCAGTTTCAATTACAAAAGAAGGCTTGTTATAAGTGTGGTAGCTTTGACCACTTGATTGTTAGATGTTCTGAACACCAAAAGCCTGTTTGGAATCAATACACTAGGGTGAATCACAAATATGTAACTAAACAAACTCACCCACATCCTAATAGAAACATGGTTCCAAGAGCTGTTTTGTTGAGATCTGGTGCTACTAGATCTATTTATGCTGCTAAATCAAATGGTGTTTTCAAATCAACAACTAGTTCTTCAAATGGCTCTACTGCTAGTAAGCACTCTGCTGCTAGAATGCATTCTACTGCTAGTAAGCAATCTGCTGCTAGTTTAAAACTTTCTACTTCTGAGCCAAAACATCTTCCAAATACAGTTGTTGGTAATCACTATTATGCTGTTAAGGCCTCAGCTTGCTGGACTTGGAAACCAAAAACAAATGTTTCAAACTCTGTTTCCAAGAATAGTAGTGCATCAAGTGATTTGAAGAAATTTGATTATACTGATGCACAGGGCAGATCCAAGTCAGTAATGGCTTGGGTCATCAAGAGAAACTGATTTCTTTATTTTTCATGTGCAGGTCAATCTACTGGATGAGCTTAAGGATATGGTTATTGTTGACAGTGGATGCTCTGGACACATGACTGGGGATGAATCTCAACTTGAAGATCTTGAGGTTTTTGATGGTGGTTATGTAGCTTTTGGGAATGATCCAAAAGGTGGAAAAATTGTTGGTATTGGAACTCTAAGGACTGGTAATTTGGACTTTGAGAGGGTGTTTCTTGTGAAAGGACTTAAGTTTAACCTTTTTAGTGTCTCACAAATGTGTGACAAAAAGAATTTTGTTCTTTTTACAAACACTGAGTGTATGATTCTTTCTCCTGATTTTCAATTACCAGATGACAAATCTGTGTTACTGAAGGTCCCTAGAAAGGAAAATATATACAGTGACCATATTAAGAATATTATTCCTAAGAGGGCTTTGACTTGTCTAATTGCAAAGGCCACTATTGATGAGTCCAAATTATGGCATAGAAGACTGGGACATCTGAACTACAAATTGACCTTCATAGTTGGTTTTCATATGTTCTCAATTGAAGTTATCACAAACCCTTACACCTAATCATTCCAATAATCACAAATCCCCAAATTCACTAAACCTAATTCATGGAGCTACAACGTACCTGGGTTGAGCAACACAACAGTGTGGTCGTTTTGAATGAAGAGTTAGTTCCTGAAGGTTTCACAGACATGGTAAAGTTTTTGAATGCTACTTCTCTTAGGTATGCACTCACTGTGAACCCTACTATATATGCTTCCTACATCAAACAGTTTTGGTTTACTGCCAAAATCAAAACTATGAATGGGGAAAAACATGTCAGTGCTTTTGTTGATGGGCAAAAGGTTCGTGTGACTGAATCATCAATAAGGGAATTTCTTCTCTTAGATGATGAGACAGAGACCACTTGCCTTGCCAATGATGCTATTTTTGCTGGTTTAAAAGAATTGGGATATGAGGGGAAACATACAAATTTAAAATTTCAAAAAGCTCTCCTCTGTCCTCAATACAAGTTTTTGATACATTTATTCCTTCATTGTTTGAGTCCTAAAACATCTGGGTGGCATGAGTTCAGTACTACCATTGCTTCTGCAATGATATGTCTGTGCAAAGGTCAACCATTTAATTTTTCAAAAATGATATTGGCTGGGTTGTTTAAAGGTGTTGAAGATGGTTCTTATTTGCTATATCCAAGATTTCTTCAAATCTTTATTGAAAAACAAATTTCCAAAACAAGAACCCATGTTTCTGAATATGATGCTCCAAAATTGGCTTCAAGGACTTTTACCTTTTTGAATAAACATGGCAAAGGTTTTTCTGGTGTACATACAAATCTTACTTCTTTTATGGAACAAATTGTGCACACCAACCAGGGTGAAGGATCAGGAAATCCCACTGATTCCCATCACACACCCAATGTTACTACATCTGTTACACAACCTACAAAACAATATACACGTAGGAAAACCAAAAAGGACACTAATCTACCTCAGGATAGTGTTAGTATGGCTGTACCAGATGAGGCTGTCCTAGGTGATGGAGAGGACATGTTGGCAAGGGTTGTCACTACTGCTTCTAGCTTAGCAGCAGAGCAGGACAGTGATAACATCATTAAGACCCAAACCAAGGCAACATCTAGAGAAAAAGATTCTTATGAGTCTGATTTTCAGGATGGTAACCCTAGCCAAATGGAAAACATAGGGGGCTCAGATGATCAAACTAGGTTTGATACTGAGTTTTTGTCCCAAGATTCACCTCTCGGACTAGGTCACACAGGTCGAAGTGATGAGGACAGGCCAGTGACTCATGAATTGACGGATCCACTTGTACATGATGACAATGTCAGTGATTCACCTCTCGGACCAGGTAATACAGGTCGAAGTGATGAGACTACAATGGAACTTATAAAAGAATTGACGGCTACTTGTACAGCTTTGGGGTTGAAATGTGAGTCTTTGGAAGATAAGGTTCTTAATCTATCTGATGTTGTTGCTGGTCAAGCCAAGGTCATCATCAAAATGCGAAAACAGATTAAGAGCTTCAAGAAATCAAAATCTTCAACCTCATTGCACAGATTGAAGAAAGTGGGGACTACTCAGGTTGTAAGTTCTTCTGAACCATCTACTCATTTGGAAGAGGATGCTTCCAAACAGGGGAGGAAAGAGATTGTCATGGATTCAGGGGAGGTAAGTCTTGAAAAAGTTGATAAAGTTCAAGATATGGATGCTGGAATAGTTTCAGGGGAGGTTCCAGTGATGGAAGATATGGATGTGGATAGTCCTCAGAATGATGAAGATTTTGTGGTTGCTGATAAGTCTGGGAATGAAGTTGTTATGGAAAAAGTGGCTGCTGCACAAGAAAAGGTGGTAGATACTCTTAAAACTTTGGAGTCTGAGCAACTTGTGAAGGCAACAGGATTGATGGGTAATGTGTTAAAGACTTTGGAAGATTCAGTGGAAAATGCTGCTATTGCTGATTCTACTGCTGTTCATGTTTCTGCTGCTAAGAATGTTGATGGTTCTGCTGCTAGTGGAATAGTGAATACTGCTGAAGTACAAGACTCTGCTGCTGGATCTATGGACAATGCTGCTGCAGAGGCAATGGTCTTGCTAAGTAAGAAGACTACTGCTGAGGCTCATACACCACAATTACCAACTCCATCATTATCACAACCTATCACAACAACAAACATAACATCAACAACAAGAAAACCTCAAAAAGGAATAACAATTAGAGAACCTGCTACTACTCAAAAGAAGACAATCACATCATCTTCTACTGATAAGGGTAAAGGCAAGCAAGTTGATGTTCAGAGGTGGATATATAAAGGGGTTGATTTTACTGATGTGCCTTTTGATTCTTAGCCTAAGCCATTGCAAGTTGAACATGATGAAGCTGCTGCTATTAAAACACAAGAGTTGTTTAATTTGGAAGATCAGCAGCTGGCTGAGAAAGAGGCTGAAGGTTTAAGAATGTATGATGAATGGGATGATGAAAAGATCAGAATTGCTGCTGATATTGAATTAAACAAGCTGATCAAGATTGAAGAAAATGAAGTTCCAAATTTTAATGTGCAATCTTGGTATAGTAACTTTGCTTCTAATAAGAGAAAAGAGAATGCTGCTGCTAGAAGAAAGGTTAAAGTATTCAAAGGTCCAACAGTTAAACAGCAAAGGAAAGAGTATGAAAGATATCTAAAGAATATGGGTGGATGGACATTGGTGCAATTGAAAGCTTACTCTGACAAAGAAGTTTTTGATTTGTATCAACAAACAAAGAAGAGAACAGATACTTTTTATGCTATGGGATGTGCTGAGGACTTGGAACAAATTGCTAAGATGAATAAGAAGTTGGTGCCTGAAAAGGTAGCTGAAGCAGAGTATGTTCAAGAAGTTAATGTTGAAAAGCTTGAAAGTGATGCAGCAAAGACTACTTCTTCTGTGCAGGGTGATAAAAGAAAAGGTGTTATTCATAAGTCAGTTGCAAAGAAGAAGAGAAAGATTGGAGAAGGTAGTAGTTCTATGCCTGAAGGAGATGAGTTTAAACATGGTCTTGATCATATTCCTTCTGAGCATCAAAAAGAACAATTGAAGGGTTACACTGTGGTTGGCAAGATGGAAGATCCTGAAGTGGTTGATGCCAAACCATTAGGAGTTAAATATCCTATCATCAAAGTAACTACAGGTTATGATGCTAACATTGGAGTATTTCATGATGTTCAGAGATCTGATGGTAAGTCTCACAGATTTCTTAGATTTCAACAGATGTTACATTACTTTGATAGAGAGGATGTTGAAGACTTGTGGAAGTTATACAAGGCAAAGTTTGGAGCTAAGAAATTTGATGGTAAAAAGTATGAGGTAGATCAAATTGATCATATCTTAACTGCTTCTGATAATGTTATGTGGAGAGCTCTTAAACTTATGTTTGATCCTTCAATGGATGATTCTGAATGGACAGAGATAGTAGAATACAAAGTAAGAAAATGGAGACTCTTTCAAGATTCTGGAGTTCATGTACTAGAACTTGGACCAACTACTTTGTATATGCTAGCTGAAGTAGATTATCCAGTGGTAAGATATTGGAATATTGTTAATCAGATGGTTAATGGTGATAAAACACTTAAGCTGCAGAAATATTATGATTCTGATGATCAAGCATTCAATTTGCTGTCAAAGTATAAGAAGATATTTGATCAACTGAATTCAAAAGAGTTGAAGTGTTTGGAAGCATCCTCCAAGTGATGAATTGAGCTTTGAAGAAACTTAAATATTTAGAAATAAATATTAAGTTTAGGGGAGGATTGTTGGGTTTTGACCAAGTAACACTGCTGCTAAGTAACTCTGCTGCTGAGTAATACTGCTGCTACAATGAAACTGCTGCTAGTGTTAATGACTCTGCTGCTGAAGACAATCTGCTGCTTGGTGAAACTACTGCTGAAGAGATTAACATTGTATACGATAGGATAATTATGGAATAGATTTTTTGTATAGTTTATCTATTTAGATTATTCTTATCTTGTAGAGAAAGGTATTGTAAACCTAGTAGGACTCCTTGGCCTATAAAAGGAGGATCCTAGGGTTAGTTTATGTACGTATTATTATTCACTTCAAGGTTGTAAAACCCTAGCATTATTGAGTGCTCGTATTAATAAATATTGAAGTGTTGAAAGAGAATTCTTAATCTTCTTAAGTTAAGCTTTTATATTCCGCATTTAAGCTTAAGTATTTGTTTAAGTTAACTTCTATATAAGATCGTATTAGCTCAACTGGGATCAACAGAAATGATAACGAAGGATTATTTATTTATTAACGATTTAATTACAAGAAATTTTTACAGGGTTCTACAGTACCCACTTGTCATTCTGAATTTCGTCCCGAAATTCGATTTTTAAGAATCTAACAAGTGCGTTCTATGAAAATAAGTGTGGATATTTCTCACGGAATCTATCTTCTCTTTCCCATGTGTAAGTCGGTCCTCGCTTAGAGTCCCATCTTACTTTCACAATGGGAATACGATTCTGTTTGAGTTGTTTTATCTCTATATCCATTATTTCCACAGGCTCTTCTGTGAACACTAGTTTGTCGTCCAATCTAATCTCTTTTAGTGGAATGACGAGAGTTTCGTCTGACAAACATTTCTTGAGTTGGGATACGTGAAACGTAGGATGTACCCTACTGAGTTCATCCGGAAGTTCTAACTTATAAGCAACTGAACCAATTCTCTCCAGAATTTTGAAAGGTCCAATATACCTCGGATTTAACTTTCCACGTCTTCCAAAGCGAATCATTCCTTTCCATGGCGAAACCTTCAACATGACTTTGTCTCCTACTTGAAATTCCATAGGCTTTCTCCTGACATCAGCATAACTTTTCTGTCTATCATGAGCAGCTTGCAAGCGTTGCTTGATTTGGAATATCTTCTCTGTAGTATCATGTATTAGCTCTGGTCCGGTGAGTTGCATACCACCAACTTCTGTCCAACAGATTGGTGATCTGCACTTCCTTCCGTACAGTGCCTCAAAAGGTGCAGCCATTATGCTGGCATGGTAGCTGTTATTGTACGAGAATTCAACAAATGGCAAGTGTCTATCCCAACCTTTTTCGAAATCAATAACACATGCTCGGAGCATGTCTTTCAAGGTTTGGATTGTTCTCTCACTTTGTCCATCGGTTTGCGGATGATAAGCAGTGCTCATATCCAACCTAGTACCAAAAGATTTCTGTAGCGATTCCCAAAATCTTGAGGTGAATCGGCTATCTCTATCAGAAATAATAGATATTGGTACCCCATGTCTAATCACAATTTCCTTAAAGTACAGCTGAGCGAGTGTTTCCATCTCGTCAGTTTCCTTGATTGGTAGAAAGTGTGCAGACTTGGTTAATCGATCGATGATAACCCAGATTGTGTCTAATCCGGTCGAAGTCTTTGGTAATTTGGTAATAAAATCCATTGTGATTCGTTCCCATTTCCAGACCGGAATTTCTGGTTGCACGAGTAATCCTGATGGTTTCTGAGTCTCTGCTTTTACTCTAGAGCAGGTTAAACATTTACCAACGTACTCGGCGATATCAGCTTTCCTATTTGGCCACCAATAATTCTTCTTAATATCTTGGTACATCTTATTGGAACCGGGATGAATAGAATATTTGGATTTATGAGATTCATGCATGATAAGGTCTCGAATACCTCCAAAGAGAGGAATCCAATATCTTTCCTTAAAACATAGCATTCCATCATTTCTTCTCACAAATTCTTTTTCATTATTTGGCATTCTGTCAACCTGATCTTCCAGGTTTGACCTTCTGTCAATTTTCTCATATTGCCGGTTTTCTTCTTGTAGAGCTTCCGTTTAAGCTTTGATGATTTGAGCTGGAAGTGGCGAATGAATTGTCATTCCTAGAGATCGAACTCTAAGAGGTTTAATTCTATCTTTTCTACTCAATGCATCGGCTACTACATTCGCTTTACCGGGATGGTAACGAATCTCACAGTCGTAGTCATTGAGTAATTCTAACCATCTTCTTTGCCTCATGTTTAGCTCCTTCTGATCAAGTATATGTTGTAGACTCTTGTGATCGGTGAAAATCATACACTTTGTACCATATAGGTAATGTCTCCATATCTTAAGAGCAAAAACTACTGCTCCTAATTCTAGATCATGAGTGATGTAGTTTTCTTCATTCTTCTTCAGCTGTCGTGAAGCATAGGCTATAACTTTGTCTCTTTGCATTAGTACCGCACCTAAACCATGATGAGATGCGTCACAATACACTACAAAGTCCTCATTGCCTTCCGGTAATGCTAATATTGGTGCTTCACAAAGCTTCTGTTTCAGCAGTTGAAATGCTGACTCTTGCTTCTCTTCCCAGTTATACTTCTTGTTTTTCTGAGTTAGTTCCGTCAATGGTTTTGCAATCTTTGAAAAACCATCTATAAATCTCCGGTAATAACCAGCGAGACCTAAGAATTGACGAATCTCGGTTGGGGAGGTGGGTGACGTCCAACCTTTAACTGCTTCTATCTTCGCGGGATCTACATGGATACCTTTGTAGTTGATGATATGGCCTAAAAATTGAACGGTAGAAATCCAAAAATCACATTTGGAAAACTTGGCGTACAACTTTTCCTTCTTAAGTAACTCTAAAATAGTCCTTAAGTGTTCGGCATGCTCTTCTTTATTGCGCGAATAGATTAAAATATCATCAATGAACACAATAACGAATTTATCCAAGTATGGCTTGCATACTCGGTTCATTAAATCCATGAATACAGCTGGTGCATTGGTAAGACCAAATGGCATCACTTGAAATTCATAATGTCCGTATCGTGTTCGAAAAGCTGTCTTGGGAATGTCCTCTTCCCTAACTCTTAATTGATGATATCCTGATCTTAGATCGATTTTTGAGTAAACACTCGATCCTTGTAATTGGTCAAATAGATCGTCGATCCTTGGCAATGGATATCGATTCTTCACCGTGAGTTTGTTCAACTCTCTGTAATCAATACACATTCGGAACGTTCCATCTTTCTTTTTGACAAATAGGATTGGTGCTCCCCAAGGGGATGAACTTGGTTGAATGAAACCTTTATCTGATAGTTCTTTTAACTGTTCAGATAATTCTTTCATTTCGGAGGGTGCTAATCGATATGGTGCTTTTGCAACTGGTGCTGCTCCAGGCACTAAATCGATTCGGAATTCTACTTGACGAGTTGGTGGGATTCCAGGTAAGTCTTCGGGAAATACATCAGAAAATTCTCTTACAACTGGCACTTCATCAAGTTGTTTCTTCTTTTCTTTTGTTTCTTCTCCCGTTACTTGGATTTGAAATACATGGCATCCTTTGCTTATGTATTTCATCGTCTTGGCGTACGAAATAATATTGAAAGAAGTTTTAGGTTTATCACCTTGGATGATTAAGGTTTCACCGTCGAATGGAATTTGGATGATTTTCTCGTCACAAATTATTCTGGCACGGTGTTTAGATAACCAATCCATACCAATGATGACATCAAAACTTCCCAATTGGATGGGCATAAGATTGATAGGGAAAGATTTATTTAGAAGGATTAAGGTGCAGTTTTCGATTAGGGTATTGGTACTTAGAATATTTCCATCTGCTAATTCTATTTCATAGATAGTATCTAATTCTACAGGAGTAATATTTAGAATTGCGGCAAACGAAGTAGACACAAAACTTTTATCTGCTCCTGAATCAAATAATATCTTAGCATCTTGTTGGTTTAATAGGAACATACCAGTAACAACATCAGAATTCTGCGTTGTATTCCCATCACCAAGTACATACGCTCTTCCTCTGGCAACATTAATGGTTAGTTTCGGACATTGAGGTTTGTAATGTCCAACTTCTCCACAACCATGGCACTTTACTGCTATCGGTTGTGTGTTGGCTCCAGTCGCTCGACAGTCCCTTGTCATATGACCAATTCTTCTACAGTTGCCACAAGCAGCCTTACATGCTCCAGTATGATGCATGTTGCACTTGTTACATGGGGGTAGAGTTCCGGCATAACCTTTACTTTCTGCAGGCACTGCTGCATAAGCTCTGGTAGCTTCTTGCCTACGATTTTGTTGCTGATGATGATTACTACGGTTCTGCTATTGATCTCTGTTGCGGTTGCTGCTTTGATTGTTGTTGTTGTTGTAGCTCCGGTTACCACTGTAACTGTTGTTGTAGCTGCGATTGTTGCTATTGTTACTCCCATGGTTGTCAGCACTTCTCTTATGCTCATTGATCACGGAGGTAGAACCTCTTTTGATCACCCTGGTTAACAATCTCTGTGCAAGCTCCATAGCTTCTTCTACTGTCTTTGGATTCGATGAGGTAACATCTCCTTCAATGTATGGTGGCAGTCCCTCCACGTATTTCTCCAATGCTTGTTCAACATCGAGTACTATAGTTGGGCACAGCACCGACAACTCCAGAAACTTTCTGTCGTATGTCTTCAAATCATTGTACCTTACAACTAGCTGATGAAATTCATCCTCCAGTTTTCGAATCTCTGTCCTTGGACAATACTTCTTCAACATTTTATTTTTCAACTCATTCCACGAAAGTCTGAAAGCTTCATCTGGACCCATAGCATTCACAGTAGTGTTCCACCACGATAGTGCTTCTCCTTGAAGAGTTCCTGTAGCAAAGGTAACTTTGCTATTCTCAGGACAACCACTCCTCTTGAAGACTGTCTCAGTATGCTCAAACCAATGGGCCATTTTAGTCACTCCTTCAATTCCTTTGAAGTTTGTTGGCTTGCAAGTCATGAAATCCTTGTAAGTACAATTACGTGGAGTAATTGTATTAGCTTCACGATTTGCACCATTGGTATTATTCAAACGATCCGCTTCACGAGCTGCAGATATTCCCTCAGCAATCATTCTTTGAACCTCAGTGGGGGTCATGATCACTTCCGGGTTAGAGTTTTCGCTACTTGCATGCTCCATTTTTCTATTAATAATACAAAAATATAGCATTTAGGATTTTAAACAACCATTTGTTTAAAGGTTCTTGTGAAGTAGGGAAATAAATAATTATGAGTCTTAATAATAATTGGGCATCATATGTAGTTTTTATTTTGATACAACAGTCATAATCATTCCGATATGTTAGATGCAATTATAATACACATGGACAACCATAAGCATAAGTTAACATTTGTATATAGTAATATCAAAACCAACAACATAACATTAATAACTTAATCAGTTGAGTTGTTATAACAAAACGATACAAGCTTATTAAATGCCACATGCGGCAGGCTTGAATGCCTTATTACTAGTACAAATACTAACTGTCTCTAATGATTAGGTATGTCCACATGTCCTCCCATCTCTAAGATCTGAGTTCGGAGCTCTTGCATCTCGGTATGATGTTGCATCTGCATATCTCCTACAAGGTTTTCCAATGTATCTGCTCTTTGGTGTGCAAGCTGGGCTTCCCAAGTACGGTTCTATCCCTCTCTTCGCAATGATATCGCGAAAGAACGTGTCTCAGAGATATCCGAATGTATCTGAGCTAACCCTTGCTGCAACTCTATCCTATCGGCTATAAGGTTATGTAAGGTGTTGTGGGTAGTATCTGAATGATCGAAAGATGAATAATCAATCATCTGAAGAAGTGAGTCTATCTGATCTTCGTGATGCTCCAATCGCGTCACTACTACAGAAGATGAAAGGGTAGAGGGAATTTCCATCCTAGCACTCTCGCCAGTTTCATTGATATGAGCTGGGGGAGTAAAACTAGGCGGATAGGGTAATGATGGTGAAAGTGGAGGAATAGAATCAGAAATACGAAGGCGGCTGGATGTAGGTATATCTTCCTCAGGGATTTGTTCTCTTGGGTGAAAATTATACGGATAAGTTTGGCTAAAAAGGTTGAGTAGGTGATCGGGTGCATATGAATTGAAATCATGACATGGTAATGGTGTCGATAAAACAAAAGCATTGGGATTCTCAGGCGTTGTAGCAATTTCGTCTTGCTCGAAGGGTTCTGTTTCTTGAGAAACAGCGTCAGGTACAAAAGTAGAACGATAAACAGGCGAAGTAACGGACGCGACGGAAATATCAGAGTCGGAGTCGAACATACTCATATTGAAACAATACTGTAACAATTCATAAATAGCGCAGAATAAGAATTTATTATCATCAAAGAATACAAAATTTTAACATATCAAAATCAAAATATCATAGCTAAATGATTAACTTACGGAGTACGGTAGCAAGCAGGTACGGCGGGCAAAAATTTATATGATGTAAATTTAATTTATTTGAAAGTGTGGTTATAGTTCAATGTTTGAAAACATTTGGTTCTCTATAACTATGGCTCTGATACCAATCTGTAACACCCCCTAATTTGAAATGCGCCAGCGGAATAGAAATTAGGGTGTTACGGTGAGGATCGAAGTCATAATGATAGAAAACGGCTCGAAAGAGTCGTTTTAAAACATAATTTCATTTATAAAAATTTGAAATACAATAGGTCCTTATCAGAGTATTATAAAAGCTTGATGTTTTGAATTAAATCAAACATCATTTATTTTACATCATTATTGAAATAAAGAAAACATATTTTGAAGATTTTTGCCGTCCGTTCCATGCTTGCTTCCCCTGCTAAATACCTGATATACATGCTTAAAAGTCAACAAAAATGTTGAGTGAAATCATAGAGTTTGAATTTAATAATCATTTTGATACACAAGTAAGATTGTATTAGAAAATACAATCAGTTTGAAAAACATTGATATTGCAGTTCATATATTGCTCTAAGTCTCATGACACACAAACGTTAACAAATACCGTAAACGGCGGGTGTTTATCAAATCAATGATAAATTTGCCCTCGTGTAATAGGTGATTTGTCAGTTCCTATTTTTACTCAAATATAATTATCACGACTAATACGACTAACCACATGCATAATGGCATTCCGTCAAGTATTAATGGGACAGGCTGTCAAACCTTAAATAGATCTATTCATTATATTCGCGTTCACTACAGTGATTAATGGCTTATGAATAATGGTCTTTTGGCAATAGCTAACTTAGGCATATATCAGTCAGGAAAGCATACAGAAAAATACTTGCGGTCTATTTGTAACATGTATCCCCCTCACGGAGTTTTGAAAATAAGTAAATGTGAGGCTATGACTCACCTTGATTGATACTGAAAACGAAGAAAATAAAGTCAGACGAATTTATGAAAACGGCTTCGAAACACAACCTGATAAATAAATTTATCTAAGAACTTGACCAAAAACTATTCAGTAATTATGAAGAAAATAACGAATATTAGATATTCGTTATGACGAATAAGTGATGTGCAGTGAAAATCTTGTGATATGCATGACATAACAAAATATGATTTATAAATTATCCATCGAAGTTTTACCTTTTAAATCGTAAGTAAATATTAACTTTTTAAATATCGTTATATATATTATTAACGTTACGTTAAATAATATATATATAAATAACAATAAAGTTTAAACTTAATGTGAAATAAATTGACGAAAGTAGAAAATAAATAAGAATGATAAATAAGTTACGTTTAGTCTTTGTCTCTTTTTCCAATTTTATCATTTTTACACTAACGATACTTGCGTTACACCGTTAGTCCTTTTTATATATTTTTCAACTATAGTCCTCTACTTTGTCGAATAATCAATACTAACCTTACAATATTAATTTTTATCACATTTTACCCTTATATTTCTGTATTTACAGGTTTAGTCCTTTATTTTCAATATTTACACATTTAGTCCTTCTAGGTGTCGTCGCGTTACATTTTTAGTCCAATTTTGCAAAAATGATTATGAAACTTTTCTAAAAATTTCCGAAGCTTATTTATTAAGTAACAAGCTTATTTTAACTGATTAATTATTTAAAAGCTTATTTTTTTAGCTTATGGGCCTGGAACGATTCAAACTAAGGCCCATTAAGATTTTTGGAGGCGAGGGCATGGAAAAAGTTTTGGGCTTGGCTTTGGGTCATTTTTATGATTCTAAAAACATTTCTTATAGGCCCAGTGGGCTTACGGATTTTAATTTCTTAATGGGCTTTAGTTAAGCCCAGTCGACAAAATAAGAATTTTTATATGAACTTTTAGTTTGAAAATTCGGTTTGAGTCAATTCAAAATGGTTCGATTGTGTTGTCAAGACGTGATTATTTTTACAAGTTGTTTATATGAAAATGTTAGTTTTCTAGGTGGTCTATGACGTCGTGAAATAATATAGTACTATCGTTAAATGAAATTTTAAGTTATACACGTGTTTTGTGACATGTTTGGACCGGTATATATATTTTGAAAACTTGCAAATTTTACTAAGTGTTTTTCATAAATTTCATTCGATGGATGCTATTTGAAATGATCATAACGTTAAAACTAAAGTGAATTGTGTGTGCTACGTGATTCCTAGGCTTTCCAAGATAGAGGCAAATCACGGTTCGTGTACTAAGATTAAATATATACGTGAAATAAACGTGCAAAGTATATACGTGCGAAACAAAATACACAAAGTGCATGACTAAGTAATAACGTGTGAAATGGATTAGAAACGAGTGTAGGAAACTTACAAACACCTTAGAGGTGATCAAGAGTCGAGATAGGTAGAAAAGAACACAAGAAAATCACGTCAAAGCTATATAACCCAAACGTTATATATATTATTTCAACCCAATTTCCTTTCTTTGCTTCCAATACAATACCACACGATTTGTAAGTCTTTGAGAATGGTTCGAAGGTCAAATTATTGCAGTGAAAGAGTGAAAGAATGAATAAGAGTAAGATGCATGCAAGTACGTATATATATTACTAATATATATAACGTTAGTAAGAAAATTTCAATGTAAACTCTTCGTACTATTTGCAATGTCAGTACTAGCTCTTAGATGAACATATTATAATGGTTTAGGGAGTGTTGTGAGAGCACAAAATGAGGAGAGTGTTGGGGTGACTCATGCTCATGTCGACCATATATCTTTACTTGTATACGATTCACAAAATCGTACACAACTTGTTTATACATAATCATCTTTAACATTTGAGCTTAGAATCATCTTAGGAATAATATTAGGAACGATTAGAAACAAACGAGATTCAAAACGGTTAAGTTTTGAATATATTACAAATCGATTTGGGTTTGCAAGGGTCGAATACTTTGCCTCTTAAAAACATATCAAAATTCAACGTATGGACGTGAGAATTGACACACTAATAGTTGGCTAGTAGGTTAATGAGATGATAAAATAAAATACGTGGGTCGTGTAGAAGATTTAAAAATAAACGATGTGTTTTGGAGGGTGTTTGAACTTGGTCGAACGTATGAAAATAACTAAATTGGAATTGGGATTTGGTTTCGTAGGCTTAGGAATAGTGGACTAGGCGTGGGCCGAAGGTAATTAAGGGTCCGTTTGATTAATTAGGATAATTAAGGATTTTTAATTATATTTACTAAATATAATTAGTATTAGGATTTAGATTTAGGATTAAATGAAAAGTTTAAGTTTCGCGTAACGTGTCGAGGATTAATTCCGTCATTTCGTGAATTATATTATTTTGTGAAAATCGTCAAAATAATATAATAAGAAAAATTTCAAATTTTTCCGAGAAAATGGGAATTAGAAATGATAACGAAGGATTATTTATTTATTAACGATTTAATTACAAGAAATTTTTATAGGGTTCTACACAATGAGTATCCCTCACAAACTGCTGTGCCCTATAATCATTCCATGGTATACCCCCCGTACACCATGTATACTGGTTACACTCCTAACACGGGTACGCCTCATCTTTTCTTTGTTAGTCAGCCTTATTTGGGAGTACCCCCTCCTATTAATCCATACCATACTGTTCCGATGAACGTACCACCGTATGCCCATCCATATGCTGAGCCCGTAGGCCCCACTACACCCTTCGTGAGATGGATCGAAGATTATCCCTTGCCGGATGGTTTAAAGATGCCTTCACATATAGGCACTTACGATGGGAAGGGAGATCCAGATAATTTCCTACATTTATTTGAAGGAGCTATAAGAATGCAGAAATGGGCCATGCCTGTAGCCTGTCACATGTTCACATATACCCTCCGAGATTCAGCACGCATTTGGTGGAATGGGCAGAAGCTAGGAAGCATTATCAACCTTGACGATTTGAAGGCTAAGTTTCGATCTCACTTCAGCCAACAGAAGAAATTCACAAGAACGCACCTCACAGTGCTCAATATTAAGCAGAAGGAGAACGAAAGCACAAGGAATTTCGTTACTAGATACACTGACGAAACCCTACAAATTCTGGGCTTACACGAAGAGCAACGCATTTCTGGCTTCGTCCATGGTCTACGTAACCGGAACCTTCTGGAGTTTTTATCTACAGATCTGCCGGCAACATACAAAGGCCTTATGGAAAAAACATATACGTGGATAGAAGCCAAAGAAGTGTCCACCAATGGGGCTCCAATGGAGAGCAACAAGGAAACAAAGCCATCTTCATGGGAAGGACGGAAGAACAAGCACAAAAGCCATAATAGGTTTACTCCATACCACAAGAGTTCAAACTCTGGTTTATGGGAAAGCCTAACGAAATCCCCAAAGGAAATTTTGGCTACCGAGAAGGCAGCAAAGACTTTCGAACTCCCTCCTCGCCTAACAAGCAGTGGGAGGAACCGGGACACGACCAAGTACTGCCACTTCCACGAGGATGTTGGTCATGAGACGAACAACTGCAGAGAACTGAAGAAGCAAATAGAGGAAGCTGTCAAATTAGGACAGTTGACGCATCTAATAAAAGGCATAAGGAAGGGTAAAGAAAAGGTCACCGATGCTAAGAACTATACTCATGAGGTTCCAATCCTTATGGTTCGCAGGGAGGGCCCGAGCCAGAAAAGAAAGGAATTTGAGGAAGGAACACCCAAGGTGGGGGAGGTAACGTTTCCACCACTAAAGGACCAACCTCCCTCAGATGATCATGTAGTCATAAAAGTCCTCATTTTCAACCGAGAAGTCAACAGGGCCTACATGGACTGCGGAAGTTTTTGCGAGATCATATACGAACACTGTTTTTTGAAGCTCAAACCTTCCATAAGGGCACAAAGGGTAGACTTGAAGATACCTTTAATAGGGTTCTCAGGAGAACACTCATGGCCCCTGGGAGAAATCCCTTTAGACGTAACCATTGGCGAAGGCCGACTGGCAAGGACGGAAACCCTCACATTCATAATTGTAAGGTCAGACTCTCCTTATAACCTATTGATAGGGAGAACCGCCATGCAGAAAATGGGAATTGTAGTATCAACTATACACGCAGCAATCAAGTTCCAAACGGCCAATGGGATAGGGACTGTACTATCCAATTACAGCAGGAAGGAGACACCGGAGATGGGAAAAAAGATTAAAGAAAATCCTCAAGAGCCTCCTAAAGTTATCTTGAGCTGTGGGGACGCCGAAGAACGTATCGTAATAAACGAGCTTCATCCAGAATAGACGGTCGTGATAAGAAGACAACTCCCTGCTACCTTCAAAACGAATATTACACAGCTCTTGAAGGACAACAAAGATGTCTTCGCATGGATATACTCCGATATGACAGGGGTTCCGAGAAGTCTCATGATCGATGGCAAACCCTTTGGAACGGAACACAAACTCAATGAGTTTAAGCACATGGAGCCTATTAAACAAAAGCGCCGAAGCCTTGCGTAAGAAAGAAACACCGCAGCCTGCAAAGAAGTAGACGAACTAGTACAGGCAGGCATACTTAGAGAAGTCAAATATCAAACATGGGTAGCCAATCCAGTTATGGTAAAGAAAAATGACGGAGGATGGCGTATGTGTGTTGACTTTACTGACATCAGTAAAGCATACCCAAAGGATTGTTACCCCCTCCCATAAATAGATTGGAAGGTAGAATCCTTATCAGGGTTCCGCCTAAAATGTTTTCTAGACGCTTACAAGGGATACCATCAGATACAGATGGCAGTAGAAGACGAGGAAAAGACAGCTTTTTACACAGGAAAAGGCGTCTATTGCTATAAGAAAATGCCCTTCGGTTTAAAAAACGCAGGGGCAACTTACCAGCGTCTGGTGGATAAGGCCTTCAATAAACAGATAGGGAGAAACTTGGAGGCATATGTCGATGACATGGTCATAAAGAGCAGAACAGAGGAAGACCTGCTCTCTGACATTCAAGAAACTTTCAACCAGCTAAGAGCCATAAAAATGAAACTAAATCCGAAGAAATGTTCATTCGGTGTTGAAGAAGGACAATTCCTCGGGCACTTGATCACAAAGCAGGGAATCAAAGCAAACCCTTCTAAAGTAAAAGCTATCACTGACCTACAAGCCCCAAAGACATTGAAGGAGGTACAAAGCCTTAATGGGAAGCTGGCTGCCTTGAGCAGGTTCTTATCAAAAGGCGCAGACCGTTCACTACCGTTCTTCAAAACCCTTAAAGGATGTATGGACAAGAAGACATTCCAATGGAGTGTCGAAGCTGAAGCTGCTTTCCAAAAATTGAAGGGATTCATGGAAATCCTGCCAACACTCACAACCCCAATTAATGGAGAAACACTGTATATGTACATCGCAGCATCAAACGAAAGCATCAGCGCAGTACTCCTGGCAGAAAGAGAAAAGAGGCAAGTTCCGATCTACTTTGTCAGTCGGGTTCTACAGGGAGCCGAATTAAACTACCCAGAATTGGAAAGGCTAATTCTTGCTCTAGTCCATGCTGCAAGACGCCTCCGAAGGTATTTTCAAGCTCACCCCATTACGGTATTAACTGATAAGCCCATCAAACAAATATTATCAAAACCCGAGAAATCAGGGAGAGTATCTAAATGGGCCATTGAACTAGGGGAGCATGAAATAGAATACAAAGGGCGAAACTCCATAAAAGGTCAAATACTCGCAGATTTCCTCGCTGAAACTCCTTCCGAGCCAAGAAACGATAAAGAAATTCCCAAAAAGAAGCCTTTGAAAGAAAAGGCAGGTTGGAGGTTATTCACGGATGGAACCTCAAGCTCCGATGGTTCAGGGGCAGGACTAATGTTAGTCAACCCAGAAGGAAAAGAATACACTTATGCACTACGGTTCGAGTTTGAGGCGACCAACAACGAAGCAGAATACGAAGCTTTGTTAGCAGGCCTGCGGCTAGCCAAAGACATGGAAGTACAAAACCTTTCGATTTTTGTGGACTCACAGCTGGTCGCCAACCAAATCCAAGGTTCTTACGAAGCAAGGCAGCCCACAATTAAACAATACCTGGATAAAGCAAAAGAAATCCTACAGGGGTTTGAATCATACACCATTGAACACGTTCGAAGAAATCAAAATAAAAAGGCGGACGCATTAAGCAAGTTAGCTTCAATGGCCTTCGCCCACTTAACAAAGGAAGTCTTGGTTGAGGTACTAGCTGACAGATCTATCCAAAGGAAAGAAGTATCTGATATAATATCCGAAGAAGAAACTAATTGGATGACTCCGATAAGGGAATACTTGATAAGCGGCATTTTGCCAGAAGATCCAAAGCTAGCAAGAAAAGTGAGAATTAAAGCTCCTCAATATAGGATAATAGGAGACCACCTCTACAGACGATCCTTTCTATCCCCATGGCTTCGTTGTGTTGGACCAAAACAGTCTACCAACATCATCAATGAAGTCCACGAAGGATCATGTAGCCTACACGCAGGACCTCGCTCCGTCGTCTCTAAAATTATGAAGTTGGGGTACTACTGGCCATCAATGCACAGGGATGCAATGGAAATAATACATAAATGCGAAGCATATCAAATCCACTCGAAGGTCCCAAGATTACCTAAACAGGATATGACCTCTGTCACATCTGCTTGGCCTTTTTCCCAGTGGGGGATTGACATAGTAGGACCCCTACCAGTAGCACCAGGAGGAGTGAAGTTTTTGGTCGTAGCTATCGATTACTTCACCAAATGGGTCGAAGCCAAACCTTTGGCATCTGTGACAGGCAAACACATGGAAAAATTTGTATGGGAACACATCGTTTGTCGTTTCGGAGTTCCTCACATCATCATCTCTGATAATGGGAAACAATTTGCCAAGGGAGTATTCCCTACTTTTTGCAAGGGTTTAAAAATCAAGCAATCATTCACATCTGTGTACCACCCTCAAGGCAACGGTCAAGTAGAAGTTACTAATCGAGATATTATAAATGGAATAGAAAGAAGGCTAGGACGAAGTCACCAAGGATGGGTAGATGAATTACCCCAAGTTCTCTGGGCTCATAGGACACATCCCAAATCGAGTCATGGAGAAACACCTTTCAGCCTCACTTATGGCACAGAAGCTGTCATCCCATCAGAAATAAGCGTAGAAATGGAACGCATCATGAACTTCGAAGACTCGGAAAATGAGGAAAAACTTCGAGAGAATCTAGATTTGCTTGAAGAACGAAGAGAAATAGCTTCCATCAGAGAGGCTACATACAAGCAAAAGTTAGAAAAATACTACAATAGCAGGGTTAGACCCTCGAGTTTCAGACCAGGGGAATATGTCCTTCGACTTAATAGCGCAAGCAAAGCCGAATACCAAGGGAAGTTGGGACCAACATGGGAAGGACCTTACGTAGTAGATGAAGCCTACGGTAACGGAGCCTATAAGTTGGCAACAATCTCTGGAGATATAGTTGACAGGACATGGAATGGCACTAACCTTCGTAAGTTTTACACATAAAACTTACAATCTTTCGGAGCGTTCGTTTGTTCCAATTTATTTGACAAGCTCTTCTCATTCAGGAAAGAAGCATTAATGGTAGGCGTCCTAGTATTCATTTCATAAAATGATGTAATCCTCCCTACCCACTTAATGACACAATGTATTTCCTTTAAATCTCTTGTTTTGTTTTATACAACAAAGATTTTCTTAGCCAAGTACTACAAGTCTCAATGTTCGAAGGATGATATTTATGTCTTGCACATGACATCCATTATAATTCACATTGACTTTCCTAAAGCGTCAATGGGCATTAGAAGCCCTACGACTATAGGATTAAGATGGAGTGGGTCGCAACCCTCTGTCAGCAGTTAAATTATACGATTGCTTAAAAATCTTGGTTCAAAATACACACAATAAGGATACTCATCCACAGTAACCTTAGGTTGTATACTAACGTTAATAACTAACGTTGAGAGAAGAGAATAACATAATCAAAGGATAAATAAACAAAACATCCTAAACATCAAAGTAGCAAAGAAATAACATATTCGGAGGGTACAAACCACCCTCGGGATAAACCATTGTCAACAAGATAGTCTTTATGCATTCTTTGAGGAGGAAGGACCTTCTTGACGAGAGGGAAGCCTCACACCAAAGATCCTCTCAGTTGGAGAAGGTGGCCGAATCCTATTAGGCTTCTGGGACAACAGTTTTTTAAC
This sequence comes from Artemisia argyi, assembly GCA_030686995.1. Classification (NCBI taxonomy): domain Eukaryota; kingdom Viridiplantae; phylum Streptophyta; class Magnoliopsida; order Asterales; family Asteraceae; genus Artemisia; species Artemisia argyi. The sequence goes on along the minus strand of CM060698.1, from coordinate 90,505,581 downwards.
GGAAGCATCCGGATCTTGAGTAACCTTGGATAGAAAGGGAAAGTCTGCCGAAGCAAATGCATTGCTGGCATCATCATATTCCTTCCCATGAGAAGTACGATAGTAAGGAACCTTCGATAAAATCACAGGCTTCCCAGTTTCGGCAATCTCCTCTAGGGTAGTACATTTCCCATGAAATATGGCAGCGTTCACCAAGTTGGCCACCACTTGTCCAACCTCATCACTATGATATAACTCCATTGCAATATAAGGAATAACCTTAGCTACAATATCTGCCCTATCTCTTTGAAAACTTTCACATCGAAGGTTGAGGGCATCTGTCTCCTGTTGCAATTTGGTTTTTTGATCAATAAGCCTGTTCTTCTCAGACTTAAGACTTGCATACTTTGACTCAAGTACAGACACTCTCTCTTTTAGCCCAATCGCTTTGGCTTCCTCCATTTTGAGCCTACCACACTCAACTTGGGCTTCCTTTAGTCGAGTAGCAAGCTTCATGGTGTTGGATTGAAGATCTCGAACAATGTGATGCTTCTCTATATCCTCCGTAACTTTGTCACACTTTGACTTCAGGTCAGTGATTAACCGCTCTCTATGTTCTTCTCGAGCTAGGACCACATTTAACTCTTCTTTAGCATTCTTAACAGTCTTTATCAACTCTCTTGTTCGACTGTTAAGATGATTATCTAGCATAGCTTGCCTTGTGTAGCTTTTATCATGAAGATCACATAATTGCTCTATTGACATATTGTCAAGGGCTCCCTTCCATTGACTTGGAACAACACCTTCGACCAATCGGTGACAAGCTTGAGAATTGGGGAGTTCTTCAGTATTTGATAAACCTACACATTATCGAATTAAGAACGGTTTGAAACCTTCAAATAATTATAGAAGTATATGGATTGTAATGCGCGTTTACCATGAATATCTTCATCATCCGAGCTTTCAGTGGCAACAACAACCTTCTCTTGGGAGTTTTTCTTCTTCGAAGCTCTGGATAAGATAGTGGGTATGTCAAGTTTTCTCTTGATTGGGGGTTTCAAAGCCTTCATGTCAGTTCCTTTCCTCTCACGTACCCTGTCAGCTATACCGGAGGCGCCGACATACGCTTTGGGGACATCATCGGAGGAAAGAATCTCCACGTCAGGAAGGGCTTTGATTGTCAAAGGCGCCTCCTCGGCATTAAGAGGAACCACCTCTTCTATCATCACTGTTGGCTCTAGCGCCATAGCATCAACGTCATTATTGTTGACTGATGTCGATGGAGAACCCACACCGTAACTGTATTCTCTAGGTTCCCTGGGAATGAAGCTAGCTTCCTTTGCACCATCAGATACGATGAAGTTTCTGAACGCCATTACTGCAATATAAACAGATGCATAAATATAATTAGATATGTTACTTATTTATAATAAGTTGCATATACATACTCTGGCCATCACAATGGATTTGTGGCGACAAAGGAGATCCTTCCCAATGATCTACAATACCAGCCATAAATAGGATGGGCTTTGGAAAAGTCTGCACATTAATGGGATGTCTGGCAAGACGTTGATAAAGTGGTTCAGCTTGAACATTAAGGGGAAGTTGATCATTGAATTTCTTGCGGTCAAAACGGAACGCTTCATTCAAGAGTGCTGGATAACCCGAAGGTATGATGGTATCTTGGACATAAAAGAATTTCCCCTTCCAGTTTGTTATATTTGTGAAAGGTTTGGTGATTAGCACGAGCACATTTTCATCATTCCTCTTTGACAATGTCAACCAATCTCCCCCGAGACACAGGTTAAGAAAACCTCGAAGCACATGTAGTGTAGGCTCATACCCATACGCCTTACACATTACTATGTAGGTGGTAAGTTTGGCAAGACCAAACGGGTTAAACCTTGAAATATGCACCTCATAATATTGTAACAATTCTAGGAACAAGGGGTGCAGGGGTATTCTTAGATTTGACCGGGTAAATGCATGAGTATACAAACCCACATACCCTTTTGGGGCATCATAAATGCTTTGATTACTTTTTAGAAGAATAACTTTATGTTGTTTGGGTATTGGGTAATCATCCAGAAAAAGGGCTAGGGCTTCCCTGGAAAGAGTACATTTTTGTTGTCTTACGATGCGTTTAGCATCCATGCTCATGGCTATACCTAAAGTAACTAATTTTAAAATGGGGGAAGAGTCTACCTTTTGATTGCTGCAGATCACGGCTTTGTGGTAGTTGCAGAGGAAAGAGTTATGATTTAGAATTCGGGGTACACTGGTATTTATATAGCACATAATTCCATATACTCAATACTTTAAATTTTAAAAGATGGTTGAGTTTACCGATAATTCTGCCGTTATATTTTTCTGATTCAACAGATACGTTATATGCACGCGCATTTAATGCATCTTTGTATTTCAAATATTTGCTTATCCATTTTAGAGATTATGGTAAAAACATTACATTACGATAGAGTTGTAAGCCACATATTCTTGTGTGCATATCTGACTTTCAACTGGGGGGCTTGATGATGTACCCTCCGATTAGCTCGAAGGACACCCCTTCGAGTGTAATCAGCAACCTACATAATCGAAGGCTCTGGCTAGCCTCCTTAAACTTTCTTTGGCGTAAAACTAATCATCAATGATCTAGTTACCAAGTGGGAATTCGCCAATCGAAGAATTAAGCCCTTCGGGGTATCTCTCGATAAGTTTTATGGACGGAACAATGCCAAGTCCAATATTAGGGAGACCAAGTCTTACCCACATCGCCTCTTCCTCTTTAGCACCCCCGCTAAACCCGGAGGAGTGGGGCACTAACCCCTAGCGGTTACCACAAATCATGGGACGCCCCCATGATCTTCATCAAACGTATGACCACTCTCCAGGACCGTTTTCTTCACCTATAAATAGTCCTTGACGATGACAAATCTGGTATGCAATCTATCTCACCTTACTTTACTACAGATATACTTAAACTCTCATACCAATCACTCATTTACACGCCGGAGGTGGTTCGCAGGGTCCAACCCCCTGCGCAATCACTTAACGTAGTGTTTTAGTATTTCTTATTTCAGGTTATATCCAAGCTTGGCGCAATCATAATACCCCTCATTTTCTTTTGATCACCTTCGAAGGCTTGATAGTGCAAAATATTGTACAATCACTACCATTATTGGGAACATGATTATTAGATAAGACCATTCGTTATTGGTATCATGTGCTAAAACGTAACGTTTAAGCTATCATAATAGCCCCAAATAAAATAATCTTGATTTACAAAAACCTTTTCGAAATTTAAAAATAGAGTAAACTCCAAAATACATCCCTGTGGTTTGCCCAATTTCGCACCATACATCCCTCCCGAAAAAGTTGCAACATACACATCCCTCCGTTAGTAAAAGTCAAACACAAACCATCCACGAGGACGAACGGTGCAAAGATTGTGTCGTTAAATTGGACACGTGGCAGTTATCTCTTTTTAAGCAAGGGTAATTTAGTCTTTTTAGACCCACACAATGTTTGCATATTCTTGATTTGTGTTCATATTAAAACAGACTCAAACCAAAACACATATCCACCTTGATTTGTGTTCATATTAAGCAAGGGTAATTGTGTTCATATTCTTGATTTGTGTTCATATTACAATCTCAATGTCAAACCCAGAACAAAAACTAAAGTATAATTAGAATCCAAAATCAAACATAAACTGTCTTCAAACCCAATATAAAACCCATTCACATATTTGTTGAGGTTAAAGGTTTACAGATCTGTACAATCACCCAACCCCATTTCCAAAACCCTAATCACCTTCTTCAACATCTCAAAACCCTAATCACCTTCTTCTTCACCATCACCAACAAAAATGTCACTCTCATCCTACATTTCGAGACTCAAAAAACTCACAAACCCCGTAATAACCCAACCCCATTTCCAAATCCGTACAATCACCCAATCCAAACCCTCATTTCGTGAACTCAAAACTCATCTCAAATCCGAACAAGACCCACTAAAGCTCGCATCTTTATTCACAAAATCAAGATAAGAAAGAGACCGTGTTTTTCTTTGATGGTTGGGTAACAAGAGAAAACACAAATCCAATTTCTTTGATGAATTTTCGAACCAAGAGGATTGTTTTTCTTTGATGGTTCGAAATTGGACCGTGTTTTTCTTTGATGAATTTTCGAACCAAGAGGATTGTTTGGATTTCTTTGATGGCTGGGTAACAAGAAATTAGAACCAAGAGGATTGTTTGGAAATCGAACCAAGAGGATTGTTTATGATTTGTGGTCTGGATCTGGTTTGTGTTTGTGTTTGTGTTTCGAGTCTTGGTTTAATTACTATAGTTGTTATTAACAAATATGTGTTTGTGGTTTGGATTTGTGTTTTGATTTGTGTTTATGATTTGTGGTTTGGATCTCGATTTGTGGTTTGGATTTGTGTTAGTGTTCTTGATTTGTGTTTATGGTGGCTTTTCATACATAGTGAAAGAAAGAGTTGGTGAAGTAGATTGAACTATAAAATGACACAAATAACCTTATTTAACTGCCAAGTGTCCAAGTTAACGACACAATGTTTGCACCGTTAGTCCTCGTGGATGTATTGTGTTTGACATTTACTAACAGAGGGATGTGTTTGTTGCAACTTTTTCGAGAGGGATGTATGGTACGAAATTGGGCAAACCACAGGGAAGTATTTTGAAGTTTACTCTTAAAAATATATTCCAATTACACGCGGCAACTTTTGCTTTTGAAAACCAAACATACCACAAGGATATACCTTTCAAAAAAAAATACCACAAGGATATCACATGGGCCGCTCTGCCATAAGAATTCACGTTATTTACGATAGTACCCCCACCGTTTCAAAAATCCTGCCACACGCGCCCACTACCACCACCTTCTTCCTATGTAAAACCAAACCATGATAATGATGATAATGTGTCCTTTTGTTTGTTGGTCATGTTTTGGCAGAATTTTTTTTGTTTTAAAGTACATTTTTGGCAGAAAAGATTTTGTTTTAAAGTGATATAGCTTCTATAAGATTGTATATTTATCAAATAGGGAGTGATTTGGACACACACTTTTTTTGATTTGCACATCAATATGTACAAGCAAGTAAAGTTTGATGTATATACAATACAATTATCTAATGTATCATGGGCCTTGTGGTCTAGTGGTAAAGGCTTAAGTAGTTAAGCGAGCCCAAGTGAGAGTAGTACCGGTTTGGGTGATCGACCGGGAAGTCCTCACTTGGGAACCACAAGCTCTAATGATATCAGGCGAATCGGGAATAGGAGTGGGGTTATCCCCTAAAGAGAGGCTCGCGGTTGGTATCTCTGCCCGAGGATGCGACACTAACTCGAGCCAACAACTAACATCTAACAAATAACCCGCCGTTCAAAAAAAAAAAAAAATACAATTATCTAATGTACTGATAGGTGTGTATGAATAAAAAAAAAATTAATATGCAAATTAATTCCCTTATCAAATAAATGGTGTGCATATTAATACCTTTATTAAGAAGTATTAGAATCTTGCTATTAGGCCATCCGCGGATGGTAACCACCCCATCGTGAGCGCTCACGCGAGAGCATCAAAACAAACAACATAGGTCGCGAGCGAGTGTGTGCAAAAAAAATAGTCAAAGGTGACTCAGTCACTGCTCGAAAACCGTGCAATTTTTTATGTTTAAATATATGTTATTTGGTTTGGGAGTATATGCGGATATTTAGTAAAATATATTTTTAATGAAAGATGAAGGAAAGTAACCAAAACGAATGAGTGTGTGGATATTTAGTGGCGATGAGTCGAACGGTGACCCGGTCACCACTACTCTTTTTAGCCTTAGCATTATACTTATTAAATTACATATATATTATCAAATTTATTTAATCAAAAATTTGTTTATATTCTTTTACGTCATTTACGCGTTATCAAACGTTTTTATTAAATAAACAACTACTGTCAGCTGTTATTAATAACTATTACTGCTTACTGTTACTGCTAACTCTTATGTTTCGCCAAGCATATTCAACGAATAATTTGAATATGAAAATATAAATTTGTTCCCTTTCACTTTATTACTTTTACTAAAAATAGTTATAAATTTTTTAAATAACTACTATGAATAGTTAATTTTTTAAAAATAACTTTGATTAATTGATCTGTTAATTGTAATATTATTTTTGCATGAAAACATTTTATAAAAACAAAAAGGCATAAACTATGACTTTTTAATTGATAAAGCAATAAAAGTGTGTATAATTGTATATATTTCAAGAGAGCGGTTTGTTATGTTTGCGTACTCGTATTCGCTAGGGGTTTTTCTCTTCTTAAATATGACAGTTATTTTTCTTTATTCATACTTCAAATTCACGGATTTTTTATAGTACAGTTATCACATGGTTTTATTTAAAAATTTCAAATTCACCTCTTTTGTCAAAATCACAATACTGAAAAGCAGAACAAAAATATCCGGAAAAACTAATTAACGCATCAAACTCTACCTTTTTTTAACAAAAAATGTAGTAACAACTTAAGAAAAGATGTATATTCACGGCAGGTTCCAAAAATTTTCAAAGATGTTTTCTTCAACTTATTTTTAGGGTTACCTTTTTCTTTTTCCTTTTCCCTCGAATGCTCAACCTTTTAAACTTATATATAATTTATTCAACATAAAAGCATGTAATGCTTAAATTGATGCTAAATATAAGTTAGTCGATTTGTACACTTTTCTTTTTTTTTTCTTTTTTTTTTTTAAGATACATCAATATACAAGCACCGTAAACATACCGTAAAACATGTATAACTGTTTACGGCAAAAAGAAAAGAAAAAAAAAAAAGTTTCATAATAAAAAATTTTGATGTAAATCAGTTGCTTAAAAATAAACCTAATAGAATATATACCCTCATAATATTCTCTGTTCACCACCACCTTCTTCTTCAAATCAAAAACCATAATATTACTCTCTGCTCACTCTCATTCTCATAAACTTTGACTCAAAAAGTCAAACCCAAAAAACCAACACATTGACCATCTTTGACCACCACCGCTATGGCCACGCGCCACCGCAACCAACCCCAACCCCAACCCCAACCACCACCACAACCATACAACATCATCCCACTCAACAACCTCCTACACGACCACCCATCCCTCCGCTTCCCCGAGCTACGCGCCGCCACCTCCGCCCTACGCGCCGTCGGAGACCTCCGTAAACCACCCTACACTCCATGGCAACCACATTACGACCTCCTAGACTGGCTAGGCATCTTCTTCGGCTTCCAAAACGATAACATCAACAATCAACGTGAACACATCGTCCTTCATTTAACCAACCGTCAAATGCAGTTACAACCGCCGCCGGAAAACATCGACACGCTGTCGCCGTCGGTGCTCCGCCGCTTTCGCCGCAAGCTTTTGGCTAACTACACGCGCTGGTGCGACTATCTTAATCTAAAACCTAACGTAAAGGAATATTCTGTTAAGAGTAGGGAATATTCTGTTAGTGAGGGTGAGTGTAGGAGAGAGCTTTTGTATGTAGGGTTGTATTTGTTAATTTGGGGCGAAAGTGCGAATTTACGGTTTATGCCTGAATGTATTTGCTTTATTTTTCATAATATGTGTGGTGAGTTGAATAGGATGTTGGAGGATTATATAGATGAGAAAACTGGTAGGCCGGTTTTGCCGTCTTTTTCGGGCGAAAACGCCTTCTTGATACATGTGGTTACGCCGATTTACGAGACGGTTAGGGGAGAGGTGGAGAAGAGTAGGAATGGGAGTATGCCGCATTCGACTTGGAGGAATTATGACGATTTGAATGAGTATTTTTGGAGCAGGAGGTGTTTTGAGAAGCTAAAGTGGCCTATTAATTTAGGAAGTAATTTTTTGATTACGAGTGATAAGGTGGTTGGGAAGACGGGGTTTGTTGAGCAACGCTCGTTTTTGAACGTGTTTAGGAGTTTTGATAAGCTGTGGATTATGTTGGTGTTGTTTTTGCAAGTGGCGATTGTTGTTGCTTGGAAGGAACGAGGGGATTATCCGTGGGAGGCGTTAGGGGATAGGGATGTTCAAGTTAAGGTTCTGTCGGTTTTTATAACGTGGAGTGTGTTGAGGTTTGTGAAGGCGATTTTAGATTGTGTGATGCAGTTTAAGTTGGTCTCGAGGGAGACTTTATGGCTTGGGGTTAGGATGGTGTTGAAAGTTTTGGTGTCGGCTATTTGGATTGTGGTTTTTATAGTGTTTTATGTGAAGATTTGGAATCAGAGGAACGATGATCGTCGGTGGTCTGCTGCTGCTAATAGAAAATTGCTGACGTTTTTGGAGGTTTGTTTGGTGTTTCTTGCACCTGAAATATTAGCTGTTGCTTTATTTATTGTACCATGGATTCGTAATTTTCTTGAAAATACAAATTGGCGGATCATTTACATGTTTACATGGTGGTTTCAAAGCCGAAGTTTTGTGGGTCGTGGACTTCGTGAAGGTTTAGTTGATAGCATAAAGTATTCTCTGTTCTGGATTGTGGTTCTTGCCACGAAATTTTGTTTCAGTTACTTTTTGCAGATTAAACCAATGATCCGACCCACTAAAGATCTGTTAAACCTTCGAGGCGTGAGTTATGAATGGCACCAGTTCTTTGGTGATAGTAACCGGTTTGCGGTAGGGCTTCTTTGGGCACCAGTGGTGTTGATTTATTTGATGGATTTGCAGATTTGGTACTCGATTTATTCATCCATAGTGGGTATGGGAGTTGGGTTGTTTAACCATTTAGGTGAAATTCGAAACATGCAACAATTGAGGTTACGATTTCAGTTTTTCGCTAGTGCGATGCAATTTAACCTCATGCCTCAAGAACAACTGTTGAATCAGAGACGTTCTCTGAAAAGTAAATTCAAAGATGCTGTTCATAGATTGAAGTTAAGATATGGGTTTGGTAGACCGTTTAGGATACTCGAGCCGAATCAAGTCGAGGCTCATAAGTTCGCATTGGTATGGAACGAGATTATTTTGACATTTAGAGAAGAAGATATTGTTAGTGATCATGAAGTTGAGTTACTTGAATTACCACCAAATACTTGGAATGTTAGAGTGGTTCGTTGGCCGTGTTTGTTACTTTGTAACGAGCTGCTTCTTGCACTTAGTCAAGCGAAAGAGTTGGTCGATGCACCCGACAAGTGGCTTTGGTACAAAATGACGAAAAGTGAGTACAGACGTTGTGCGGTTATAGAGGCTTATGATAGTGCCAAACACTTGCTGCTCACAATAGTAAAGATGAACACTCCAGAACATTCGATTGTCACAACTTTCTTCCAAGAAATTGATATCGCTGTCAAGTTTGAAAAGTTCACAAAGACGTTCAATATGCTTACACTTCCTAAGCTCCACGCTAAGCTCATCACACTTATTGAACTTATAATCAAGCCCAAGAAAGACGTCAACAAAGTTGTGAATGCACTGCAGGCTATATATGAGATTGCAACACGAGATTTCTTTAAAGAAAAGAGGAGCATGGATCAGTTAAAAGTAGACGGTTTAGCCCCAGATAGGCCAATTTCAGCTGGCGGGTTGCTTTTTGAAAATGCTGTTCAGTTACCCGATTTAGAGAATGATAATTTTTACAGACAGGCGAGACGGTTACATACAATTCTTACATCTCGAGATGCAATGAATAATGTTCCAGTGAATCTTGAAGCTAGACGGCGAATAGCGTTTTTTAGTAACTCATTGTTTATGAACATGCCACATGCTCCACAAGTTGAAAAAATGATGGCTTTTAGTGTTTTGACACCTTACTACAACGAAGAAGTCATGTACAACAAAGAACAGCTTAGAACCGAGAATGAAGACGGTGTTTCCACTCTTTACTATTTACAGACGATTTATGCTGACGAGTGGAAGAACTTTTTGGAAAGGATGAGACGTGAAGGGGTCAAGTCAGAAGAAGAATTGTGGACGGTCAAACTTCGAGAGCTTCGGCTTTGGGCATCATATCGAGGTCAAACACTTGCTAGAACTGTTAGGGGTATGATGTATTATTACCGGGCACTAAAAATGCTAGCTTTTCTGGATACTGCTTCCGAGATCGACATTCGCGAAGGGTCATTGGAATTGAGTTCTTTGAAACGTAGTGATGGTGGTACAGTGGTGGGACGGGGCTTAAGTAGAGCAGATAGTACAGTGAGTACTTTATTTAAAGGTCACGAGTATGGAACCGCTTTAATGAAATTCACGTATGTGGTCGCCTGTCAAATCTACGGGACACAGAAGGCAAAAAAGGATCCACACGCGGATGAGATTTTGTATTTGATGAAAAACAACGAAGCTCTTCGTGTGGCGTATGTTGATGAGGTGCCAGTACGGGACAGGGACAGGGACAGGACAGAGTATTACTCTGTTCTCGTGAAATATGATCAAGAATTGCAAAGAGAAGTCGAGATTTATCGAGTCAAGTTGCCTGGTCCGTTAAAGCTTGGAGAGGGAAAACCGGAGAATCAGAATCACGCCATGATTTTCACTCGAGGAGATGCACTTCAAACTATCGATATGAATCAAGACTCCTATTTTGAGGAGGCGCTTAAAATGAGGAACTTACTAGAAGAATATCGAAGCTATTATGGTATCCGTAAGCCAACAATTTTAGGTGTGCGGGAAAATATATTCACAGGTTCTGTTTCTTCTCTTGCTTGGTTCATGTCAGCCCAAGAAACGAGCTTTGTGACATTGGGTCAGCGGGTTTTAGCAAATCCATTAAAAGTACGTTTGCATTATGGGCACCCTGATGTATTTGACAGATTCTGGTTCTTGACCCGTGGTGGGATTAGTAAAGCATCGAGACTGATCAACTTAAGTGAAGACATTTTTGCGGGGTTTAATTGCACTTTAAGAGGCGGAAACGTGACACATCATGAATATATTCAGGTAGGGAAGGGACGAGATGTCGGGCTGAATCAAATTTCCATGTTTGAAGCAAAAGTTGCAAGTGGAAATGGGGAGCAAGTTTTAAGCAGAGACGTGTACCGATTGGGTCAGCGCCTTGATTATTTCAGAATGCTTTCATTTTACTACACGACCGTTGGGTTCTTTTTCAACACACTGATGATTTCTTTAACCGTGTATGCATTTTTGTGGGGTCGGTTGTATTTAGCATTAAGTGGTGTCGAAAGTTCGGTGGCCAATAATGCTAACACTAACCGAGCATTGGGCGCTATTTTGAATCAACAGTTTATAGTCCAGCTTGGTCTTTTTACCGCTTTACCCATGATAGTTGAGAACTCACTAGAGCTCGGGTTTCTTGCAGCCATTTGGGATTTTATTACAATGCAGCTACAGTTATCATCGGTTTTCTTCACCTTCTCTTTGGGTACTCGTGCTCATTACTTTGGGCGGACTATTCTTCATGGTGGAGCAAAGTACAGGGCAACAGGTCGAGGATTTGTAGTGGAACACAAGACGTTTGCAGATAATTATCGACTCTATGCTCGTTCTCATTTTATAAAGGCCATCGAGCTAGGGCTAATACTCACGCTTTACGCTGGCTATAGCCCGGTTGCTAAAGGAACATTTACATATATTGCATTGAGTATCTCGAGCTGGTTCTTAGTGTTTTCTTGGATCATGGCACCATTCATCTTCAACCCTTCGGGGTTTGACTGGTTGAAAACCGTCTATGATTTTGACGATTTCATGAATTGGATATGGTTTAGAGGTGGTGTTTTTGCGAAACCAGAACAGAGTTGGGAAAGATGGTGGTACGAAGAACAAGATCATTTGCGAACAACTGGGATTTTCGGGAAATTATTTGAAATCATTTTGGATCTAAGGTTTTTCTTTTTCCAGTACGGGATTGTATACCAACTGGGTATTGCTGCTGGTAGCAAAAGCATTGTGGTATACTTGCTTTCTTGGGTTTATGTGGTGGTGGCTCTCGGAATTTTTTCAACTATAACATACGCACGTGGCAAATATGGGGCTAAAGACCACATCTACTACCGGCTCATTCAGTTTCTCGTTATTATTCTTGGCTCGCTGATAATCATTTCTTTGATTCAGTTTACACATTTCGAGTTTCTTGATCTGTTAACGAGTCTGTTGGCATTCATACCGACTGGTTGGGGGTTTCTTTTGATTGCACAAGTATTCCGTCCCATTTTGAAGAACACTTGGATTTGGGAGACTGTTGTATCAGTGGCTCGATTGTATGACATAATGCTTGGAGTGATTATCTTGTTCCCAGTGGCGTTTCTGTCTTGGATGCCTGGCTTTCAGTCAATGCAGACCAGAATCTTGTTCAATGATGCGTTTAGTCGGGGTTTGCAGATTTTTAAGATCATCGTTGGAAAGAAATCTAAAGTAGAGAAGTAACTGGAGGTACATTTTTTTCCACTGCATGATCATATTTGTTTGGTGGCAAAATGGTACTTTTAATTTTTTTATAGGTAACTAAAGTGCCTATGAAGATTGCAAAAGCTATATTATTTCTAGAATAATATGGAATATAACTTTTGAATAAAATGATTTAATAGGTTGCAATGATTCACTTAAATTACAGCCGCTCTTAATCCGTTTTCTTTGAGGCTAAGTTTTCTCTTATTATTTTATTCTTGTGAACGAGTTAAACATAACCCGAACCATTCACAAGATATTGAATTCATATTCACATCTACTATTTGTTTATGTTATGCCTTTCACTACATGTTATTACTAATGCGTATGATCCTTGTTGTTTCTTGCAGGTTTGATATTGGATTTAGTAGATGTTTTATTTTGTACAATTTGTAACGCGCGCGTAAAGTGGTAGTTTTGTAGGTGCGTTCCTAACTGTTGCTATTATCATCATTTTTACCATTTAGTCAGCTTCTGTAAATCATATATGGGTAGTTAATGTCCTTCAAAATATGACTAATGTTGGATCCTTAAACTAAACAAGTTTATCGATGATTTCACAGATTTAATAATCACCATTCAAGTTTTCTTCAGCTGGAAATGAAAATAAATGGCTGATTTTTATGTCATGTTTTGCAGGTCTGGGTATTGAGGTTTTGACATGAGGTAGTGATAGCATAGAGAATTCAAGGTTAGATAGCAACACCTTTCAATCTTGATACATTCGTTCTTATTCAACTGAGTAGTTATTTTCACATGTTGAGTTCATTTTGTGTAAGAAGGTTTAGTTTTTCTTATAGATTTACGTGATGTTATATGGACCAATAAAGTGAAAAAATGAAATTTTGATTATGGGTACATTGAGTATAGTAGGGCTTAGCAAAATAATCGGAAAACCGACACTGAACCTAAAAAACCGATTTAACCGAACCAAATTAACCAAACCGATTAATAAACTATACCGTTAATAACCCCAACCATAACCATTATTAACCGACTCTTATTGGTTAGGTTTGGTTTCTACCCATATATAACCAAACCGTTAAGCTTGTACATTATTTTTATTCATATTAAATTGTTCAAACTATATCACTCATTTGTTTATCTTGATTTCGATTCACTCTTAGCCTTTCATCAAAAATAACACATAAGCATGTTATTAAATTTGATCATATAGTATTCATTTGATTGCTTATTGAAATATATTGTGTATTGCGTTATTCTTAGCAATTATGCGTCTTCTATCTATTTGACATAGTTTACACGGTTGCGTCAAATTTATTGGGCAAAATTTACTTGTGCCCAAAAAATGTTGGTTAACCGAATTAACCGAACCACTTAAACTGTCTTAAACGATTAACCAAACCATTATTAACCGTAACCGAATGTTTTATAATTTTCAATAACCGAACAATAGTGATTATGGTTTGGTTTTAGCCAATAACCGAACCAAACCGAACCGTGCTCACCTATAGAATATAGCATATTGTAATATTTTTTCCACTTGTATGAATCTTTTTGCTAATATCCATAGAAGTTCAACTTTGCAACCAAATCATACTGATCACACAGATTTTCTTTGTTTTTTGCAGGAATGACGGTGGATTGGATAGATGTTCTGTTATGTAGGGTTTGTAGCATGTGTATAAGGTGGCAGCTTCGCATGTGCTCCATTTTAGTCTCTTGGGTGAGGTATCAGACTCGGTTATAACCAGTAGGTGTGTTTCTCTCTGTTCTTGCTTCGTTTTTACTGCACTTTTGTCACTTGGCTGTGTAGCTCAATAGCTCATATGGGGAATTATTTGGTTCATAGTTCAAACGCTGATTTCTGTTTGCTAATAATTTAAACATTATAATGCGTGTTAGAATATAGACATAACATGCTTTTTTGGGTTTGAAGCCTCAACTTTATTATATCAGGATAGTCTTAAACAATTACTCGTTTTTTTTAACGTTAGGTGCATATAAGGGGGTATTTGGGTAAAGCTTATCTAAAACAGCTTATCAACTTATTTTGTTTTCGTACAACTTATAAGCACTTTTGAGTGTTTAGTTCAATGGAACCAAACAGCTTATGCTTATCAGCTTATTTAAACTTTTCGTGGACAAGATTATTTAGAATTAACTGATAGCTAAACTACACATCTCCTGCATTGTGCGATATAGCATAAGCTGGTTCCAGAAAATTAGCAGTAAGAATCAGTATGTGTATGAGTTCTAGTGTAGGATTTAATAGGTTCTCCATACCTGACCACCTTGGTGGGTTTGAGACAACCCTTTTGACTTTGTTCCTATTTTTGAGACCCATACCTAAAACATTAAAATTATGTGACTCTCTTACCATATCTTCCTATAATTAACTTTAACCAACTTATGGAGAAGTGACATTTTTTTCTTCCAGTTAGTTTTGCTGTAATGGAAATAAAAAAAAGTGGCTGACTTGTGGAACATGTTTTGCAGGTTTGAGAAGTGACACGAGGGAATTGGATTATAAAATAGAGAATTTGACGTAATGTAGCTACAGTGTTAGTTCTTTTTCATTAGTTATGCAGTTTCTATATGAAGAAAGCGGTCTTGATGTACGTCTGTATGTGCAGTTTTCGTCTATTGTAGTATAATAGCATGATTTCTGGAGACACCCATTATCGTTTAACTGAATATTATTTTCCCATTTGGAGTTTATTATGTGGAAGAAGTTAGTATTATCTTTTGTTTCATGTGGTTTTCTTGTGTTATAGGCTTTATAGCACACCCATAGAATGAAATTTGACCATGGTAAAGATGAATATAGTTATTTTGCTGTTAATTTATGGTCACTTGTTGATCTGTGCTAATAAACATAAGGTTTCCAATATTGCGTCTACTTCTTGTAGCCTTTAAATTTCTTTGGCCTCATCTCATTTTTAGGAGACTATCTTTATTTATTAATCATGTTGCATGTGTTCATGACCCGCTTACTTGGTGCGTCATCCCAAACCCCAACTGTATACTTCTGATGTAACTTACTGACCTCGGAGATGTCAATACTATACTGGGCATCCCGGGTTCAGAATGCTACAATTTGCTCCCAAAGGATTCACATTGACGCAACTTGTTTTTTTTTTTTTTTTTAACAAACTTTGATATAGCGAGGATTTTTTTAGCATACCATTGATAATTTGAGATGGGTTATGTTATTGGTACCTGATTCATCATTAGCTCACTTTTGTTTACAGTATTATATTTTTATTTATTTATTTATTTATTTTATTTTTATTTTTTTAATTTCTATTTTATATTTCTGTCAGTTTAATACTTTTGACTTATTAAATTTTATATTTTTTGTTATGTACTTTCAGTTTTAATAGTGTTTTTTTTTTTTTTTTTTTTTTTTTTTTTTTTTTTTTTTTTAATATACAAAAAATTATAAAAATAAAAAACAGGGAAAAAGGGAGGGAGGGGGGGGGGGGGGGGGGGGGGGGGGGTGTTTGGGGGTGAGGGTGGGGGTGGGGGTGTTATCACTTGTAACAAAGGGGTCCAAATAACCTAACCTTTTGAGATGTCAATACATCATTACACAACGCGAGAATGCATGGCCAACACACACCTAAAGCGCCTACGTTCCGCTTGCAGCCAATACAACCACAACCTTTTGAGATGTCAATACTGTACTGGGTATCCCAGGTTCAAAATTCAAAAATAGGATAATGTTATAAAGACCCTTAAAACATCATTTATAACCCCTATTATTTGTTTTTTATTTTTTTAATTTCCTTTTTATTATAAAAACAAAACTGAAAGTACGGAACATAAAATATAAAGGCTAGGTTTGGCGCAAAGCTTTTTGGAGCTTTTTAGAGCTTTTTGGGGCGATTAGCGGTGAGCAATGAGGTTTTTTTTTTTTTTTTTTTTTTTTTTTTTAATGTTTGTTTGGCAAAAGAGCAGTGAGGTTTGCGATTTTTTAGGAAAGCTCATTTTTCTAATGCTTCCTTAAGAAGTTGTGAGCAGTGAGCAATGAGGTGTGGCTACTGCTCACAGCTCACTGCTACTGCTCACAGCTACTTTTGCCAAACATAGCCAAAGTTTAACATGTCAAAAGAATTAAACTGTCAAAAAATACGGAACAAAAACTGATAAAAAAAAATTGTGTTCTAATGCTAACAGAGAAGTCAAAAAGGAATATTTTATACTTTTTAGCAACGTTTTGAAACCCGGGTCGACCCGGCCGGTCGAACCGGTCGGACCGGAACCCGGTCAAAAAACGGGTTGTTTTGACCCGGGTTTCTAAAACCGGGTCAACCGGTGTGACCCGCCGGGTTTTGAGTGACCCGGGTTGACCCGGGTTTGGATTTTCTCTCTCTCTATATATATATATATATATATATATATATATATATATATTTAAATTTAAATTTTGACTCTTTTTTATTTATTTGTCATTATTAAGGTGCTATTTTTGTTTGATATGACTTTCTTATGGTGTTTATTCACTCATATTTGTGCGTAAAATCGATTTTTGGAAATGTGCGTAAAACCGGGTCTAACCGGGTTGACCCGGGTTGACCCGGTGACCCGGTAACTCGGCCGGGTCGATCCCAAACCCGGGTTTCAAAACATTGCTTTTTAGTACTTTTTTATAGAGTTTTATTTTATTTTAATTCAAATCTCACACGACAACACTAACTTCATCTATCTAGTTGAAAGTGCTCAGCCCTAATTTGGAGACATGTTATTTTGATTGATACACAACAATTAGTACATTCTAAGGGTGCTCAAATGGACCGGATGGACCGGACCGACCGACAAAACCGACCGGACCGGACCGGACCGGACCACATTCGGTCCGGTCCTCGGTCTAAGTTTTTTGGCTATTTCGGTCCTCGGTCCGGTCGGTCCGGTCCGGTCCGGTCCGGACCGACAAAAAACCCGAAAAATCATGCCAAAACCATGCCATTTGGACCGGACCGACCGAAGACCGACCGGACCGAGACCGGACCGAACCGGACCGAGTACACATCGGTCCGGTCTCGGTCCTCATAAATTACGGTTCTCGGTCTTCGGTCCGGTCCGGTCTTGGCCGGTCCGGTCCGGTTTCCGACCGATGATCACCCCTAGTACATTCCATAGGTGTATCATATATATGTTATATCCTGCTTGGATTGCTTGCATAATAGTCTATAAATCAAAAAGTAAAGTGTCCTATGTTATAACACCAAAGAAGAAAAGGGTGTCAAGTGTCCCAGGTACACTGTCAGATACTCATATTATACTAAGATACCGATTTTGTTCTCACAAGTGTTATTATCATAAATGAAAAAATGAAAAGAAAAAGAATTAGTTAATCTGTTATCATTAGAGTGACTGAGTGAGGGGCATGGGTTTTAATTAATATTATAAATGTTTTAATTTCATTCAAAATGAAAATGATATTTGTTTCTCTAAAGAACGTACTACTTTCAATTAAAATCAATGCGATACATGATAAATCAAACATGTAACATGTTTATTGTAGAGACTAGAGAGAGGTTGTAAAATAGACTAGACGAAGATGCTTTATAGACGAAAAACGACATTAGTATAATGATCATTCAATTTTTGAAATAATATGATTTGGGAAGCTTTATGCATTTGAAATAATATTTACCTGTTATTTCAAAGACAAAACAATCTAAATTGCATTCGGTGAGTAACAAAACATCATACTTTAACGCAACAGAAACATCAACACCAACAAAAAACAGCATAATGGTCATGATAATGCTAACTTGATCCAGATCCAAAATCTGGAATTAAAAGTTGTTCACTTGTGAAAATTGTTTGTTCTCTCAAATATGTACCATTATCTGAATCTAGATTACTAGAAAACGAGAAGCTGTTTGCAGTTCCATTAAACAGTAACACAACAATATCAGGTGTTACTGTTACCTTGCCGCATATTATAACCATGTCACAAGAGCAATCAGGTTCCGATACGGTACTGGTCTAAGTCAGTTGCACCAAATCTACTGAAGTTTGAAACCAGACCATTGATCATGCCAGCCACGGTTCTCTTGAAATTTTCTGTCTCGCTTTTGTCTATGCGGGTTCCATCATCGGCTGTTGAGCCTATCGGAACACCCTCCATGTAAGCCCGACACGCTATCAGGATAAATTTTGCACGGCTACGGAAATGACCAGCAGCAAGATTTTCAAAATGCTGCAATAAACACCATAAGCTTAGTTAAACATTTTTGCTTATAACAAGTAAAAATCATATCAAATGACTAGAACTACAACTTGCTACCTCAAATAATGCAAGTGGAACTATTAATTTCTCTATAAACGGATTATATACATACCAGTGGGGGTCTCCTGAGCGTATATATCATTGTTTTCAAGGATAAAATGAAGATATTTCGATTATAATTCCGAGCTCGCTTTTCTCCATCATCTTGACCAGACGTACGCTCATAGCCAGGCTCATTAAAGTACGGCTTTTCGTTCAAAATCAATGCTTGTATCGACACTAAAACTTGAAGCATAGTTGACTGCGTTGGCATCCACATCTCACTCCCTTTACCCCGCCAAGTGTTGAGAAGACTAAGACACACATATCCATTATCATACAAGTTCGGGTTTATACGAAGCCCACCAGCGTGATAATGCGCGAGCTGAAACACATAGCCAAAAGTCAAGACAATTATTTTAGTAACAATAGAGATAGAAATTTCAACAAAAAGACAAGACAATTATGTGTGAGCGAGATATGTGGTGTATAGATTGTAAAATTTGCCTTTAAGAATAAAAAAACTCTAACGGGTCAAACTGGTAAAAAGGTTAGTGGCTTAAAAGGTATACGAACAGGTTAAGTCGCCCAAAGTATATATTTAATACATCATACCTCATAATAATTTTGTTCACAAAGCATGATTATTATTTATACAACAAAAATAAATAAATAAATAAATTAAAATAATAATATATACTACATTATAATGCATTTAAGACTATTTTATAATTAGCAAGACTTAAAAATTCAGACTTGAACTTGCTAATTATAGAATAATCCCAATTGAAACTGAAGGTCTGCAGCAGGGTTCCCACAATATAATGAGGTCCTTGGCCCAAAATATATTGTTACAAAAAACATAAAATGAAATACATTTGCTTCCCACAAAATTTAGTCAAATGGTACCCATCGCCGCATTGCACAGGTACCGTGCTAGTAATAAATTGATATCACAATAGGGCCGTGTTTTGACCTTTACTCACCCACCCGACCTACCCATTTTGTCACCTCTAATTAACATCACACACCAACTTTTAATCAAAACAAAGAATTAGCCATGGCAATATACCGGTGGTACGCTTGGGTAGGTAGGAGGAAAGTGAATATCAAAGACGAAAAGACCATCATGATACGGGGTGCCTGCTGGTCCTATGATCACGGCTCTCAAAAGATCCATCCTTTGTTCATATGCCCTGACGAATATAGTACCTGTTGAAGTGAGACAAAGTGAGGCACTGTGGTACGATCATCAACACATAAAGATTAAGGGTTCTTTATGATTCTAATTTAGTTGTTTCATCGCTTGGAACTCAGGACACAAGGTTAGAATGGTAATTTATAGGCATTCACACAGTTCATTCAGCCAATAAAATAAGTAGCAGTGGTTTGGTCCACAAGATTCCACCTTTTTGTCACTTTGAATGAAAGTTGAAGTACTTGAATAATTTTTAGTTAAAGCATAGTACTTATTACTCACCTGGTAAGTCCTTATCTAGTATTTTCCACTCATTCTGAATTTTCTTCATCCAGTCCCTTGGAGGCTGCCACAGGAAACATTTTAACCAAAACGTTGCAATAAGAATGAGATCAAAAGGGTAAGGTCGTAAAACAACAAACTAATGTTTACAGAAATTACCTGCTGTCCTTTAAAACCAGAATTAACGTAGTAATGATCAGAAAAATCATCAACAATATCAAACGATTTAAAATTTTGATATTGTTTCTTCACTTCTTCTTCCTTTGCATCTGCCTTTTCAGCTTCAGAACTTGACACTATGTTCGATG
The DNA here is from genome assembly GCA_030686995.1 of Artemisia argyi. Classification (NCBI taxonomy): domain Eukaryota; kingdom Viridiplantae; phylum Streptophyta; class Magnoliopsida; order Asterales; family Asteraceae; genus Artemisia; species Artemisia argyi. The sequence continues at coordinate 90,485,183 of CM060698.1, read as the reverse complement.
AACTGCTGGAAGCAACGTCCTTAGTAACTTCTTGATCATGGGTGTTTGCAGTCACAGGGGTTGTGTTTGCGGCAGGTGGAACCTTGCCCAAAAAGGAAAAGTTTGCTTCGACACCAGGAGGTAGATCAACATTATCAAATTGGGCTTGCATGCTCAAATAATGAGAGTCATCATCATCATCTTCTTTTTCAAACATATAATCACCATAATCATCATCATCATAATCAAATCCATCATCTCCGTCATCAATCAAGGCATCATCATCATCATAGTCATCATTTTCACCATCGTTATGGCATGACATTTCTGAGTTGGGAGATCCAGATGAACCCGCTTCATTAGTATGCTTCAGAACATCCTGGTCGAGGATAAAACAATATTATCATGCAAGGTAGTATGCTCAAAAGTTTCAATGGAATTCACATAGCAGAATTCAAACAACATAAAAACTTAACATCTAATGACAACTGCAAATACATTCTTTTACTAACAACACATCAAAGTTGTGACATTTACTAATACACAAAATTTCCGTTATCATCGTTACACATTGCTCGTATCAGATTGAGTCCAAAAGTGATACTGCTACTTCATGTTTATTGAAGAACATATCAGACATTTGACCAACAGTCAAAAAATTTCTTAGCATATGCCTTAAGTAAAACATGGTAGTAGCTGCTATATACAGAGAGTAGGAATCCGTTTAATGATTACTACTTAGTACTTACCTGTACAATCTTAATCGGAACTCATTAATTTAAGTCCTCCCTTAATCTCATTAGTTAGCAAGGTTTGATCAAATAGGTAGATTAGGAAAAGTATTTAACTATCAATCAGATTTACTAATCAATTATACGGGAAAAAAAAAAAAAAAAAAAAACAGGAAGTTTTTTCTTGGTTCAGCAAGCAAACAGCCTACATTCATATGATCATTACTCATTACTAAACATTCTACTCCGTATTATCTATTGAAATAACATGGTACAAACAAAGAGGTTTATAACTTTATATTATACACAAAATAAAATTGGCCAAGGGTAAATGTGACATGTATTGTCAGTAACCAATTCCATGAGACCATGACCAAGATTCTGCTATTTGTAGTTTTGTACAATCAAAATCCATGTTTAACAATTCTTCCAACTATGTAAAAGCGTTTATCACACTATTGTAGACTATACCCACTAGCGATTACAAGCTGGTTAAATGACTGAAACAGAGCACAAGCAGCTATCTTTTGGTGCGATTTCAACAATGAGACAGCCTCGACATAGGTTGATAATCAGTCAAGTTGACCATTATGTGTAAACACAATTAAACATATTCACATGAATACTAAAAAAACCATCTCTAGATCAGTAAACAATGAGAAATTCCCAACATTGATCTTAATGTTCGATATCTAAAAAAAAGTACTAACCTAATCAAAAGCAAAGAAATACTGTTAGGATCTCTACTGATGGGAATGTCACCAATCCCACATGGGGTTCTATCAAAAACCAATGGCAATATATAATAACCAAAAACTTAAACCGTAACGATGGCGAATCAAGACTCCATCATATCAGTTGTATGAGTTATCACTAATAAGAGAGAATCTTTACGCGGAAAACATTAATCATCAAGACATGCTTCTTATTTCTAACAAAAATATTAATCACTTAAAACCAAATAGTTTCGATCACATATTCACCGTCAATTTAAGCGAAAAACATCAATTATAAATCAAGAAAACACAAAAGAATCAAACATGCATTCATTATATATGATCAATCTTGAATTATTAATTTAAATACCTGATGATCATCATGTGTAGTGTTTTTTGTGATGTCATGATCAGAGTGGTCCAACATGTCGATTTCAACTTCCATTACTACGGCAAAAAAGTGTGATGAGATTAAAAAAGAAAAAGAAAAAAAACCCTTAATGAAGAAGATATGTATTTATTGTATTTGTTAGCTAAAAATGGAAACAAGGTAATTAAAAGGTATTAAGATATGTAGTCAATATCTATATTCAAAATAGAATAAAAAAGAAAAGAAGATAAAATCAATAACAAAATAAGTGAGTTTTATTCGCGCCTTATTTGCTAATTATGCGCTACCGCTTGGTGGAAATCTTTAACAAAGTTCTTTGTTACTAGTGATAAGTGACGTGTTTGGGTTTATATACTACTATTCTATGACCGTGAAATTCATAGCGTGTCAAATCAACTTTTCCTTATCTCTTATTCCTGACGAGTACCCGTTCATAAGAACGAAATTTTTTATAACGATAGATAGTTTATTGATAAAAAAATTTACAGGTTATAAACGAAAAATAATAAAAGTTTGAAGATTTGGGAATTAAACATAATGTTTTGAAACCCGGTTCGACCCGGGTGGTTGAACCGGTTGAACCGTTCTGGGTGAAAAATGAGTCGATTTAAACCTGGTCAAGTTGCTAGGTTGGGTCGAAAACGGGTCAAATTAAACTGGGTCAACCCGCCGGGTTTGAAGAGTCCCGGGTCAACCCGGTTTGTTTTTATTTGGTTGTATTTAATTTGACAGATTTGTTTTTAATTAGTTGTACAATGTAAATAAATCATTATACTTTTAAGTAATTGGGTGTTTTAATAAGAGTATTAATTACATCTCACTTTTCTCTTTCATTTGAACATTATTAAAATCTCAACATTTTAATCGTTGACCATTTTTCCATTATATGTAGTAAAGATAAAGATAATAAAACAAAACTCAAGTGGGACTTTTTCATTTAAAAAACTCAACCTGGGTAATAACTTTATTATTATTATTTTTTAGAAAAAGTATGTTTAATAAAAAATAAAATAAAATCCTTAAATATTTCCGGATTTGGCCAAATTTTTGTTCAACTTCATTTTAAAAAAAAATAAAAAGTAAAAACATATATGTGTCAAAAATATAAAGAAACAAAACTTGTGGAAGGCAGGGTCGTTCTAAAAACCGTGATGGGTAAAAAATAAACATACTCCTCTTTACAACCCAAAGAATCAAAGAAACAAAAAGAAGAGCAAACGTACGATACCCTGGGAAAAAACCCTACTGCGACTAAAGAAAACCTAAAATCAACATCGCTTAATCTTTTGGGTTAATGAATAAGGTATATTAATCTATAACTGTTTGATTTATATGATAATTTATATATTAATAAACTTATTGATTTATATGATAATTCAGGGGTTTTGACTTTTCTATTAATTAAGTTGTGGGTTTGTATTATTGTGCTTTAATTGATGTGGTACGGCTTATTTTCGTAAATTTTGATTTAATTTGGTGATTTGATGAAGGTTTTAATGGGTAAATTTCACCAAATAAATGTAAGCTGCTGTAGTTATTAAATAATTTAAATAAAATTGAAATATCATCTATAAATTGAGATTATATAGACAATAATCATATAAAGATAAACTATTGTGGTTGTTTTTGTAAATTCAATATTTAATTTTGTTATGCGTTGAGGAATTAAGAGAAAAGTTCAAGAACTTTTCCTTGCCATAATTGTTACTTTTGGTGTGTTTAGAATTTAAAGTTGAGGTTATATAAAAGTAATGGTGATTCATGTATGATGTTTATTATCGTCTTATAGGCAAGCCTCAATCAATATCCACTATATTCCAAGAAGTGCAAAATGCTTATAGAGCAGGGGCGAAACTAGGAGCCAAGTTTAGGGGTAGCGAAATACGAAAATTTGTTTCAGGGGGCGCGAAATCGCCAAAAAATGGCCAAAAATGGCCAAAAATTCCACTACCGGGTAAAAGTTCAGGGGTAGCGACCGCTACCCCTGAACTACATGTACATCCGCCCCTGTTATAGAGCATCAAGTGATATTAAGGGGTGAAAGTTTTACTTGACTACTTACTGAAAATAGTCTTAAGTATCCGGAACTCATTCTTCAAAACCTAATAAAACCAGAGAGTCTCCAAGATAAGAAACAGACAAGCTGGATAGACAACAATAGTTGTCAATGTCAAGTTTGTTACAAGTCATTACAGGTAAAAAGCACAAAAAATTCAGTACATAGCTTCTTATATTTGGTATCATGGAGTGCTAACTCACCATGCTGCAGTTTGATTATTAAACGGGTTATCAAGTGTTCTTATATTACTAAATATGATATATTTAAAACAAAAGGTGAGTCTTGACTCCGAATGTTACATTTAACACTCTTTTTTAATAAGTGTGAGTTGTACTTAAAATTTAATAATAACAGCCTAGAATGTTACATTTATCAGTTTTGTTAAATTTTTATTTTTTAGGAATTTAGGTGAGGTACTTTTGATTGCGTCTCTGATTTAGTTGAGATTATTGATTTTATTAATTAATTGTGGTGTTTTTCAGGTTGTCTGACAAAAGAAAATGGCTTCCGTGTTTTTTAAGTGGTGTGAGAGGATGGAGATGGAGAAGAAGAATAACATATCAGAACATGAGCTTCAAATGGCATATAAGATGTGGGCTTAAGCAGGAATTGCAGCTCGCGAGGTATTTCTAAGTTCAAATAGCTAATGTGGATGTAAATTAGGACTACATGTTGATGATGAAGTAGAATAAGTATAAGTTCAGTAGTTAGTTTTATATTTCGGGATTTTGTTCGTGTGATGTAAATATAATATGTTAATATGTAGCTTTGAACATGAAATTGTGATTTTATGAAAAGTCAAAAAGTGGAAAGTAATGGTTTTTAAGATTAGTATGTGATCTGAAGTGAATTTGAACTGAAACAATATTGTGAGCCATGAATTGGGAATCAGATTGTACTCCGAGAGGGTGTTTCAGATTGCTTATATTATCTATTTTTTGCTCCTAAGCAGCTTATTTGATTGCAGACTGCATATTGCAGAATGAGTGGAATAGCCAGCCCATTGACATTAGTAGCTAGTTGGCGTAGACACAGAATGATGACGTAAACAGGCATGTAATGAGTAATGGTGGTGGACGGATAATGGGTAATGTGCCATGACATGGGTTCCAGAGGGGGTTGGTGCAAGGAGGGGGTTTGCCAATTCGGACTCTCCAAAGTTTTTTGTTTGTCCACTTCTGAAGGGGCATACATTATTTATTCCATAAGTAGTATTATATCTCCAAAGTATACAAAAATCAGGTTGTCATACTTTCTTATGGACTATTTTGAGTTTAATTTATTTGTTTGTGGATGGGTCAAAATAAGGTAATGTTTTACTGTATCAAACCGAGTTTATTTTCCTAAAAATATGTCAGCTATTGCTCTTAAGGTACACAGTTCATATCGGGTTAGTCTTAATAGACAAGGTAGATTTTGTTTCTTTAATACTAAGATTATTTTCACTTTAATCTTTGTTGAATTAATGTGGGTTTGTGTGAATATAGACTTTAGTTAAATTGGATGTTTTGTAGTTTGAACGTGTGTATCCTGAAAAAGTTAAAATATTCAATTCTATCAACTTTGATCTTGCTGAATTAATGTGATTGTGTGTGCATTAATCTTTCTGGATTTGGATTAGGAGATGAAGTTAGGGTTTATATATGATCTTTGATTAGTTCAACCATTATTTGTAAATGGTTAGTTATTTGAATCGTAGTTTTGATTATTGTGTTAGGTTTCTAATTGTTGAGAATATGAAGAAAGTCAAGTACACGCATGGTCCACTTTTTTTTATGTAAATTTGACCATATGGGTGAGGAAGCTACCCATCTGATCTTTGTAAAAATTTTATTACCTTCATGATCCATTTGACACGGGAGGACTTGATTGCTTCATAATTGGACCAGGTAGGCACATAAGAGCGGAGACCAAATTGATATGTTTATATGCGCAACATTGATGACCAATCATCTTGCAGTTAGGTAGACTTTGTGGCATAAGCATCTTCAAGAAAACTAAGAAATTTTAGATGAAGAAGTAGGAGAGTGATTTTTTTTTATCAAAGAGGAAGTTAAACATTGAGAAAATGCGGAGATTATTTTGTCAAAACACGTATTTTTACTGTTATATTGACATTTGATTACCATGTTGTTTATTATTGGCTAGACGGCAATTAGGAAACACGTATTTTTATTTTATTCCTCCCAATAAATCTGCTGCTATATCTAGATGTATGACTAAAATACAGAACCCTTTGCAGATTGACCCAAACGCCCCCTTAAACTGTTGTTGCAGCAACCTATCAAGAACACCAGTTAAATTATTGTAGCAGCAATAGTCAAACACCCTTTAAAGCTGCTAATTTGTAGTATCTCAACCATCTGTATGCACTAAATTTGTAGTATCTTTAAGCGACAAAATACATGAAATTTGGAGCAAATGAGCAAATGAGGCTACAACATGTTTGACTATATGAGATGGGTGTAATACCTCAGTCTAAACTTAAAGAATTTCAAGTGTTATTTTTACAAATGAGAGAGGAATGTAAAGTGTAAAAGTAAGAGAGAAGGTTGAGAAGATTTCTTCAACATGTAAAAGGGGATAACAAGATATGGACCGGAAGAGTAGTTTACTTTGAATATTTGGAGAATATAATGACAAAATTGTATCCTACTATAGTAACAAAAATTCCTGCAGTGAATGCACAACTTTAGCCCTCACAACCAGTTGCTTTTAATTCACCGTCTCATTATGCACAAAAAAAAAGCTCAACACGTGCTAAGCATACATGTCTAAAGCACGTTAACCTTAATTACAAAACACTATATCACACATAGGATTCAGTTAATCAGTCACATATTAGAACATCATTGTATGAAAACCATCATTTAATTATATATTATTGATTGATTCTTATCATTAGTACTGTGATTGATGGTAACATTACTAATTATCATTAATTCATAGAATTGAGTTTTCCACTAAAAGCAATTAGGCTATATTTGTGTATTTACATTTTTTACGCCACCTGTATATATGTATATATCAAAACAAACATTTAAGGGTGACGATTAAATTATTCCTCATTAGATGGCTTAATGTCAAAAATATTTAATTTGACTCAAAAGTTAGTCTTTAGCCATGTATCATATAATCGTAAAATGCAAATATCATGCAAGTGTAAAATTCATACAAAGGGCTAAAAAGAAGGTTGATAGTGAATGATCTGAAGTAGTTATTTTAACTGCTAAAACATTTTTTTATTCTCACTCTCCTTCTAGAATAGCCGACCTACCCTCTGTGGTACCAATGTGGTTTCTCACTACCCTATTGATATAGATAGTGGCTTTTACAATCTTTTCATCTTCTAATCTTTTTACAATATTATTATCCCTGTTGAAATATCTCTTCATTTCAAGATCCATTTTAGCAATAACTTTAGTTTGCACTCTTTGTTTTATATTGTATCTCATAGATAATAGGTGATGGCTGGAGAATTAAGTGAGATGATGAGTAAGATCACCGTCAACGAAGCGGAAGAAGAAGTGGTGGGTTTTGAGGGTGAGAGTCACAATGGAGGCATCGGTGGAGCTGTAAGAACTTTGTTGGGACGGGTCCACACCGATCGCACATATAGTTTTCAAAGAATGAAGAAAGTTCTATCTGCTGCATGGAGACCTCGCCGATCAATAAATTTCAAAGAACATGACTCGAATATGTTTATGGTACAGTTTGATCATTATGTAGATTTTAAGAGGGTGTTAGAAGATGGTCCGTGGTCTTTCGAGAGAAATAAAGTCAACTGAAAATGATGAACTACCTACAGAAAGCGACATGTCAAAGGCTTATTTTTGGATTAGGTTTTTAAATATGCCTTTAAGTAGGAGAAACAAATCTTCGGTGCGTCGTATTGCAGGTAAGTTAGGTGATGTTATAGATGTTGATGACGCGTATTTTGAGAACCGGAGTAAATATATTAGAGCAAAGGTAATGATAAATATTTTGAATCCCTTGTGTAGGTATATTAATGTTATAAATATTCAAAACGAAAAGGTCCGGGTTTATGTTCAATATGAAAAGTTACCAAATTACTGTTATTGGTGTGGATTATTGGGTCATATTGAGAAAGAGTGTCTCACAAAGCCTGTTGAGATTAATGGAAAGACGTTCAAAGATTGGCCGTTTCAAGAGCATCTACGTGCGTCTAATTCATGGGAAGATGGTCAGTTGTGAGGGGCAAAAAATCCAGTTTACGCCAACATATGCAATTCTCAAACTCAAATCAAAAGTATAGGCGATGGTGTCAACCAAGACGACAGTAACAGTGGTATGATCAAAAGTTTTGATCATGAGAAATTCAAAAATGACAATATGGATCTAGGCAATATAGATGGTAACAATTATAATCCAGCTGATTTGGAATTTCATGGAAATAATGATTCCAGTAATCATGTGCTACAGGTTCCGAAGTTAAATGAGATGAATGTAAAACAGAGTAACCTCATATCCACAGATCCTATAGTTCAAAATAACTCTTTCATCGGTGGAGCGACAATAGATGGAAATAATGGGAATGTTATCGCCCAAGAGAAACTCAAGCCAATTCAAAAAATTACTACATCACCATCTCAGTTGGAAGCTATGAGCCAAGACACGTTGAATAATAACACTGGGATCATTATGGATCCATATTATGATACTGAGGAAAATCAAAGTGAGTTGTATGTGGGTACTAACCAACCTAAGACGTGGAAAAGACGGCCTCGAGTAGGGGTTGGAAATTGCTTGAATAATGGTGCTACCGGTGATATTCATGGAGGTAAAAGATCATACGAGGACTGCAGTAGTGTGGGAAATATGGATGTCGATGTTGTCAAGAAACCGAAAGAGAGTCAGGACTCTATCTTAATGGCGAGTGTTGCGGTGCAACATCGCCGACACCAATGAGTATCTTAAGCTGGAACGTCCAGGGCTTGGGCAACCCTTGGACTGTCAGACACCTTCGCACTTTAGTGAAGGATTTTAGCCCGACTATCATGTTTCTCATGGAAACCCGGATGCGTGATACTGAAGTTACAGGTTTCAAGTTTAGTTTCCCGCAATATAATTTACTAGTTGTTAACTCCCTTGGAAGAGCAGGTGGCTTGTTACTTTTCTGGAAAAAGGAATGTGATTTAACTGTTACTACTTATTCAAGAAATCACATTGAATTTGTAGTAAAAGAAGATAATGGTAATGTATGGAGAGGCACTGGTATCTATGGTTGGCCAAAACAACATGAAAAACATCTAACTTGGGCGTTGTTACGGTCTTTGAGGTTAAATCAGATGGGAAGTTGGGTTTGCTTTGGTGACTTTAATGAAATTTTTTATGCTTTTGAAAAAATGGGGAGACGGGGGTGCAACACTACTGAGATGACTGCATTTCACCAAGCATGTAATATTTGTCAATTAGAAGATATGAAGGCTAATGGTATTAAGTTTACATGGAGCAACGGTAGACGAGGAGATGATAATGTCAAGAAGAGACTTGATAGGTTCTTAGCTAATTCAGATTGGTCTGCATTGTATCCTCGGGCATCTTTCCAGAACTTGGCAAGAATTGCTTCAGATCATTCCCGAATTGTATGTCTATTAGAGCCACTTGTAAAGAAGAAAACAAGGATGTTCATATTTGAAAGTATGTGGCTACGTGATGAGAGTATCAATGACGTTGTTAGATATGCGTGGGCGGATGACTTAACTACAGGATTACAAAGAGACCCGTGCGCAATTGTGGGAAAATGTGCGACTAGGCTTTCAGAATGGAATAAAAATACCTTTGGTCATGTTCAAAAATCTATTAGATTAAAGCAAAAAAGGCTGCAAATGTTACAGAGTTGTTTTGATGCTTCAACTAGGGATGAGCAACATGTTTTACAGGAAGAAATTAAAGAATTGCTTACACGCGAGGAAGTAATGTGGAAGCGACGTAGCCGTATTCAGTGGCTTCGAGATGGGGATAAAAACACTCGTTTCTTCCACACCTGTGCTACTAGTCGAAACAAACGCAACAACATTTTACGGCTCAAAAGGTGAGGATGGCAGGTGGGTGGACAATGAAAATGATGTATGTGGTTTGGTATCGGAATATTTTTCTGATCTTTTTACAAGCTCATCTCCACAAGACTGTGATTCGGTTGTAGAATACATTGATCAGAGCCTAACAGACAATGATATACTTACACTTGAGAAACATGTTACAGCAAAGGAGGTTTATGATGCGTTGATGCAAATGTTCCCGTCAAAGGCCCCAGGTCCCGATGGTATGCCTGCCTTATTCTTCCAGAAATTTTGGGTATTTGTAGGTCCAACTGTCGTGAATATGGTATCGACTTTTTTTGATTCAGGGGTGCTACCTCCCAACATTAATAAAACCTTAATCACTCTTATTCCAAAAGTTTCAAAACCTGAGTCACTTAAAGACATGCGCCCCATTAGCTTATGCAATGTGCTTTATAAAATCATCTCAAATGTCTTATTAAACCGAATAAAACCAGTTTTGCCTCGTATTGTTCATGAAAACCAATAAGCATTTGTTTCAGAACGTCTGATTACAGATAATGCAATCGTTGCTTTTGAAGTTATGCATTGGTTAAAGAATAAAAGAGGTGGTAAAAAGGGGGCATTGGGACTTAAAGTAGATATGAGCAAGGCGTATGATAGAGTCGAGTGGCCTTTCATCAGGGCTGTTCTAAAAAATTCGATTTCCAGTACACTTTACCAATTTAATAATGGCTTGTGTATCTTCAGTTTCCTACTCTTTTAATATTAACGGGCAAGTAGCTGGTCATGTGACTCCTACTAGAGGTCTTCGCCAAGGAGACCCTATTTCGCCCTATCTATTTATTATGTGCGCAGAAGTGTTATCGTCAATGATCAGGAAATCGGTTACACAAAGCCGCATTCATGGGGTCAGAGTGTGCAGGGGAGCCCCTGAAATATCTCATTTGTTTTTCGTTGATGATATCATCTTCTTTTTTAGAGCGTCAAATAAGGAAGTTTGCTATTTAAAAAGCACTTTGGAACGTTATTGTAGATCATCTGTGCAGGTAATCAATTATGAGAAATCTGAGGTTAAATTTAGTGCTAATGTTGAGCCACATGTTCGTACCCGTATAAGTGAGTTGCTATATGTGCGAGAAGTTGGTGTTCAGCCTAAATATCTAGGGTTGCCGTCAGTTACTGGTAGGTCAAAAAAAGTGGTGTTTAAAGCTATCCTTGACAAGATTAAGAAGAAGCTTAGTGGATGGAAAGAGAAGAACCTTTCAATTGGTGGAAAAGAAGTCCTTATTAAAGCAGTCGCCCAAGCCATGCCTATGTATGTTATGAATATATTTCTTCTACCCGATTCCTTGATTGATGATATTCATAAAGCTCTTAATTGTTTTTGGTGGGGTGATGGGATTAAAGAAAACCCAATTCGCTGGTGTTCGTGGGATAAAATGTGTGTGTCGAAGTTTCGAGGAGGTCTTGGTTTCCGTCATTTTGGAATGTTTAATAGGTCTCTTCTGGCTAAGCAAGTATGGAGAATATGATCACAAGTCCAACAACATTGGTTGCGAAGTATTGAAGGCTCGTTATTTTCCAAGGTCTAGTTTCTTTGATGCCAATGTTGGCTACCGTCCGAGCTACATTTGGCATAGCTTTGTAGCTGTCAAAGAAATAGTTCAAAAGGGTTGTAAATGGAATATAGGAGATGGTCGTCAGGTCAATGTATGGGAGGACTATTGGCTAGAAGATCATAGGTGTTTGGGCCCAAAACCGAATAACTGTGAAGTAACTTATGTTCGTGATTTATTAAACAATGAAGGTGATGGCTGGAACCGTGAGTTACTAATGGCATTGTTCCTAAGAAGTATTTTCAACAAGATCACAGCTTGCTTTGTAAACCAATCGATGCCTGATACTCTTTATTGGCATAGCGGATCTGGTGGTCAATTTTCATGTAAGTCTGCCTATTACATAGCACTTGAAACATCCGAAGGCATGATGGAAAATATATCTGAAGAAACTAATACCTTGTTGCGAGCTATATGGAAAGCGAAGGTGCCTATCAAAGTCAAATTATTTTTATGGCGTGTTTGGAAAAATTATGTTCCTACCATTGATAACTTGCAAGCACGAGGGCTAGACTTAGCATCAGGTTCTTGTACACATTGTGACCATGTAGGGGAAGATGTCATACATGTCTTGTTCAAGTGCCCACAAGCAAAACAAGTTGGATCGTTGTAGCTTTGTTAAATTCTATGACACTGCTGGGGCTGTTACATTAGATGATTTTTGCCACCTGATTTTGAATAAGTTTTCTATGGGATGGGAGAACTATTTGATGATATTATGGGGTCTGTGGACGAGAAGAAATAGACAGTTCCATGGTTAAATAAGCGAAAGGGATGTGATATGGAAGTTCTAGCAAGACAACAGCTTGTTGATTACCACAAAGCTAATGAGCGAGAACCTGCTACATCACATGAAGCCTTGATGTGTGTCAAATTATAGTATATAATTATTCCGAAGAAATACTCGTGAAAGTATTTCCCGGGTCGTTCTCCCAACGAAGGTTCGAATGGAATATCGAATAATCGAATTGGGAATCGTGTGGTGTAAGTGAATAGTGAAAAATTGATTGTGAAATCAAAATATGAAATGAAATAGTGAAATATGCACAAGGTACAAGCTATATATGCACAAAAGTAAAAAAAACGTGAAAACGGAAACGCAAACGTAATTATTAAACGTAACGTACAAAATAAAACGCGACTTTTATTCTAAAAATGATCCTATAAATGTGAAAATATTTTCTAAAAATCTTAAACTAATAAAAAGAATTTTGAGAAAAAGAAAAATATTTTTTGGAGTTTTTATTTATTTTCTATGATTTTATATTGATTTTTGGAATTAAAAATTAAGGAAAATGTGAAAAATAATGAGAAAATTATAAAAACTAATTTGAAAAATCTAAAATATTATAAAAGAATTTTCTAAACTATTTTTGTATTTTTTTAAAGCTTTTTCTGATTTTTTATGGATTTTTGTTTATTAAAAATGATTTAAAAATGATTTAAAAGGAAGAAAAATTAAGAAAAATAGTAAAACAATCCAGAAAAATCTGGAAAAATTACAAAAAATCAAAAATATTATGGAGAACTTACAGAAAAAATTTGGAATGAAAAAGATGTGCAGAAGTGCTTATTAGCTTATAAAACAGCTTATGGCAAGTGCTTATTTATAAGCACTTGCCACAAAACTTTACCAAAATGATACCACAGCTGTAATATGCAACAACAAACTCAGAAATGCTCATATAAGAACAGAGATCACACAAAAATACTTCAACTAAACAATAAGCAGTCTAGTATAAGCTAACCGATTAGCACAGGCATAAGCAGAATAAGCTAGGATAAGCAGAACATACACAACACTTAAACTACTCACAATGGCCACAGAAAACTCAATTTAGCTCAGGTATGAGCTCAAAGAAATAAAAACAGGCCTACTACTCAATTCAGAACTTAAGCTCAAACCCCTAATTGCAGGCCTCAAAAAGTTGTACCAAATAAGCTCAAACTTAGAATAATATGGGGGCAAAAGTGCAACTACACTACTGGTAATCTAAAACAGCAATTACTTTAATATTAACTAACAAAAGCTACTCTAAACTTATCCTGATTCAGCAGCTAGTTAAGACTTTAAAGCTGAGAGAGTTGACTATTAATTTGCAATTTCAGTTTGACTAAACTCTAATTCTGTTAGCATTAAAAATACGTATTATGAAGTGATGGTCATTCTCATATTGTAACTTTGTGTCGTTTGTTAAGATTAGTAATAGTTTAGTCATTGGGCATTGGACTTGGCAAGCTAATATGTTATGTGCTATGTTTCATAAGCCTAGTTATCCAACCATGTAACCAAGTCCAAGCCCAAGCCCATAGAAAGCCCATAGGGCATCTCATGTTAAGAACTATTTAAACACCTCAAAGGCTCATTTGAGGAGTGTGCTTGTGTGTGTTTTTTAATAAAAAGCTCTCTTCATCTTTATACTCTTTTTCTCTCATATTAACGCCACACATATTGCATCAAGTCACCATCTTTCCTTCTTCTAGTGCTTATATTTGTGTTAAAGTTAATAGATATAAGGTCATACAAGTGGTATCAATCGCCTAACAATGATTTAGGAGTGTTTTTTATCAAGTTTTTTGTTAAAAAGTTACACTTTTCATTCATTTTGTGTACTTTTTCTTCAAAAAGTTTTGATCTTTAAGTGTTTTAGTGTTAAAGTTGTTGTTTTTCTTGAAGCTTTAGTGATTCTAAGTGTTTTGGGAAAGATTTGATCAAAAGAATCAAGTGGAAAAAGTGTTTTTGGTTGAAAAAAATCGGATTTTTCAAGCTTTCTGGTCTCCTTACGCGTAACTTGGGTGAATAGTACGAATCTACAGCTGTGAACAGTACTTTCTGTCCTTTTTACGCATAAGATTTGGTCAAAACCCTTTTCCTACGCGTAACTTTAGTCAAAACCCTCTTTCTACGCATAAGTTCTACGCGTAAGATTCTACGCATAAGTTTTTCTACGCATAAGATCCTACGCATAAGTTTTCTTCAACGATCAGAGATTACTCAGTACTTCCCTGACTTGGATAAGTTTGTGGAATACTTCGACACGGGATATCTTTCAAGCTTGGATAAGTTTGAGAGATCAATTTGGTTGAAAAAACCTTACGCGTAACATTCTACGCATAAACTCTAAGTTTACGCGTAAAATCAAAGTCTACGCATAAACAATATTGTTTACGCATAACTTTAGATCTTACGCATAACTTAAAGGTTACGCATAACATCTTACGCGTAAGATTATTCAAGGTTTACGCGTAAAATCAAGCTTTACGCGTAAGTTTTTGACTTTTGACAACCAAACTTCAAACGGCCATAACTTTTGAACCGTAACTCCGTTTTCGACGAATCAGCTGTCAAAACGACCGCGAGACCGAGAAGAAGGACACGTTGAATAATCTAAAGATCATTCAAGCCAAGCTTCGAGGCCCAAATCCACTCCGAACGGAAGTTATTGAGGTTTTAAGGTTTTAGATCAAATTTTTCACCATAAAAACTTGCATCAACTCACACTAAACACAACTCCTACTTCGTTGGAACGATCCAAGAATCAACTTTATCAATCTACACTTCATCAATGGCTACTCAGCAAGATATTCATGCAGCTGGTGCGGAAAACCGACCTCCAATGCTTGAAAAAGGTGGATATCTCCCATGGACAAGCCGCATGCTTCGTTACATCAAAACAAAGCCTGATGGTAAATTAATGATCAACTCCATTACAAATGGTCCATTCAAGCCACGACAAGTTCAAATTGAAGGTAATCCAAATGCAACACCTCCTACTCAACCATTCGTGCGTGAACAAACAGAAGCAGATTACACAAAGGAAGACAAGAAGCAGATCGCCGCAGATGATATGGCAATGCATTTAATCCAACTTGGATTACCACGGGAGATCTTTGCTGCGGTCGACAACTGTGAAACTGCTTATGCTATGTGGGAACGTGTCAGAAGGATATGTCATGGAACAGAGATTGGACAACAGGACGTTGAGAACAAACTTCTTACGGAATGGGAGAACTTTACATCCACTAAAGGTGAACAGATTGAATCTTACTACACAAGGTTTTGCACTTTGATGAATGAGTTAATCAGAAACAAGTTGACACCTCGAACAATTGCAACAAACATCAAATTCATCAATAACCTTCCAGAAGAATGGGGTCGTTATGTTACAATTGTCAATCAAACAAAGGATTTACATAAGGTAAATTATGATCAACTCTATGACTTTTTGAAGCAAAACCAAGCTGAGGCTAATGAAGTAAGGAAAGAAAGATTGGCAAAGAATCATGATCCTCTTGCATTAATTGCTACTACACCAACACCGCTACCAGTGAACACACAACAATCATCATCATCTTCCACTCACAACTACATGCAACCATCATACATTCAACAACCAACACCGGTCTACCAACAACAGTTCTACCCACAGCAACAACAACACGTTATTCCACAACAGCAATACCAACAATTCCCAGAACCAGAATTCACTGAAAATGATGAAGCTACTACTGCATTAACCCAAGCGTTTGCTTTTCTGTCAAAGGCATTCCAAGGACGCTATTCTACACCAACTAACAACAACCAAAGGATTTCATCGAACACTCGCAACAAGCAGATTGCTCAGCCGAGTTTCAATATGGGCAACGGAGGCCACATGGTTGGAGTTTATGGGAATCAGCAAGGATATGCTACTGGAATTAACATGGGGAATCAGAATATGCTGAATGCAGGGAATCAGTATGTAGGGAATCAGTTGGGTCAGTTTGTTGGAAATCAGAGGGGTCAGAATGTTGGTAATCAGGCAATGGGTAATCAGAATAGAAATGTTGCAGCTCCAGTAGTTGGGAATTTGGGAAATGGGAATCAGGGTAATCTAGTTAAGTGTTTCAACTGTCAGGGTGTAGGTCATATGGCAAGGAACTGTCCTACTAAGCCGAACAAGAAAGATCTAGCGTACTTGCAGAAAGCAGTGATGTTGGCACAAAAGGCAGAGGCAGGATTCCAGTTGAACGCAGAGGAGAATGATTTTATGGCTCTTATGGATGACATGGAAGATAGAGAGGATATCGATGCGAACTGCATATTCATGGCGAATCTCCAGGAAGCTAAGTATGACACGGATTCTGATACACTTCCTGTTTATGACACCAATGCACCATCTGAGGTATCCAACTTCAACACATGTCACAATAATGATATATTTGATATGTCTCCTCATGAGGAACAACATTCTGAGAAGCTAGCACCCACTTATGATACATACCTGGACACGCCAAGTAGTAGCAGTACTCCTTCAGCAACTCCAGATGTGAATCATAATGGAGGCTTCGTTTCACAGCATGCTGAGAATGATGAGGAAACACGTGCTTTGTTTGAATCATTATTGAATAATTGTCGTATTGAAATTGAGAATGTGAAAAAGGTCAATCGCGATGTTAAGGCCGCGAATGTTAAATTGACCGCTGAGCTTGAGAGTTACAAAGAAAACGTTAAAGCTTTTGAATTTCATAACAAAAGATTATCTGAATTAGAAACTGGTTATCAAAATTCCGTTTCAAGGGAAAAACAATTGCAACTCAAGTTTGATACACTTGATGTTAATTCTTTCAAAAAGATAAAATCTTTAAACGCGGAAATTTCTGATTTACAAAACCAACTTTCTAAACAAAAATCAGCTTATACCAATCTTGAAAAAGAAAGGGACGAGTTGAAAAAGGAATTTGCAAAGAAAGAAGACGAACTTTTGGCCGAAATCGTAGAGTCAGAACACATGATTGCACATTTAGAAGAATTAGTAGTTAAATCGGGTCAGTCAAGTCAAACAATGAAAATGATTTCAAATCAAACTAATCCGGTTTACCATACGAAACATAAAGTGGCTCTTGGTAACAACACCCCCAGTAATCTCAAGAAAGCTCAGCAAGAACAGAATGTTTTGTATAATGGTAATATGATTTACACCAAACATGATCCTCCCGTCGTTCGGGATTCTGTGCAAACGATAGAACATGGCGAAGAAAGCATTTCTAAAATGAAACAAAAGGATTTGAAACCCATTGATTACAACAAATTGAACAAACTTTCGGGAATTACTTTTGTTCCACAAAAAGAACCATCTGTGTTTTCCATAAAACGACCATTCTCAAAAATGTTTTCTAAGAAAGTAATTGTTTCCAAATCTCTTTCAAAAATGGAACAAATTTCTTCAAACAACACTTTTAATACAAGTGAGGCTAGAGAAATTTTGGATGACGTTAAAAAGAGAATTCAATAACTTCAAAATATCGTTGCTTCTAAAACTACAATCAATATTAACAACTGGCATTCCAGTTTTCATATTGAGCAGAAAAAGGTTTTTGAAAACGAAATTACTATCCCACTGAATAACATCAGTGCGAGGGTAATCCATTTTGAACAAGCTTTCTTAAAAGAAATGGCCGACTTTGTCAAGGACCACAAATCCCTGGTAAACGAAGCTAATGAATCTCGTGAAAACATGAATGTTTTGGAAAACCTAAATGATTCTCTCTTCGAAGCTGTTATGACCACTGACATTATGTCCATCATTTTACAAACATATTCTGTTCAAGACGATGAAAGACTGAGAGCTGAGACCTCCGAAATTGTTTCAAAATATGAATACGCTCTTATAAAGCTTGAAAGAAAATGTGTCATATTTTAAACAACTTGATCGAAAAAAGGAAGAATGCAAGTATGACAAATTGTAGTATGAGCGTGCCTTAAAGAACATGAAAGAGCAAAATGATCTTTTGAGGGCTCAGCTTGAAAGTCAAAAAGGAAAGGGTGAGGAAACTAAGTTTGCAAAACCATTGACTTCGGAGAAACCAAATGTTTCAAACACGGTTCAAAAACCAAAAATGTCAATTTCACGGTTTGCTCCAAAAGTCGATGAGAATAAGGATTTGACAAAACCAGTCACTCCAACACCCTTGCCAAAGAAAAGTGAAAATGTTAAGATTGTTGATAAAGGAAAAGCGGTTGTCGAAACACCAAAAGTGATAGCACCTGGCCTTTTTAGGATTAGTCCCACTAGTGCGTCTGCCTCAACATCTAAGACAAATGACAAGTGTATAAAGGCTAATTGTGTGCCTTACCTTCTACAGGACTAGAAAGCACCTCTAGGAGCAGCAGACTAACGCCTAGGAGCAATACAAGAAACAATAGAGTCGCCTGTTTCTAAGAGTAGTTGCAAGAATAAAGTTGAAGAAGTAGAAGAACACCCTAGGAATTTATCGCTTTGTAATAAGAAACATGATTCATCTGAATGTAATGTCGAAAGTACTGGTTCTAATGCATGTAATGACTCTGTTTGTTTAATATGCAAGAAATGTTTAATTAATGATGTTCATGATGAATGTGTGTCTAAGAATGTGAATGTTACGCCTGAACAGAAGTATGTTCCAAAGGGAACTAGTGCTAGATCTAGATCTATAGAAAGATTAGTTGCACGCTTTAGGTCTACCACTAGTAGTCGAATGCCTAGGAACTACCTTAAGTTTTGTATGTGGATACCAACGGGTAGAGAGTTCACTCTTCAGGACGGCAAATTAGAAATAGCTCAAGCTAAACAAGTAGCCACTGTCTATGAGTGTGATTTAGATTTTACTCCTAACCCAATGGAACCAAATTCAAAACGGTTTCCAAATACAAACTCTTCTGTTCTTGGCAGGTTATCGAAATATGTCTTTGGATCGTCGACTCGGGTTGCTCCAAGCACATGACCGGGAATTTAAAGCTGCTGATCAATTTCATTTGGAAATTCATGGGAACTGTACGCTTTGGAAATGATCATGTAGCAGCTATTCAGGGTTATGGAGATCTTCAGTTTGGGAATTTTTTAATCACTCGAGTTTACTACGTCGAAGGGTTGGGACACAACTTGTTTTCAGTTGGGCAGTTTTGTGATGCAGATTTAGAAGTTGCATTCAGGAGAAACACGGTTTTTATAAGAAATTTGGTTGGTGATGATCTCTTAACTGGTAATCGTGGTACAAACTTGTATGCTATCGACATCAACCAAATGGCTTCTACATCACCAATTTGTCTTATGACAAGGGCAACCGAAACTAAGTCCTGGCTGTGGCATAGACGTTTATCCCATCTCAATTTCGACACCATCAACAAGTTAACCAAAGACAACATCGTCACCGGACTTCCTAAGTTCAAATACACCAAGGAACACCTTTGTCCATCATGCGAACAAGGAAAAAGCAAAAGAGCATCATATAAACCCAAAACCGTACCTAGTTCGGAAGCAAGGTTACATATGTTGCACATGGACTTATGTGGCCCAATGAGAGTTGAAAGCACTAATGGGAAGAAGTATACTCTCGTTATTGCTGATGATTATTCACGATATACTTGGGTAAAGTTTTTGAGATCAAAAGACGAAGCACCAGGCATCATCATCACCTTTCTGAAGCGTATTCAAGTTCTACTTCAAGCTCCAGTAAGGATTATAAGAACAGACAATGGCACAGAATTTACAAACCAGGAGTTAAGAACTTACCTCGAAGATGTTGGAATTACACATCAAACATCAGTTGTTAGAACTCCACAGCAGAATGGGGTAGTTGAAAGAAGAAACCGAACTCTTGTGGAAGCGCTCGCACAATGCTGATTTTTTCTAGTGCACCACTATTCTTATAGGCTGATGCTGTAGCCACTGCTTGTTTTACTCAAAACCGATCCCTAGTCCATCCGAGATTCAATAAAACCCCATATGAGCTAGTGAACAACCGTAAACCTGACATCTCTTACCTTCACGTGTTTGGCGCTTTGTGCTATCCGACGAATGACAGAGAAGATCTAGGGAAGTTAAAAGCTAAGGATGATATTGGAATCTTCATTGGATATTCAGAAAACTCGAGGGCATTCAGGGTGTATAATAGAAGAAAGAAAAAGATAACGGAGACGATGAATGTGAAGTTTGATGAGATTTCACAAATGGCTTCTGAGAGATACGCTCTAGAACCCGCGCTTAATCCAATGGCTTCTAATCAAAACAGATTAGGACCCGCACCAAACCAGCAGACTTCTAAACACGGATAAACCTTCAGAACAAGATCTGGAAAATTTCTTCGAGTTAATGTTTGATGAATACTATGGTGGAACTTCGACAAATGCATCTCATCTACATTCCGCTGCACCCGCTCAAAACCATCAACCACCACCATCTCAAGATGCATCTACAACAGTTGAAGCTGAAGCACCAACGACCTCAACATCATCAACATCTACTCAAGCAACTCCAGTTATTGAATCTGTTCTACCAAGAGTTGATGAGCAAAATCAAACTACAAATTTTCAAGAAGAACCTACATCTAATTCAAACGATGTTGCGTTAGAAGGAGAAGAAGAAGTATTTGAAAACCCGTTTGCATCAGACTATGCTGAATCTTCTTCAAGGTTACAAGAACCATCTAACACACATTCGTTCAACCAAAGGTACCCTTCTACGTTTCAATGGACAAAAGACCATCCGTTAGTACATGTTATTGGTGATCCTTCAATGCCAGTTCAGACGAGGAGACAACTTGCCACCGATCTCGAATTGTGCATTTACATTTGCTCAATAAGCACAAAAGTACCTAAGAACATTAGGGAAGCAATGGCAGAAAACCCTTGGATTGAAGCGATGCAGGAGGAATTTCTTCAATACCTGTTACATGATAGTTGGGAACTTGTTGAACGACCACTTGATAAACGCGTTCTTGATCTCAAGTGGTTGTGGAAGAACAAACTGGATGAAGAAATGACTGTAATTCGTAACAAAGCTCGTCTCGTGGCTAAAGGATATCCACAAGAAGAAGGGATAGATTTCGAAGAATCATTCGCGCCTGTAGCTAGACTTGAAGCAGTCCGGATTTTCTTAGCCTATGCAGCTCACAAAAACATCACAGTCTATCAGATGGATATTAAGACAGCTTTCTTGAATGGAACTCTGAAAGAAGAAGTGTATGTGAGTCAGCCAGAAGGATTCATCGACAGAGATCATCCAGACTACGTCTACAAGCTTAAGAAAGCCATTTATGGTCTAAAACAAGCTCCAAGAGCGTGGTATGACGAACTATCATCTTTCTTGCTTAAAAACAATTTCACCAAAGGAACGGTTGATGACACCTTGTTTATCAAAAAATTCAAAGATGACATTTTGATCGTTCAAATTTACGTGGACGACATAATTTTTGGATCAACCAATCCTAACCATTCAAAACATTTTGAAAATCTCATGAAAAGCAAATTTGAAATGTCCATGATGGGGGAACTAAAATTCTTTCTTGGTTTACAAATACATCAATCCCCACATGGTATTTTTATCAATCAAGCTAAATATACAATAGAGATTTTGAAAAAACATGGAATGGAAAATTGTGATTATGTTGGTACACCAATGGTCACTTCACCAAAAATAGGTGTTGATTTATTTGGGAAACCCATCGATCCGAAAAAATATCGGAGCATGATCGGTTCTCTCATGTACCTAACTGCTAGCCAACCCGATATTCAATTTGCTGTTTGTTTGTTAGCACGGTTTCAGGCTAAGCCTACCGAACTTCACCTCAAAGAGGTTAAACGGATCTTTCGGTACCTACGAAGCACCATTAACATGGGACTTTGGTATCCGAAGGATTCGGGGTTTAATCTAACAGCATTTTCAGATGCAGACCATGCTGGTGATCAAGTTACAGCAAAGAGTACATCAGGTGGAGCACAATTTTTGGGTGAAAAGCTAGTAAGCTGGTCGTCAAAGAAACAGGATTGTACTGCGCTATCAACCGCCGAAGCCGAGTATGTGTCTCTATCTGCATGTTGTGCCCAAATTCTTTGGATGCGGACACAGCTCACAGATTATGGCTTTACTTTTGACAGAATACCTATGTATTGTGACTCAAAAAGTGCCATAGCCATCTCGTGCAATCCCGTACATCACTCTAAGACGAAGCATATCAAAGTTCGCTACCATTTCATCAAAGAACACGTGGAAAAGGGTACGGTTGAATTATTTTTTGTTAAGACAGATTACCAACTCGCCGATCTTTTCACAAAAGCCCTTCCAAAAGAACGGTTTGACTATTTAGTTCGACGAATTGGCATGCGAAGCCTAACTCCTGAGGAGCTAGAACGTCTTCTCGAATCTTCTTGAAAAAGTTTTCAAAATCGCTTCGCTGTAAATATTTTTGAAAAAACAAAATACAAAATTTGAAAAACCAACAAAAACAAAAAACAAAAATATAAAATTTTCAAAAAATACAAAAACAATATAAAATCAAAAAAAAATCCAAAAATATTCTTCTCACGACATGTCTCTCGTATAAATCAATATTATGTACGTTTCTAGAAATGTCATTCAACAATGATACGGACATGTACAGATGCTTGAGCGGGAGTTCTTTAAAATGTTTTTCTAAAACATGTCGTTTCTCAAAAAATTTCTTCACTATGGTTTTCGTATACTTCAGTACGAAACCCGTACTTAAACGATGACTTCTGATTATTTTCAAATCAAGGACTCGTACGTTCAATGACGAACTCTTTTTCAAAAAGTTCGAGTCTAAACAAACGAAAAAGACTTCAAACAAAAACTCATTTTCAAAATAGTAATCTTGAGCACTTTTTCAAGATTCTTCCAAAGATTTTTCAAAATCTTTCAAATGAGTGCTCAAGATAACTCCCTCAAAACCCTTTATTGATTTTAAAATGTGCTATCAGTAAGGGGGAGTTCAAACACAAAATGTTCCAAATTCATGCAAAATCTGTCTTTCTCTCCAAAAGCTTTTTCTTAATCAGTTGATATCAAAAATATCACGTTATGCTATTTTTGAGGGGGAGAAGACATGATTAAAATGTGATCAAAGATGTTTAAGGTTTGTGACAGAATCTCAAAAGAGCTCGACTCAGAAAGTACCAATGGATTGACGAAGCTTAAAATGTCAGTAATCGAAAAGACTTGTCCTGGGCGGGTAATAATTTCAAGCTAGTCTAACTAGTGATGTAAGCGTGTCTCGAATAGGACTTGTCTGAGTAGAATGTACCGTATCGAGAGACTTTCATTGGACTTGACCAGGACGGGTAATAATTTCAAGCTAGTCTAACTAGTGATGTAAGCGTGTCTCGAATCGGTCATGTTCGCTGAAAGTGGATCAATTCAAAAAGTGCAAACTCCTCACGCATGTGCAAATTTCTTAAATATTCATGAGCACATGTGAAGGGGGAGTCCTTCAAAAGAAATGCAAAACTCTCGAAGTGTCAACAATGTGTTTTATTATCATAAACACTTTGAGAGATTTTTCATAAATGGTTTCATGGCAATTATAGGATAGTCATGGTGTTATAAGGTGACTAAGGTTAAGAAAAACCGTCCTATGATCCGCCAGAGCCGGAGGGATCTACCCAAGGACAAATATAATAGATTAGAATTAGAAGTCCTTAGGTATGATTGAAAAAAGGAGAAAATGAGAAAGGAGAAAGAAGGGGTTGAAGAATTAAAAAGAAATGATGTGAAAAAGGGTGAAAAGAAATAGCCCTCCAAATGTTCAACCTTAGGGCAGACACCGGGTACAATTCATATGCTACTAGTTGTTACTAAGGTGACACCGGTATTGAAGAAAAAGACGTCATGGACCCAGTGACGCACTGCACTAAACCTTCTTAACCACTCAAGTTCTCTTAAAAGAACTTGTTTCATTCTCACAGGGAACCGGCATAATCTATCGACCTGTCTCTTAGAGATGGTTGATATTGAAGCAGGAGACCTCTCCCTAATCTCCGCATAGGAAACCAAATGTGCACTTATCGAGTCTAGAGCCCCGAGATTCATCAAAAGATCTCATAGGAACACATGATATTTCTACACTGGTTGTTCATCATTAAGGACGCCAGATGTAAACTTTAGAGTCCTACGCAGATCTTAGCAATCTGCCAGAACATTTATGAGAGGATTCATTTTTGTGATTCTCAATGATTGAATGGAAATTCCTGCCAGGGTCAACATCAAGCAGCCCTGACAGCAGGTCACTTCGGTAATTCTTTATGGGTTACGCTTAGTGTTCGCGGTGGTTTCAAACGGTCTACAGTCGTGGAGTGATCCCCAGCGACTCACCCAGTCATTGAGCTACTAAGTAGGTCTTGTAAGCTCTCTCGAGAGTATCTGACATGGGAACGGCCTTGGTAAGGGTTAGAAGGAGTCTTCATACTATGCTGTTGACGATCTCTAATTCCTTATCTATAAGTACCGGTTGATTTATTGCTAACTGTTTTCATGCAGCTATATATCATCTCCATGGCGAAGGATTCCACATGCTCATACATGCATCTCGAAGTCAAAGGAAAGTTCTCACAAAGATCAAAGCAAAGAAAGGTTCAAAGAAAGATTCTACGCAATGTGAAAGAATCTACAGAAGTAAAGTGACAAAGATCTGTGTGAAAGAACGGGAACTGCAAATGCATGTATCACAAAGACTGAAGATGTATGAGCATGTTGGAATAGCAAACAACCACCACAGACGCAAAAGTGACGAAAGGCAGATAACTTCACATCACAAAAGAACAAAGGACGATGAAAAATCAGTTATCAAAGATCACAAAGCATGAAGAAACAAAGACTAAAGACTATTTTACAACGACACACAAAGTTAAAGACAAAGAACACGGAAGACCCACTCACGTGGAGCATCATTCGAATGACCACCCCTTAGGGGGAGATTGTTAGCATTAAAAATATGTATTATGAAGTGATGGTCATTCTCATATTGTAACTTTGTGTCGTTTGTTAAGATTAGTAATAGTTTAGTCATTGGGCCTTGGACTTGGCAAGCTAATATGTTATGTGCTATGTTTCATAAGCCTAGTTATCCAACCATGTAACCAAGTCCAAGCCCAAGCCCATAGAAAGCCCATAGGGCATCTCATGTTAAGAACTATTTAAACACCTCAAAGGCTCATTTGAGGAGTGTGCTTGTGTGTGTTTTTTAATAAAAGTTCTCTTCATCTTATTCTCTCTTTATACAAATCATACGCCACACTTTATTCATATCAAGTCACCATCTTTACTTCATCTTGTGCTTATATTTGTGATAAAGTTGATATATCTAAGGTCTTACAAATTCAATTAAACAAATCTAGTCCTAAATGAATTATTAAGCTGAAATGTAACTAGGTTAAGCTAGTATACGCAAAATTACATCTATCTCTACAAATTTACTAACAGATTCAATTACTACTAACTGTAAATGAAATAATAAGCAACACTTGACTATTTAAACAGTTACCTACTGATCTAAAACACTAAAAACACTAGTATTACCCTTAGTTTCCTACTGATTCAATTCTCTTTACTGTTATTCTACACCTATTCAGCTAAACAGCTTGTTCCAAACACTCCCTAAACTATTCAATTACACTATGGGATGATGCAACAAGCTACTAGCTACCAAAACAATGATCAAATCAGCTAAACTAACACAAAGAGATACTGAATCAACAAGCTATAAAAACAGAATCCAACAGAAACTCGGAATCTCTACTACTACAAATTACAGAAAATCAATTAAGATCACAGAACTACAAAGAGATTAAGCTAACACAGTTGAAAATTAAATCACACAAGCCAAGTCTTATATCATCAACTACAATAATATTCAAATGCATCAATGAAACAGTAGAAAAACATATCTAGGCTACTGATTTAAGAATGCAGAAAGTACTTTTGAATTGAAAGCAATACTTACAAAGCTAAGCTCCTTAGCTCAAAATAGAGGAGTTCACTAAGCTTGCCTGTCTCTAGACAGGCCAAGAGCTTCCAAAACTCTCCTTGGACTATCAAACATACCACTGTTGACTAACCTTGACTTTTGAATGAAAATTGAATAGGTACTGCTATGGTCTAAAACAACAAGCTCACCAAAAATGGAAAGCTAAAAAATGAGTTGCAAACTGTTTCTAAACAACTAATTTGAAATCTGATTTATCAAAACTATTTTTATTTTATATTTTTTCTGATTTAAAGGAAATTTTTGAACTAAATGAAAGCTAAATTGAACTTTAGAAGATGTATGAAGATGACTAAAGCTGATGAAATAGATATGAAATATAAGCAATAAGCAATAACAACAACAATAAGCTAAATGATTTAAATGATAAAAACTGATTTCATTGAAATTTAAAAAAATTACAACTAAATCTAATCTAATACAATAAAAGGAAATTTTGGCAGAGTTTTGTTACACTAAAAACTCCACACTGAATCACTACCCTAACACATCTATTTATATTACAAGTGAGAAGGATCTAGAGAGAGGGAGTCACGGATTGCCAGCTTGGCAATCCGTATGCTTGTGTTTCTTCAAGCATCATCTGAGCCCTTGATCAACAATCAATCATTACCTAATTTATTTAAGCCATAAGATCAAATCTAGTGACGCGTCTTGACCAATCAACTCTTGCCACGTATCATATTTGTGCTTCTTTGTGACTCTGACACGCTCTGCCACGCTCTGACACCCTTCTAGAAGTACTTGATTGTACGGAAATACCCTTACTCTCGGTAATTGGGTGAATTGGTTAACTAGGGTTCATGTGATTTATTTTTTTTCTGGGTTGAGTGGGGTGAAAAGGGGGCGGGTAAATTGGGAAAGGGGTATTTTTATTTAAGTTTGACTGATTATGGGTTGACCGAGTTTATTTATTGTGGATTGGGCTTGGGTGAAAGTTATAAGGATTTGGGCTTTGGGATTTTGATCTTGGATCAGGCTTGGAATATATGGATTTGGACTTGGCCTTTGTAAATGAAAATATGTTTTCAGATTTATAAGTATTAACTTTCAAGGACCAAATGTGTAAACTTTAAAATTCCAAGGGCCACTTCTGCCAAACTTTCAAAATATTTCCAAGGACCATTGTTGACTTTTTAGATCACAGCTTTGACTAATTGACCGTCTCCCACTCTCGTGCTCGTGTTGTTGTATTATCATTGATTTTTCATCATTTTGCGTAATATTCGTACCTGCTCATCACAAACACAAAAACAATACACATTTGGCATTCATAGTCGGGTTCTTGGTCGTTTTGGTCTGATTATTAGATAAAAAGGTATGTGTAAATTAACACATACCAAGCCTCAGTTAAGTGGGTTAAACCACAGGCTAATTGCATCAAAATTAATTGTGATGCATCTTGGCTAAAAGAGTCTGGTAAAGCTGGATTGGGTTTTGTAGCTCGCAACGAATGTGGGGAAGTGCTTCTATCAGGTGCTCGGGGTGAATGTTATGCAAGCTCCCCATTGGAGGCAGAAGCTAAAGCTATTTTGTTGGTGACAAACCATGCAAACAACAAAGGCTATTCCAAGGTAATTTTTGAATCAGACTCCATGTGTTTAGTTAATGCACTTCAGAAAGGGACTACCCTTCTACAAGTTGCGAGTATATTTGCGCAGATCACATGTAATTCATTAGATTTAGGTTATGTACTTGGTCTTTTGTTAAAAGAGAGGGGAACAAGGTTGCTCATAGTATAGCTAATTGGGCCTTGGGATATAATGGTGAGGTTATTTTAGAAGGTAGTATCCCAGAATGTTCATGTAAATTTGTAACCGAGGATGTACTCTCTTCTGATATATAATCATAGTCTTTCTTTTCGATAAAAAAAACACCTTCAATTCATGATCATATATGTAAGACAAAGTGTAATAAGGAGCCTTCAAGACCGGGCCATCAACTCAACTTTCTCTATTTACAAACAACGTGATCATCAACTTTAGTGTAATAAGACAACCAACTTAACTACCAAAACACTCCACTTAAACACAAATATGCACCACCAAAACATACGCAGACAACATACACAAACAACAACCCCCACTCAAAGACTCGGTCGTCCAAAAAAACATTTTTTTCTTCTTTTTATATACCAATTATAATACAACGAAAAAAATATTACAGCATGACATTGGGCTTAAATTAAAAAAAGAAAAAAAAAAAAAAAAAAAACCTTAAATATATAAGATTTCTTAATCTTATTTAAACAAATAAAACCATTTAGATCGAACATGTTAATTTGTTCGTATTTTAATTAACAATAACACATAACTATTTTTTTTTTAAAAACCCGTGCGTGCACGGGTATTATAACTAGTCTATACTATGGAAAACCATTCTCTAAATGTTGTCAATCGGGTTGGGGTCCGGTCTATTCAAGTTCGAGTCATCCGAATATGAGTAAAATGTAATAAAATTTTCTATTTGAACTCAATCTTTACATATACAAGGCAACCAGACCCGTGCGTTGCACACGGGCTGTATCTAAGTGTTCATAACGTAATGTTCACTAATTTTTGTCATGTATTCATTACGAGATCATGTCATTTCATTATTTGAATACACTTGCAAACATGAATAGTCATGAAAGCCAGTGCGATACACATGGGCTGTATAGAAGTTTTCAAAGTCTAATATCCGTCATTTATTTTCGTCATTTTATATTCAGGACGTATTTTTGTTATTATATATATAAGTTTTCATGGTAGCATACATTTTGTAAGCATGATTCGTATTTAAAATAGTTTATTGACATGTAATCTTTTAAGATGTATTTTTTTACGTAATATTTTTTGTCTATTTATTTTGGTATTGACTCTATCGTTTTTTATTTGAACTAACTAATATTAATACATCGGGCTAAGTTATAACTATTTCTTATGATAGGCAACAATTCTCGTGCGATGCACATGCGCTGTATAGAAGTTTTCATAGATTTAAAATACGTACGATGCACATGGGCTGTATAGAAGTTTTTATAGCGTAATATTCGGCATTTATTTTTGTCATTTTATATTTAAGTTTTCATGGTGTTACACATTTGCTAAGCATTATACGTATTTAAAATACTTTAATGAGTTGCACATAGGCTATATATAAGTTTTTATAGCGTAATCTTCGGCAATTATTTTCGTCATTATATATCTAAGTTATGATGGTATCACATTTCTAGGCATGACACACATTTAAAATAGTTTATTGACATTAAAAGAGTATATGTGAAGAGATTTTTTTCAAGAAGTTACATTGAAAAGAGTCTCTTCACATGTAATTTTTTAATATGTATAAGTTACATAAATTATTTTAAATATGGAGCGATGACATTAATGTTGGAGACCTTTTATATTCATCCCCGTGCGATGCACACAGGTTTGGACTGCCTCAGGACCCAAGCGATGCACACAGGTTGGATCTAATTGTTTTTTTCGTAATGTTCGGGACTAATTTTCGGTTCATGTTTGAAACTCTCATTTTTTGTGAAAGACGGACTTCGTTGTTCAATAAATTACATTATTAAAAGAGAACTATAAAACAAATTTTCTTTTTAACAAAACTATAAAAACATAAAACATTAAAGTAATTAATATAATCAAGAGTATAAATTATAATTAGTATAACAAATTATAATTTGTATAGTAAAATATTGCATGTTTAATTTGTAACGTACTATTAATATGAATGCTAAGTATTCATCTATATTGACACCGGTGGCCGTGGCGTTGTTCTTGTTGTTGTTGTTGTCTTTGTCGTTGTTGTTCATTGGCATTTTGCATGTTTTGTTCTTGATACAATTTTCGTGACTTCTCCATCTCTTTCTTTAATGTGAAGAGGTTTTTTGCAAAATATTATATTTAAATGAGGCTTTTCATATGTAATATTTTAATATGAGTAAGTTACATAAATTATTATTTTTAATTAATGCATTATTACAACATTTTTCCATAAACTATAATATCGAATTTGGAGCATTCATTAGTAACTCACTCTAAGTATTTATAGTATGACGACATGAATCACATGATCTCAAACTCAAATGAATAATGTTTACCTCGTGATAGGTGTAGGATAACATTTGAAATACAATTTTCTTCTCCTTTATAAACTTCTTTGATTTAGAAGATTCTCATTGTTAAGATGATAGTGTGAAGATATTTTTATTATATACTACCATTTTCAATATGTAACATCGATATAATTTTCACAATTATATCAAATATCAAGTCACGCAATATTCCACGACGTTTAATATAAGAAAGTGACATTAACACACCGCAAGACAAAAAACTACATTAAGAGCAAAAATATTAAAATGCACCAACAAAGTGTAGTAATAATTATTGACTAAAAATTGAATGCTCGTCACATTATTTTCAATAAACTTACTTGCTAACGAATCAATAGTATTAACCCATTCATCGGTATTACATGAAGTAAAATATTGCATGTTTAATTTGTAACGTACTATTAATATGAATGCTAAGTATTCATCCCACCTGTGGCCGTGACGTTGTTCTTGTTGTTGTTGTTTTCTTTGTCGTTGTTGTTCATTGGCCTTTTGCATGTTTTGTTCTTGATACAATTTTTGTAATTTCTCGATCTCTTTCTTTAATGCTTCTTGACGTGCTACAAAAAACAATTAGATATAGTTGATCGTTACTAACTTAAATACAGTCAATCAAAGTAAAAATGTCCGTGCATGTTCCACTTAATTGATAAGACAACGATGTGTAGGATCTCTTAAACCATTAGAGAAGATGATGTTACTACCAAACCTTCTAAGCACCATCTTTATGTCCTACATTGTTACACACACAAAACACACGTGAAATTTACATAAAATAATATAAATCAATATGATTAATAAGTAAGACGATATGATGCTTACTTTACCACCATTATAAGTTGTAGCCCAATGTACATGCGGTGTGGAGGAAGTTGTGGTTTGTTGTGTGTGATTTTTGACACATTATATAGTTGATAAAATATTTGTAACTCATGGACGGGAATGTAAAAAGACTAACCACTAATTGGTGTGTTTAATTTATGCATTCATGATATTTTTGGTTTGTATTCTTTGAGGTTTAGAGATGCTTGAAACATGTTGTACCGTACAGACTTTTGTGCATGATTTCTCATGCAAAACATATTGTACCGTACAAACTACATTTGTTGAAATCACACTTGAAGGGCATATTTGGAATAATCAACTCTTGAAACATTTATTAGGGGTATTTTGCATTTATAAGGCAACCTAAGTTTATATTATATATAAGATATGAGACAAGTTTTGAGTTGTATTTGATGTTTTGAAAGCTGTACCATGAGAGGGAAAGTCTACTTGGCATGAGGTGATGACTGGATAATATGAGTCGGCAATTTGACTATATCATGAAATTAGTTTAAAAAATTAGACATCAATGGGATTCGAACCAGGGTCTTTCATCCCATTCAACATACTCTCAACCAATAAAGCAAGTTGGTTTTTGTGTTAGACACATTCAAAACAAATATGTCATGCTTTAATATCTTATCCATTTTCGACTCTTACCATTTAAGCAAAATCTGAACTTTTTAAAACTAATTCATTTCCATAAACAAGAGCCCTAAAATTGCTCCCACTGATTTTGGTTTGTTTTTGAAACTGAAATTTAACAATTCAAAATCCCCCAAATATCAAAAACCATTCCCTAATTCTAATCCAAATAATAAAAAGCATTCGAAATTGCTCCCACTAGGTACATTTGATTCTTAAAAAATTAACCAGTTATTTATTAATTTTTATTTTTTTTACTTTTTCATATGTAAAATGGTTTTGATTTATTGATCATTTTTCGTTGCAAATACCCTAATTGCTGATACGACAATTTTAGGACTCATTGAGTAATGATCCATGAAGATACAACAAGAAAGGTTTGATTTTTTTTATCCTGTTTAAAAAACTTAATTTCAAAGTTCGGTTGTAAATTATGAATTTCAAATGTATATGTTTCATCGAATACAATAATTTTTTTTGGTGAAACATGGGTTCCATTGAATTACTGTCATGTTAAACTGCTAGAAAGGTGCATTTTTATTTAGAGTGTGTACCTTTTATGCCCGCCAAGTGTTTGATAATATTACCCGACTACTACTTTGATATGGTATGCACTTGGCTCAACTAAAACACATGTTGCGTCCTTGGAATCTGTATTTTTTGATGTTGACCAATGAGTTTTAATCAGATTGATTTGTCATCAAAACACCCAATGACATGGTAATATATGTTCTTTGATAATGTATAAAGATATGTTTCATGTTATTTATTTTGGTGTCCAATATAATCACATTTTTTCTTTATTTCCAAAGCTCTCTGATGTGGGACTCCATGGTTCGGGTAGCGGTTAGGTTAGGGCATGGCAGACTTCAAATTGTAATGGTATTTTTTTTTACTTCTTTTTAGTTTATGTGTGATAAATAAGTAATTGGCATCATAATTGTTTAAAGTAAGATTTTGTTTTGGTTTTTAACATTATCTTTGAGGAGTAGATGATTTAGGATTTTACATTAACTGCATGTTATGTTGGGAGCAATGTAGATTTACATAAGCTTCAACTCATAGACTTTTCTCTTCTCTATGCTTTCAGGAAAGCTTTTCACTTCATTTTACAAGGCAAGTTTATGTTTTTTGGCAATTGTTTCTCTTTGTGTTTAACTAATGACTAAATATACATTTGGTACTTTCTTCAATAATTAAGTAGAAGCCTGAATGACTTTATTTTTTCAAAACCAAATATTAGTTGGAAAATTACTTGATTTGTGTGAAAAATACCAAACATTAGCGAGACTATTACACTATACAGTGTGGTCTAATACTTGATTTGTGTCGTCGACTACCTGGCAATAAATACAATATGACATGTTGTAAGATTAGATTATACATCTTTAGAACTATGTATCCTCCGAAAGTGGGTTGTAATGAATATCCTAACAAGATTTAACAATATTTTTAATGCAGGTAAAGAGTATCTAATAGCGGAAGATGGTATACAGTGTGTTCTATTACTTGATTTGTGCCATGTGGCTTGGCTGGGTTGGATTGGATTTTCGGCCACTTGCTTCCATCTCTATTTGAAGAGTAAGTTACGGTTCATTTATCTTTTATTTATTTCTGGTCAAGGATCACAAAGTGCACAACTCACTTTTTTCATTTGTGCAGGGCTGTCCTAAACCTATTTTCAAAGAATATGAGTTCAACGGTGGAAAATTTTCAGGTACACATGCATTTTTTTCCCCTGAACGACCTGTCCAGTGGGCCTAACAGCCCATTCTGCCCATTTCCAGTGAGATACTTAGTTAAGATTTTTGAGCCAAAATTTTATTTGAAGATGCTACACATTCTTTGCACAATTAACTATATTTGGATCCTCATATTTCTATAATAATTTTTGCAATATCAAGTGATAGTTTAATGCGTATATTTTCCTAAATCTGCAAGTGATGGTTGATCATATGGTATTGCTTAATCAAGGGTTACAAATCACCAATACTTGACACTATACGGTCCTTCCCCTGCATCAACAGGTACCCGCTGTATCTATGATTCAATCTTTGGTTACCTTCATGTGCAATCTTAAGACTGATATACCTTTTTACTTTAAGTGAACTAATTTTCTATTCTCTCTTTTGGTACAGATTGTATTATGTTCTGATGTGAAGCTTTTCCGTAGGGGAAAGAATGATACAACTATATGAGAGGTAAAGTCAGTAATCATATTATCTTTCACGATAAATTATGATGTTGTAATCTATGTTTACCAATCTTTGTTTATTGAACCAGTTAAGCAAGTACTATATTGATCTCTGCAAATCAACTTCGATACCATTTGTTGGATACTGGAACTTTCATGCATGTGTAGAGTGCTAGGAGATCAAGTAACTTGCGGCACCTTTTAGTTGATTACCCATCTATCAAATGGCAAACTTATGTCATTTTGTAGGGAATCCTCAAACTCACGACCAAACTCACAATTGATTAGTGATGCGTGGGATTGCACCCTCACAAAAGGTTTTACCTCTCAAGGGATCTTGAGAAGCTTACAACCCCCACCAGGCTGTGTACCTGATCGTTGTAGTATAGTATAGTGACAAGTACCGGGGGATTGATCGTTCAACTCAGGAATAGTGTCGCTAGGATTAGAATGCCTACTAAACTAGGTCTAGAGGTGAGGGATGATTCTTTTTATATTTTTATATTTTTATAAAAGTAATTAAAAATCTCGGGTTTTGAAGGAGTGGGCGGAATTAGTTGCTAGCCAACTAACCTAATTTATCTAAAGATGCAATCAAAATAAAATAAAATAAATGAAAACAAAACTATTTATACTAATGTGGTGTAACAATAATGAGGAAAATTGTGTTTACTTAGGTTTCATTACTCTCTAGATATCTTTTACAGGTTGATAGCTTGTTACAATTGCATGGATGACGGGTCATATTCCTTAATACTAGTCGTAGGGCCGTGTACAATATTCCCTAACTCTATAGGATCCTACTTCACTCCTATGTCGAGCCGTTAGAAGCTCTTAACATGGGATCATTAGAATTCTCCTACGCATTAAATACAACCAAAAATCGTAGTACACCTCCGATCATGTTTCTTAAGATGTTCAAGCAAGTTACCAATAGAAGTCTGCCAGTTTTCTTAAGCCTAACATCGAATACAATCATCCGTAACAATTATAAACAAACGATCAACCCGTAATTAACATCTAGGTTTCACTACATCTAAGCAAACACAAGAGAAATCTAGCCTAGCATGTTAAATAAAAGACAAGCATAAGATATAATCAAACAACACATAGACATATTGAATGATTTGAAAGAGTACTTATCTTTAATTTAACATGAAAGATTCAAAGGGTTGAAACCCTTGAAAAAGCTGGAAAATTCGACCTAGGGTTTTTCCCTCAAAGTTGCACACTAATGAATGAATTTTGGAAAACTATATATAGATTTTACAGGGTGACGACGTCATGTATTAAGTTGTGACGTCGTCAACTCACCGCCATAATGAAATCGTATTGCCTATATCTACTTGTGACGTCGTCATGTGTGATTTTCTTCTAGGCCGTCACTAATACTTGGACCATGACGGCCTTGGGTGACGCCGTCATCTCCTATGCACAAAAACTCTCTGGATCGTCACATGTATTTTCCACTTCCACCTCTTTTGTAACTCTTGACGCCGTCATGTAGAAGATCTTGATGTCGTCAGGTACTGTTCCCAGCAAAGAAAATTGAGACTTTGCCATTTTCTTCACTTTTATGCTCCGAAAATGTCCAAAATGCTTCCTTTTACAGATTTCTCTCCAAAAGTACCTAAAATGACAAAAGGAACGATTTAGGGAAATATTTGATCAAATAATCACGAATCCTGGCTTAAATGACACCTTAAAAGCGGTTCACTTTTCGCCTCATCAATTAGTTATCTTTGAATATGAGATAAGCAGTTATCATTATGTTTATAAGATTATTAAATTTACAGAATTCATGATATTATGAAAGCAAGGGTTAGGATGTTGGGATGGCAATTGCTATTAAAGAGCCTTGTGGATAACATCACACCACGAAAAAAGATATGTTTATTACCAAAAACTAAGCTCTTGCGCTCTTTTTTGGTTAAAGTAAGCTTTTCTGAAAGTTTGATTTAGATAACTACGTTAAAGTAAGTTTGAATTAGTTAAAATATTCTTTGGAACAGAGCTTAGGCTTAATATGATTGAGTAGACTTTATGTAATTGTCACCTTAGATTCGTTGTTCTGTAAGAAAGAGCCTAGAAAGTTCATATTTATGATACTATTTAGTAAAACCACTCGCATCTTGTGGTTGGCAAAGCCGCTGAATTATGCTATAATAGGATGTTTGGGAGATGCTTAGTGAGACAATTTAAATGCATAAATAACCACATTATATCTACTTTTAAATAAGTCTTTAGGCATGAGAAGAAAGTAGTGGCGTGACTTTCTGAGCTGTAAAACCAGCGTGTATAAGGCTATGTTGTTTTACTTGATGTAACTAAAGTAGCGTACATGTTTGGTTGTCTAATAATTTATACCACTGATTATGGTAGCTGAAGTTGTATCATGTTTGTTGCATGATGAAAACTCTTATTAACTCAGTTAAAAGAACCGTCATTTTTAATAATAGAACATTTTAATTGCAATAGTGTCCATTTCTTTTCTTGTGGTCAAATCAGTCGCATGGGTTTTAAAAATTGGCTAACAAAATAGTTACATGCTCTTAAGAATTTTGTCCTGAGATCAGGTATTCATGCATGTTAAAAATAGTCATAACTACTGAATTATTTATATATCTATCTGATATCACCTATTGTTGTCATAGGATGCGATATTTAGAGTTGTCAATGCAATTCTTCGTTACTTTATCCGAGGAAAATTTGACATGGTGGGAACAAGATGAGACCATCATCGTTTATCAGTATCAAGTAAACTCGACTGACAACTTTATGTGGTTGTTTCCAGAGTCGAGACAAAAAAAAGTTTCAATGTTCTTTGTTGTAACAAAGATGGCGAATGCACAATCTTTACAATAAACGTTGTGTACAAATAATTTTTATTGTGTATTTGACTAAGCATCATGTAATTTATTTGTTTTCGCACTTATCATTTTTCTTTTTACATATTGTACATGAACAATGTCTTTTTGTTTTTATGTATTTTAACATATTTGTCGTTATTCGTTATTTACTTACGTCCAGCTAGATATTGTCAACCAATAATATGAAGCAAACCCGCCCACCGGGCGGGTTATGAAGCTAGTTAAACATTTGTTCCAAAACACCAAATTAATCTGCCTCTCAAACATGGTTTCCTTTTTATTCTCATTTGTGTGTCTAGTGTGCATGTTCTAGTAAAAGGGCCAAAGCTGGACATTTTATTCTTGCATAAAGGATTGATGATCTGCCGCTTATAAAAAAGAATAAAGAGTTGAAGGGGCTTAGTGTATTTTTTTGGCTCTTATATTGAGTCCCCCCCTCCTAGGGTTAGACTCACTCAATCACACACAGCTTTATCAAAGGCTGCTCTCTCTCTCTCTCTCTCTCTCTCTCTCTATCTATCTATCTATCTATCTATCTATCTCTCTCTCTTTCTCTCTCTAAACGTTTGGATATTGTGATTATTTGATCTCTCTTATTCTCTATGTAATCGTACAGTATTGATTATAGGCAATCTCTGCCGACTATCGTATTTCACTCTTGAATAAAAGTTACATTGGTTGCTCTGTCTATCTATTTGATACCATCGCACATGGTATCAGAGTGCTAGGCTATTGATTATCTTCAAATCCGGGTTTCTAGGGTTTACTAGAAATTGGGGTTTTTTGGTTCTTGATCTCTCGGGTGGTAATTAACTGTGTTCTGGGACGTCTGTGGTGGTCGGATTGGTGGATCTGATTCTATTGAAGCCTAATTAGAAAAATTAGGGTTTGTTCTTGAAACCCTAATTGTTTATGAATTAGGGGTTTTGCTCTTGGAGTATATTGAAGCTTAATTGGAAAATTATGGCTTGTTCCTAAAACCCTAATTTTCTCTGATTTGAGGGTTTTGATCTTGGGGTGCTCTCTAGTACTAATTAATCATAATCAACCATAGACTAAGTGAATATATGGTGATTGTGACTGGTCCTTATTCATTCCGCTGTCTAAAGCACTGTAAGTCCCTTCTTTCATTCTTTGATCAACAGTATTCGAGTTGTGTGGGTGTAAACGGGTAGTTTAACACCTTGATCTGCCACCTTTTGAGTGGTATGAATGCCTACTCTAGCTTACCTCAGTCTACAAGCTTGGTACTAGTTGAATCGTGGGTGCAAGTTGTTACTTTTTGTCCTTATTTTTACTATTTTTCTTTTGTTTAGACTGAAGGAGGATAGGTTAAGTTAGTTTGGAGATTGATTTGGGATTATTATTTATTGGTGGTGGTTGTTGCTTCTGTTTCCTTGTTGCCCCTTATCTGTCTTTGTTTGCTTATCTGCTTATTTACTTTCTTCTGTGTTGTCACCATAGCTGGGGATGATGTTGAACCCATTAATAATGAAATTATGGTCAACATAAAATCCTCTTATGATTTGAAACTTACCTTTGGTGATTCTCTTTACTTGCATCCTAATGATACTAGTGGTACTCCCATTATGTCTGTGAAACTGACTGGTTCTGAAAATTATAAAATATGGAGTATTGCTATGACATTTGCTTTAAGAAATCACAACAAACTTGGTTTTATTGATGGAACCTGTAAAAAGGATGTTTCTAATGCTAGTCTTGCTAATCAATGAGATATGTATGATTCTGTTGTTCTTACTTGGATCTTAAACTCTTTGAGTCCTGAATTATTTGTTGGTGCCATATATTCTAAGACTGCCTATGAAATGTGGAATGAATTAAAAGAAACTTATTGTTGATATAAATAATTGACTAAAAACGTTATTCATATCTTTCGAGTTCTCTATGTTTGATAATCACAAAACGAAAACTCATCAAACCAAAGATCATGACGTAAACAAGTATTTAGTAGTAAATAATCACTTTCACCATCTAATCACTTAAGGTATGAATAAACATTGTGTTTAATGCATTATAAGATCAAAGGGGTATTTAATTAATTACTACAAAGTTTATTTTAATATATAAACTTATTATATATTTTTGAAAAACACTTTTGGTAATAAAGAAAAATGTTTTAATCATACTTAATATATGAATTTAAATTTTTAACCAAAATCAGTTAGTTTTTCAACAAATAAACTTTCCCCACAAAAAGACAAAACTTCTGGCCGTTACAGCTGGGCGGCCTCCTTAATTATAAGGGGCGGTCCCCTTAATTTTAAGGGGGCCGGCCATGATTTAAGGGGACCGGCACGCTCCAGTTGTCAGAATTTGTTGCCTATAAATACCACCTTAAATCTGAAAGTTTTCTCTCTTTTTTGCACAAAAACTTTCTGATTCAAACCTCCATTTCCATCTTAAAAATCCTTTGATCATATAATTCATAAGCCTTTGTTTCCAAGTGATCCAAAGCCTCATCCACTCAAGTGCAAAGAGAAGAATACTTCTATTTATTAAGACTAGAAGTATTACAACTTAGTATCATCTTGCTATCTAAGTTGTTTGATCATTTCATCTTGTATATCATTCATTCTTTGGTGAATATAGTGTATACATTGGTTAGCTAGATTTAGATATAGGATCTAGATTTATTGAAGGTGTGAAGTGGTACTAGAAGTGAAGAAGTAGAGGTGCATAGGATTAGTGGTAGTATATTAAAGTAGAGATTAGTTGTGAAGACAAAGAAGTTGAAGTCTTGAAGTTGAAAAGACCTTGAAGCCTAGAAGTTGTGAAGAAATATATATCTTGGAGTAGTGGATAGAACTAAGTAGTGAAGGTGTGAAGAAACAAGTGGCGTGAAGAACAAGAGTTAGGAAGCAGAAATGTGTGAAGAAGATAGGTGTGAAGAAGTTGTGTAAAAGTTATGATTGAGTTGTGACAAAGTTGTGGTGTGTAATTTGGTGTGTAAGGTTTTCTCCGCCATAAGGGAGGTTATTGATCTAGTGAAGAAAACTCTCGAGTAGGTGACTCGGGGAGTGGAGTAGGGCAAGGAAGGTGTCCTTGTAGCCGAACCACTATAAATCCTTTGTCTCTCGGTTTGATCTTTCCATCTCTCACTCTTTGATTATTTACTTATTAGCATTTCATACATAATTATAATTGCTTGTGTTGTGCATATATTGATTTCACATAAAGATCAAACTAGGATACATTCATAACATTAATTTTATAAAAACAAACCAAGTACATAAACTCTTATTAAAACATATATACATATATATGCTTATATATGATATATGAAATTGGAAATTCTTTCCCAACATTATATATAAGTAGTGTTTATACGAAAATCATAAATAAACTAGTATCTATATTTTTGCATTAAAGAGTTTTGAAATTTACGTCTATTCTTTAGAAGCAAACTTCTACAAAACAAATTAAACGAAAAAGACGTAAAACTATTCAACCTCCCCTTCTAGTTTTCAACAATTGGTATCAGAGCCACGTCTAGCAAGATTTTTAAAATATATTGTATTTTAAAACTTGTAACGATATATGGAATTTGAAAAATATCTAGAAGGAGAATTTACGCAAAAACCACCACTATTTGAAAATGATCATTTTCTTGAATGGAAAAATAAATTTGAAAATTATGTGAAATCAATAGATCTTGATCTTTGGCATATCATTTCAATTGGTGATCTTAAACCAACCAAAATGGATTTTGAAAATCAATATAATAATCTTCAAACAAAGATTGATAAAAATACTAAATCTAAAGCACTTATTTTCAAAACTCTACCAAGAGTTAAATATGAAAGATTATTCTTTTGTAAAATGGCAAATGATATTTGGAAATGTCTTTTAAAGTTTCACCAAGAGAAATCTAAAACCAAAGATGATAAACTTGATGTTGCACAAGAATTAGTCACTCTAGAAAATTTAATAGATAAATATTTAGTTGAAATAAACACATGTACTACTAGTTCAAATGTGATCATTGAAGGTAGCAATAACGAAGAAGATGATGAAAATATGGCTTGTGAGAATATTCAAACAAATGTGAATACAAGTATTGATGGCAAAGACTACATGCTTCAAGATCTAAGCGAAACTACAAAGAAAACATGGAGCGACATGGACGATGTAATTGATCACCGTATAGCATGTGAAGAATGTACAACTACAAATGAGGTACAATCTAAAAGTAAATATTTTTTCTATGATCAATTTATATTAGAATTTTCAAAATTGGAAAACAACTTCAAACATTTTTGTAACATTGACTCAAAAATGATTCTTAAAAATAAATCTTCAATATCCATTAAAAACAATTTTGAAAAGGAAATAATCTTAGAAGATAAAATGTCTAGACTTGAAAGTAATATTGAAATTGATCTTAAATGTAAATATTGTCAAGACTACAAACATGAAATTAAAATGGAATATGAAAAAGCAAAAATATTAGCCAAATTTCAAAATAGTTCTAGATCTTTAAAATATTTACTTAACATTCAAAAGTCATTTTATGATAAAACC
This sequence comes from Artemisia argyi, assembly GCA_030686995.1. Classification (NCBI taxonomy): domain Eukaryota; kingdom Viridiplantae; phylum Streptophyta; class Magnoliopsida; order Asterales; family Asteraceae; genus Artemisia; species Artemisia argyi. Next base: position 90,443,691 of record CM060698.1, on the reverse strand, counting down.
GGTTTAGGATTTACTGCAAATGATTCTTTAACAAATATATCAAAACAAATAAAATTTGTTAAATCTAGTGGAGAAATTTAGAATTAATATTATTCACATTCGTTGTTTACTACTCTAGTCAAGAGAGTCATTGTTTGTTAGTTAAAACAAACTATTGAAGAATTCTTGTACTTCTCGGCGACATCCTCATCATGTGCATTCAAATGCAATGAATGTTCTCAACTAACCATCTCGGACCCATGAGAATCTGGGTACCAAGCTCTTTGTCATGTTCAGGTAATTAACGAACGAAGGGAATACTACTTTTTGGATCGCTCTCTTCGCTTTCTTTCATTTGATGACTATTGGTTCCTATTACTCTGTTTCACATTCTACATACGATTTGCTTATGACGTTGTTGCGGTCATTTATTGTTTTGGCGGTTTGTTCTTCACTTTTGGAGCATTGATTTTATGGTGTGTTCGTTACTACCTCAAGACGAAGGATTCTAGTATTACCATTCTTGATCTACATGACTTGTGATGATTGTTGTGATCGATTAAGTATTTCGGATCAAGCCTCCTTGATCTTTATTGCGTTGGGATTTTACTTTGCTTCTTCGACATGCTTTGGGCAAACTTTAAAGATGTCTTCTATTTCTCTCATGCCCACTCTTAAAGAAAAGCTGGACCTGAGGTAAGTTTTCTTTTCAAAAACTTGTCAATATTACATTATATTAGAGTATGCTTTAATTAGTATATTAATATGATTTAATTTATAAGTTGCCATGCTTTTAGATCATTAATACTAATATATGTGTACATGATATTAGGCTAGTTAACCCTCTTGTTGTTAAGTCTATTACCATTCTTCTTATTCTTTATTTATATTGAAAATCATCTATGATCTATAGTAGAATACTTACCATTTAAGCTATATGACCTTACTAGTTGCATTAATAGATGTGCTATAATTAAGACTTGTTAGTAACTTAATATTATGATGTGTTTAGTATACATATATATACATATGTCTATCTTGTATCCATAGATGATATACTTTATCCCTCTCTATCACATTGTATTTAGATCATTAAAATCTACCATCTCTCTTTCATATCTTTAGTTGCCATTAGAGATGATTATATGTGACAATGGGCTTAATTGATTCTCTTGAGTATGATAAGTTTCTATTTCAAATCCTTCACTTGCAATTTCTTGTTATCAAAATTAAAATATCATGTTTAAAACCTCTCTCTTTGAATAATAATCTTTCAAATATCTATATCATTTTTCTTCAAACAACATGTTTAACTATAAGCTACCATAACTTTATTTTAATCAAAATCAAGATTGGAAAAAAAAAATTTGTCAACATGTTATGAAGCAAAACTCAATCTATTTCATTCTAATGCACACTTAAATCTATTTTCAAAGCATTGTTGAAAAAAGAAAAAAAAACGTTTTATTAAAAACATATTTGATCATCTCACATGTGTCATATACTTCTATGGAAATGACATTCACAATTTAATCAAATCATTTCTTGAGAATCATGGTTTGCCCATATGGATCTTGTTTGTAACAAGTCTTGAATTCCATATAATCATATCTTCCTACTTGTTACTTGTAAGCACTCATTAATATGTTTACACTAGCCTACATATTATCATTTTCATATAGTTGCATATTTAACTAGTTTGCTTTATTGCTTCCTTGGTTGCCTATCTTAATTGATAAATTAGTAGATTGCATGAATATTAGAAATTAATTGTCTACTTTACTTATTTCTATAACATTCTCTACATTCATGAATAGTATTCCCTATATTGCCTCAAAGAGTTGAACTTACTTGAATCCAAATCCAAAAACACAACCTTTTTGAAAATTTTCTGCCAAAAACCCATTTCTGGCATTCTGAGAATCACCAGATGGGCGGCCCCCTTAATTATATAAGGTGGCCCATTAATGAATAAGGGGACCGGCCCCTAATTAAGGGGACCGGCCATCTGATGGTCGGGGGTACTGTTTTCTTTACCACTTTTTGACCTTTTTTACCCTATACTTCCCAAAATTCACAAACATATTTTGTCCCATACTATCCCTCAAAATTTACCTTCCCAAACCACATTTCTCATACACTATAAATACCCTCTTCCCATCTTTAATGCCATCACACCCAAACATGTCATCTCCCAACAACCAAAAACCCAAGATTTCAAGAACCGCAAGGATCTCCGTCAAACCCGTTTGGAGGAGGAAACTTGATTCTTGTCATAACTCAAGTGATGTTGTTCCAAGTCAACCAACAACTTAACCTCAAACCCACACTAATGACTCATCTCACAACCTATCATCCACTCATGCCCTCATTAATGCTTCTTCTTATGATGAACATGCTCAATCCCAAAACAACAATCCCAATCTCTCAATCAATACTTCACATGTTGCTCATTCAACAAAAACACCATCCACTCATGAAAAACCTCTTCCACCCATATCATGTTTTCATGATTACCCTAGCTCAACCATGTCTCCACCACCAAGAGTACCACCACAACATCCTACAACCTCACATGCCATTCCCATGTTGCATGTTCAAACCTTCACCCAAGACGACTATCATGCTCCTCCACCATCACCTTCCTCCTAACACTTGAAGTTCGTTGAGGAGCTAAAAGAGGCTTATGAGCTTAGTGCTCTTTTAGCATTACATCTTGCTCAACGCAATTTCGATCCACCCCAATCAAGCTCACCATCATCAACACACAACACTAACCAAATTGAAAAGCATGTTAACAATTGCCCTTGTTGCATCTTCCTCCAACAACAAACCATTGCATTGAATGAGCACTTTACTTGGATTGAGTATCTTCTTACTAGATCTCAACAACCACCATCACTTGAACAACATCAAAACCCTCAACCAACAAACCCAATTTCAAATCCACCACCTCCAAGCTCCACATCTCCAAACTCACCAACATCCATGCAACCAAATGTTTACCTCCATTAAGCCACCAACATGATCCCCATTCACCATTCTCACCCAAGCATTTTATATGCTTATGTTTCTCATTTTCAAATAAAACACCTCAACCATTTTGGGATGCAAGTCTTATGACACTCTTTGTTGGCAAAATAGGATATTCTACTTGGTTTAATATTTTAGCATTATGGCTTATGTAACAATGATTACGGAGTTGACATAATCATTTTTTATTAATGAATGATTTAATATGTATTTCAAATTCTCTTTTGCCATGCTTATTATTAGTTGTCATTATGCCATATGTATTTCCTTGTGCCATGTGATACGTGGGAATCGCACCAGGCTTTACCTCTCAAGGGATCTTGAGAAGCTTACAACCCCCACCAGGCAGTGTACTTGATCGTTGTAGTATAGTATAGTGACAAGTACCGGGGGATTGATCGTTCAGCTAGGAATAGTGTCGCTAGGATTAGAAAACCTAAATACTAGTTCTAAAGGTGAGGGATGATTCTTTTTGTATTTTTATATTTTTTAGAAAGCAAGTAAAAGTCTCGGGTTTGAAGGATTTGGGCGGAATTAGTTGCTAGTCAACTAACCCAATACTAAAGATGCAATCAAAATAAAATACTAAAAATGAAAATAAACTAAATTAACTAAGGTTGTGAGCAATAAGTGGAGAAAATGTGTTTACTTAGTTTTCACTACTCCCTAGACATCTTTTACACGTTAATTACTTGTTATAGTCGCGTGGATGACGGATTGTATTCCTTAATACCATTCATGGGGTGGCGCACTTAACTCCCCAATCCTATGAGCTCTTATCTCCTCCTATGCCATGCCCAGCACAACCATAGGGATTATAAACAGTGGCTCATGCATTAAATACAACCAATAAAAACCTAGTGCACATCAGTTCATGTTTCCTAAGACGTTCAAGCATGTTACCATTTGGAGATCTGCCAGTTTTCTTAAGCCTAACATCGAATTCATTCATCCAATACAATTATAAACAAGTAATCAGCACATAATTAACATCTAGAATTCATTAGATCCAAGCAAACACAAGATAGATCTAGCCTAGCATGATGGAATTAAGACAAGAACAAGATATAGACAACCAACACATAGACATATTGATGGAATTAAAAGATAACTTATCTCAATTACACATGAAAGGTATCAAGGGCTTGGAACCCTTGAAAAACCTGTAAAATTAGCACCAAGTTCGTACTTAGGGTTTCTCCAAAACTTCTCTCTTTAATGTGTGAAAATTAGAAAAATATATATAGGAAATAGGGTCTGACGGCGTCAAGAAAAATTTTGTGACGCCGTCACCTCGCCGCCAAAATACTTCTCGGACTTTCTTGATCTAATTTTGACGCCGTCATGTGTTATGCATTTCCAGGCCGTCATGAATTTTACTCTTGACGCCCTACTTCGTGACGCCGTCAAATCTGTACTAGGTCGTCATGGAAATTACTCTTGACGCCGTCAGAAATTCCTTCTTGACGCCGTCACCTACTGTTCCCAGCAAGGAAAATTAAGACTTTGGCGTTTTCTTCACTTTTATGCTCCAAAAACGTCCGAATTGATTCTTTTTCCAGATTTCACTCCCAAAGTACCTAAAATCACAAAAGGAACGATTTAGGGCAATATTTGATCAAATAAATTCAATTCCGGGCTTAAATGACCCCCTAAAAACGGTTCATTTTTCGCCTCATCATATACCCTTACACTTGAGATTTGCTTGTCCTCAAGCAAATGCACTTTTATTCTACTCAAAATACAAGTTAGGGGTCATTTAACACTAATATAAAAGTAATTACAACAAATAATCGTTCCACTAAAGACCAATAGACAAGCACGGAGGTCATACACAAGCACCTCACAAATAGTGTTTAGATACTCACATCTCTCGGGTGTAATAAAGTATAAATTACAATATGGAAACGGAAGATATCTCTCACTACCTGTCATAGCAAAATAGATTACCATAGGCTTGGGAAAGGATCAAACCTCCACCACATGGCGTAAGCACCTAGGATAAACTATCAAAGAGGTCTTTTAAAAGGTTGTAACGTTAGGTGTAGGGATATGAAATACACGGTTTTGTTGGATAAAGGAAGTTTTTACTGGTGGCGAGTTAACAATCTTGGTTAATTACATGTACAATATGGCGTTGCTAAGCCAAGAATAGACTCGACTTAAGCTAATAAATGAAAAATAACAAAAAACATAAAATGAACATAGAATGAAAAGGTATGGTAGTCCGTATATTTTTCTCTTTTTCTTTTTCTATTTTTTTCATTTTTTTTTTCTTTTTCTATTTTATTTTATTTTATTTTATTTTTTATTATTATTATTTTTTTTTTTGTGCATACACTCTTACCCTACCATCCAAAATAGTACATCATATGGAATAAACATTTCCCTTACACTTGAATCTTTACATACTTTACAATAAACTAATCTAATGACTCGAATTAAGAAAATCAAAACACTTGGAGCACTTTTAAGATTGACGCACATATGGGGGTAATAATATGATGTTCTTCCCCATTACTCCATAAAATAAGTACTTTACCCATGAGTCCCAATCGTCCCAAAACAATATGTACAAGGATATGACTCGACTTAGCAACCATGTAATCAATTAGATAGTTAACTTAGGGTTTAAACAAATAACAATAATGCACTAAAGATGAGTGCATACACGGAAGGCTAAGGCGATTTGGGTGTACATTTAAGTGGGGTGTAACAAATTCTTCCTTTAAGTAAAATGCTTAAAGTTAGAAACGAAGAGATAGGCTCAAAGGGGTGTACTAGGGGTTTCGTGTACTAAAAATGAGTACAACGCTAAGGGTGTGGGAAAAATTAGTTGACTTAACTAGCCAAGTAATATGACTTAAATGGTCAAGTAATTATAATACGGGTTTAACACAAGGGTGATCCTAATGCCTCTTATCATGTAGTAAATCCTACTACACGAATGTAGTCTCACTAGCGGTCTCGGGATGCATCACTAACGCAAGTTCTAGAATCTAAATGCTACAGGTACACTCATAAGCACTAATAGTAAATGCTTTTCCTATCAAATCTAAAGGCGAACCTCACATATTTGGGTAGAAAATTTTTCTGAAAGTACGGTTTTGTGCTAGTTATACAATCTCCTATCCATGAGACGCTTGCTATGGCTAAAGTTTCACTCCTAAATGTTGTAAAAAAATTTAAATTTGGCGCTAAAATTGCACTAACAAGTATTTCTCATAGTTTTATTACACATCTACCATTAAACAAAACAAACTCAAGCGGAAGTGCATATGTAAGGTATCATCTTTTTACCCTCCCCTTACACTTAAGATGAACATTGTCCCCAATGTTCAAGTAAAGAATGTAAAAGTGAAAAAGTAAAAATAATGAAATCAAATACTCCCCTGATTCGCTCGGTATGGATAATTAGGTGGCCAAGTTAAATCTTCCTCCAAGAAAATGAAACAATCAAAGCTTCCCTTCCAGAATATAAATCATCTTCTTGTCATACATAACCTGTAAATCCCGAGAAAATAGACAAAAACAACCTCGCGTAAAATTGGCGGCATCCTATATAAGTTACTAAATCCTAGAAAACAAGATAAGATATAATGCTTGTGGAATGAAGTTTGCAGATTTCTTGGAGATTATAAAACTTAATAATTCACAAAAACCATAAGACTCCGTTAGAAAAACAAAACCGGTAAAATTTCCAGATTTTTTACACGTGACGCCGTCAAGAATTAATTCATGACGCCGTCAGAAGTGACCTGCAGAAATTCTTATGTTAAGTTTCCGAAAAATTTCTGGAAAAACTTGGTCCTACTTCCTGGAAAATCCTGCAAAACTTCATTTTGACTCAATACAAGCATTTGACTCTAACAAATACGAATATACATGTTCATTTAATATTGTGGAGAATCATGATCGGTTTGTTTCTTGAAAACATATTTGGGGTTTCCCCTTACAATTATCTTTCGCAAAAGTACTTCTAGGTGGAGTTAAGACTAGGCCAAAACAACAAAGTAAAGTATTTCCACTATTTAGTTGAGGAACATGATCTACCAACAATAAAAATAAAGCATGCATACGGAAGCAAATAACAAACAAACAAAATAAAATCAGACAAAACATGGGTTGCCTCCCAAGAAGTGCTTTTCTTTATTTACGAGTCTTGTAGCTAGACTCAAGGTCATAGGTTAACGTGTATCGCTTATGCTCACATAACCAAGTGTGAGCCATCTAATAGTCGCCTCATCTATCTTATAATCATCTCCTAACTCTAAGCATCCGCGATAGTATCTTTTATTCTTTTCATGAGTATACTTTAGTCCTTTTCTCTTATCATTTTCACTTAACATTTCTATGGGCGGATACCTACTACACTTTTTCATGGAAAAATCCTTGAACCTAGGGTGTGTGCGGGGCATTTGATAGACAAAATCTTCATCCCCATCCGAGAATGTAATTAACCCTTCTATGAGTTTTTCATCGAGGTTGGTCAACCGTTTGAAAGGTTTTCCAAACACAACTTGGGTCAACTTATCATCAATAAACTCTCCTAGATTCTCCATAACCATGAACTCAACAAGATAAACCAAGCTTCCTACAAACACGTGCAATGGTATTACCCTAGCAATAATGTTTTCTCCTTTGTATTTTAACTCATCTACCATGATTTTATTATATTCATTACGCGATATTATGTTCATTGGGAGAGATGAGTTAAGATAGGCGTTAAAGCTCTTAAATCCGATCTTACAAGGAAATTGCATGTTAAACGAACTATCACACTCAATCCTGGTTCTAGGGTCGACATACCTAAGAGGATTTATTTCTTCTTCCATCCTATTCTCATTAATCACATCACCATCATCAAGATCCTCATCGGAGTCTGAATAGTAAAAGGGACTAGCCCTACGGTCATCATCATGATCAGACTCCTCTAACTCAGAATTATTGTCAAAGTGATGGTTGGGCGAGAGGTTAGGTGGGTTCTCATTTTCCACTAAAGGGAGTGGGGCTGGCATTTGAAAAATCCTACGACGAAAAACACGAATAACAGGAATCAAACGATCAATGTTATTGTTATCCATCGAAATAGTTTACGAACAAAGGACACAAAGAAATAAGATAGACTAAAGAAAACCTAAAAATAAAAATAAAATCTTACTAGAAAGGAATCTAGCAAGTAGACCTAATAAAAAGAAATTCTAACCTAGACAATGACTATTCCCCGGGCTGCGGCGCCAAAAACTTGATACGTGGGAATCGCACCGGGCTTTACCTCTCAAGGGATCTTGAAAAGCTTACAACCCCCACCAGGCAGTGTACCTGATCGTTGTAGTATAGTATAGTGACAAGTACCGGGGGATTGATCGTTCAGCTAGGAATAGTGTCGCTAGGATTAGAAAACCTAAATACTAGCTCTAAAGGTGAGGGATGATTCTTTTTGTATTTTTATATTTTTTAGAAAGCAAGTAAAAGTCTCGGGTTTGAAGGATTTGGGCGGAATTAGTTGCTAGTCAACTAACCCAATACTAAAGATGCAATCAAAATAAAATACTAAAAATGAAAATAAACTAAATTAACTAAGGTTGTGAGCAATAAGTGGAGAAAATGTGTTTACTTAGATTTCACTACTCCCTAGACATCTTTTACACGTTAATTACTTGTTATAGTTGCGTGGATGACGGATTGTATTCCTTAATACCATTCATGGGGTGGCGCACTTAACTCCCCAATCCTATGAGCTCTTATCTCCTCCTATGCCATGCCCAGCACAACCATAGGGATTTGATACGTGGGAATCGCACCATGCTTTACCTCTCAAGGGATCTTGAGAAGCTTACAACCCCCACCAGGCAGTGTACCTGATCGTTGTAGTATAGTATAGTGACAAGTACCAGGGGATTGATCGTTCAGCTAGGAATAGTGTCGCTAGGATTAGAAAACCTAAATACTAGTTCTAAAGGTGAAGGATGATTATTTTTGTATTTTTATATTTTTTAGAAAGCAAGTAAAAATCTCGGGTTTGAAGGATTAGGGCGGAATTAGTTGCTAGTCAACTAACCCAATACTAAAGATGCAATCAAAATAAAATACTAGAAATGAAAATAAACTAAATTATACTAAAGTTATGAGCAATAAGTGGAGAAAATGTGTTTACTTAGATTTCACTACTCCCTAGACATCTTTTACACGTTAATTACTTGTTATAGTTGCATGGATGACGGATTGTATTCCTTAATACCATTCATGGGGTGGCGCACTTAACTCCCCAATCCTATGAGCTCTTATCTCCTCCTATACCATGCCCAGCACAACCATAGGGATTAAAAACAGTGGCTCATGCATTAAATACAACCAATAAAACCTAATGCACATCAGTTCATGTTTCACATGACGTTCAAGCATGTTACCAATTGGAAGTCTGCCATTTTTCTTAAGCCTAACATCGAATTCATTCATCCAAAACAAATATAAACAAGTAATCAACACATAATTAACATCTAGGTTTCATTAGATCCAAGCAAACACAAGATAGATCTAGCCTAACATGATGGAATTAAGACAAGAACAAGATATAGACAACCAACACATAGACATATTGATTGAATTAAAAGAATACTTATCTCAATTACACATGAAAGGTATCAAAGGCTTAGAACCCTTGAAAAACCTGTAAAATTCACACCAAGTTCGTACTAGGGTTTCTCAAAAACTTCTCTCTTTTTTTAATGTGAAAATTAGAAAACTATATATAGGAAACAGGGTCTGACGGCGTCAAGACAAAAACTGTGACGCCGTCACCTCGCCGCCAAAACTCTTCTCGGACTGCCTTGATCTACTTCTGACTCCGTCATGTGTTGTGCATTACAGGCCGTCATGCATTTTACTCTTGACGCCCTACTTCGTGACGCCGTCAAATCTGTACTGGATCGTCATGAAAATTTGCTCTTTACGCCGTCAGGAATTCCTTCTTGACGCCGTCACCTACTGTTCCCAGCAAGGAAAATTAAGACTTTGGCGTTTTCTTCACTTTTATGCTCCAAAAACGCCCGAATTGCTTCCTTTTCCAGATTTCACTCCCAAAGTACCTAAAATCACAAAAGGAACTATTTAGGGAAATATTTGATCAAATAAATTCAATTCCGGGCTTAAATGACCCCCTAAAAGTGGTTCATTTTTCGCCTCATCAGGATTATAAACAGTGGCTCATGCATTAAATACAACCAATAAAAATCTAGTGCACATCAGTTCATGTTTCCTAAGACGTTCAAGCATGTTACCATTTGGAGATCTGCCAGTTTTTTTAAGCCTAACATCGAATTCATTCATCCAATATAATTATAAACAAGTAATCAACACATAATTAACATCTAGGTTGCATTAGATCCAAGCAAACACAAGATAGATCTAGCCTAGCATGATGGAATTAAGACAAGAACAAGATATAGACAACCAACACATAGACATATTGATTGAGTTAAAAGATTTCTTATCTCAATTACACATGAAAGGTATCAAGGGCTTGGAACCCTTGAAAAACCTGTAAAATTTGCACCAAGTTCGTACTTAGGGTTTCTCCAAAACTTCTCTCTTTAATGTGTGAAAATTAGAAAATATATATAGGAAATAGGGTCTGATGGAGTCAAGACAAATTTTGTGACGCCGTCACCTCGCCGCCAAAATGCTTCTCGGACTGCCTTGATCTACTTTTGACGCCGTCATGTGTTATGCATTTCTAGCCCGTCATGAATTTTACTCTTGACGCCCTACTTCGTGACGCCGTCAAATCTGTACTGGGTCGTCATGGAAATTACTCTTGACACCGTCAGAAATTCCTTCTTGACGCCGTCACCTACTGTTCCCAGCAAGGAAAATTAAGACTTTAGCGTTTTCTTCACTTTTATGCTCCAAAAACGTCCGAATTGCTTCCTTTTCCAGATTTCACTCCCAAAGTACCTAAAATCACAAAAGGAACGATTTAGGGCAATATTTGTTCAAATAAATTCAATTACGGGCTTAAATGACCCCCTAAAAACGGTTCATTTTTCGCCTCATCACCATGCTTGTGCCTCTAATATTTTCCATGCAAGAATTCCTTAAATCGAACCCTTGGTGCCCTCAAACGAGGGGGAGCATACATCAAGGGGGAGCTTTCATCTATCGGCTTAAACCTTTTTGAATCTACAAAAAGGGGGAGAAGTGAATATAAACTCACTAAATACTTGTCTAAAAATTAATTTTATGATTTAATGAGTTTAAGTTTTGTAATCATCAAAAAGGGGGAGATTGTTGATATAAATAATTGACTAAAAACGTTATTCATATTTTTGAGTTCTCTATGTTTTGGTAATCACAAAACGAAAACTCATCAAACCAAAGATCATGACGTAAAAAAGTATCTAGTAGTAAATAATCACTTTCACCATCTAATCACTTAAGGTATGAATAAACATTGTGTTTAATGCATTATAAGATCAAAGGGGTATTTAATTAATTACTACAAAGTTTATTTTAATATATAAACTTATTATATATTTTTGAAAAACACTTTTGGTAATAAAGAAAAATGTTTTAATCATACTTAATATATGAATTCAAATTTTTAACCAAAATCGGTTAGTTTTTCACCAAATAAACTTTCCCCACTAAAAGACAAAATTCTGGCCGTTACAGCTGCGCGGCCCCCTTAATTATAAGGGGCGGTCCTCTTAATTTTAAGGGGGCCGGCCATGATTTAAGGGGACCGGAACGCTCCAGTTGTCAGAATTTGTTGCCTATAAATACCACCTTAAATCTGGAATTTTTCTCTCCTTTTTGCACAAAAACTTTCTGATTCAAACCTCCATTTCCATCTTAAAAATCCTTTGATCATATAATTCATAAGCCTTTGTTTCCAAGTGATCCAAAGCCTCATCTACTCAAGTGCAAAGAGAAGAATACTTCTATTTATTAAGACTAGAAGTATTACAACTTAGTATCATCTTGCTATCTAAGTTGTTTGATCATTTCATCTTGTATATCATTCATTCTTTGGTGAATAAGTAGAGGTGCATAGGATTAGTGGTAGTATATTAAAGTAGAGATTAGTTGTGAAGACAAAGAAGTTGAAGTCTTGAAGTTGAAAAGACCTTGAAGCCTAGAAGTTGTGAAGAAATATATATCTTGGAGTAGTGGATAGAACTAAGTAGTGAAGGTGTGAAGAAACAAGTGGCGTGAAGAACAAGAGTTAGGAAGCAGAAATGTGTGAAGAAGATAGGTGTGAAGAAGTTGTGTAAAAGTTATGATTGAGTTGTGACAAAGTTGTGGTGTGTAATTTGGTGTGTAAGGTTTTCTCCGCCATAAGGGAGGTTATTGATCTAGTGAAGAAAACTCTCGAGTAGGTGACTCGGGGAGTGGAGTAGGGCAAGGAAGGTGTCCTTGTAGCCGAACCACTATAAATCCTTTGTCTCTCGGTTTGATCTTTCCATCTCTCACTCTTTGATTATTTACTTGTTAGCATTTCATACATAATTATAATTGCTTGTGTTGTGCATATATTGATTTCACATAAAGATCAAACTAGGATTCATTCATAACATTAATTTTATAAAAACAAACCAAGTACATAAACTCTTATTAAAACACATATACATATATATGCTTATATATGATATATGAAATTGGAAATTCTTTCCCAACATTATATATAAGTAGTGTTTATACGAAAATCGTAAATAAACTAGTATCTATATTTTTGCATTAAAGAGTTTTGAAATTTGCGTCTATTCTTTAGAAGCAAACTTCTACAAAACAAATAAAACAAAAAAGACGTAAAACTATTCAACCCCCTTCTAGTTTTCAACACTTATGATAAATTTGATGGTTCTGCACTCTTTAATATACACAAAAACATAAACTCTTTGAGTCAAAATGGGTCCTTTCTTGCTGATTATTACAATAATCTTAACTCTTTATGAAAACAATTTGACTCTATGATCAGTCTTCTTGCATACACATGTGATGCTGCAAAATATTTTGAAAAACATAACCAACTAATCAAGTTAATGCATTTTTTAATGGGTCTTGATGACACTGATGTGCCTATTAGAAGCAACATTTTAACCAGAGACCCTTTTCCATCTGTCAAAATAGCTTTTTCTATTGTCTCAGGGGAAGAATCCCATAGGAAGTACTCCTATGGGACTGGATTAACTAAATCTAATGCTTCTGCTTTTGCATCAAAATTTTTTGATAACAAGAAAAAGGTTAACAACAATTACAAAGGTTCAAATCCTACTTCTTGTAATAATTCTAACAACAGAGGACCCAATCCCAGCCTAAAATGCACTAACTGCAACAAGATTGGTCACACTGTTGATAAATGCTATGAACTTGTTGGTTACCCTGCTGGTCATGCAAAAAGGAATTTCAATGCTAATACTAAACATGCTACCAGTAACAATGCTTCTGCTGATGTTAACCTTGAAAATAGAACGAGCAATTCTCTTGTCTCTCTGTCCAATGAGCAGATGGTCAGACTTATGAGTCTTCTAAATGACAATTCTGTCAATGCCAATATGGCAGGTAAATGCTTTTCAGGAACCTTTTTTAATGGAAGTGTAAAATTCAATTTGAATTTTGAAAAATACTTTAATGGAAACACAAATTTTTTAAAAGGAAAAATCAATCTGGGTTGGATTGTTGACTCTGGAGCAAACCAACACATGACTGTGTCTTTAAACTTCTTAGTCAATGTGGTTGATGTTTCTAAACTTGGCCTCACTGTTGGACACCCAAATGGTACCCATGCACTAATTACTAAATTGGCGATTTAAAAATCAACAACAACATTACTTTACATGATGTCTTAATTGTGCCTGAGTAGACTGTCAGTCTGCTATCTGTTCATAAGCTTGCTAGAGACAACAAGTTATTTGTTGGCTTTGATGAATCTAAATGCTATATTCAAGATTTTGCAACAAAAAGGAATGTGGGTTTGGTAATCAATGCAATGGCATGTACTTGTTTGATGTTGACTCTGTCTGTAAGATTGTCTCTAATAACTGCATTTCCTCATGTTTTGTTTCTAGAACCCTTTGGCGAAAGGATTATACTTAGTGAATAGTATCATGTCGTGGATTTGCAACTGGACGTACGGATGGTATAAACCCCTCATCCCGAACTAGTATATATCGTGGTGCCTATTTACTCGTTTTTATATTGTGGTTATGATCGTGATTATAAGTATTGTTGCATAATCATTTATTGATCTTTAAGACTTGAAGATAATAATCTTTGAAGAAGTCAAAAAGACCGTATTCACCCCCCCCCCCCATCTACGGTTCTACAGAGATAATAACTAACAATGCACGTTACTCGTCGTGTAAAACTTCTTGGTGCACGACATTTGAGATGTAGAATCCTCCTTAACTGAACTCTTTGATTGGCTTCACTAATACCATTGTAGTTCTACATAATATCCCTCTAGACAAAGCAACATAAAGGTGGCCATGCAAGAAAACAGAATCGGGCAAATAGACATTCACATTTGGAATTTTTGGCCCGAAGCTCTATTGATAGTCATCACAAAGCTAAGGCGCACAAGTATAATTATTTGTCGTTATAAATCGTCACTTTAAGCATATATTCGTCTATTAAACTTTTAAACAAAACATAAATATTGAAAATTGAAAATGATGTGGGGACATTTTATATAATGGTTAATTTTGTAAAGAATTAATTGAAATTGTGATTTGATTTTGTATTTTATTGAAATTTATATGTAGTTTTTTAATATGCATATTTGTAAAATCAAGTTTTCTTTTGTAAATTATTTGTTTGTGTTCTCTATTATAGATTTTAAGTTTTCAAAAATTAAATAAATGAGATATACGCATTGTATATTATAACCATAAAATAGATATAAATTGCTTTACAATATTTCTTAATACTATAAACATGTACTCACGTTGTATTATTTTTATTAATACTAGTTATAATGCCCCGTGCACGCACGGGGTTTTTTTAAATGTTTTGTTAATGTATATTAACCTATCAAAAAACGAATTACTTAAAATACATTCTAAAAACCTTCAAACCAAAGGCTAAAATTCAATAGAAACAACATTTATATTCAAAGAAGAAAGGTTTCTAGATTTTCATTAAATTCAAATCATGATCTATCACTCTTGTCATTCATCTTGGAGTAACGTTATACGAAGTGACTAAAGCAACATATTAAATAAACGTAGATGAAAATAGTAAGTAGCCATATTGCTGGTGTTAAAAATTCCTATAGATAGCAGTTACAAAATTAGTGATTGGTCCAAAAACGACCCAAACAACCTTTAAAATGACCCAAAAAGCCCTTAAAACTACGGTTTTGGCTGCAAACAAAAAAACCCCATAAAACGAAAACTTCACTTTTGCAGCATCCCCAAATATAATCATACTACAATAGTAAGCGTAAATAAATAAGGAACTACTATTAATATTTATTCATGCATTCGTTCATAGACCAATTTTTTTACCAGTCAGGAGAAATTGAGGTGAGTAGTTGCAGGGTGTGGATGAATAAATATCTTTTTTTTAATTGTGAATCATTACAGCCTATACACAAAGAAGTTTATTTGATTATTCCTTTGGATGATAAAAAACACACACGTACAAATTTGAGAAGGATATTGATATAATTATAAAAGTTTGAGAAAATACCGACGTAAATACAAAAATAAAAGCACGTTGATGTAATATTAAACTTTGCTAAATATATAAATGTAATTGCCCGAAAATATAATAATATAGAAGATGAAATCTTGCTTCATATAATGCATCATCCCTAACTCAACAATACTGATACATATTTAAAGAAACAAATGTGAGTTCAGTAGCACAAAATTTGGTGACACATGAGGTAACTTAGTAGTAATCTTTTTTGTAGGGAATTCAACAATAGTTGCACAATCAAATACAAATAGAATACCACAGATGTTAGTTCAATCAATAAATAATTTGACCCGTTAACGGATGATTAATAAATGGCTACGAAATAAGAATAATCGAAATATGTATCCCCCAAAATACCATTTTTCCATATGGGTATAATACCGTGATATAATACCAGATTACCGGCTGAGCGAAAAAGATCCCTATTCATAATACATAAGTAAGCTACTACAATATCAAGCATTAAAAAGGAAAAAGGAAAATAAAATAAAATAAAATAAAATAAAATAAAATAAAATAAATTAAAAATCTGAGAGCAAAGTTCAAATCGGCATCAAGTATGACACACTAAATCTTTATTGTTTAAATGTTGAAATCGGAAAATGAAAATCCAAATGTCTTGCATAATACGGAGTAACATTCTTTTTAATGTGGTTGTGGTCCCTTTCTTCTTGCCTTTTCAATGGTTTTGTCAAATGTCTAGCTCTTGTAGTTAACACCTCTTGTAATTAACGTTCCTGAAGTAGCTGAATTGTTCCAATGAACAGCATGATCAAACAAATATACATATGGTATCATATGCTAACTGAAAAAATAAATTCATAATATTTTCCAAGACTCACTATACTAAGCGTCAACATGCATGAACCAAACACAAACGAGGCATGTTAAATTTCCACTTAAGATTAATTTCATATATCAACTTTCATAATTAATTTCATATATACCCAAAATGCAAGTATTTAATGCATAATGTTCAATGTTTTTAATGCATGTTTGGGTATATATAAAATTTTCAACTAAAAGGAGAAGAGATATGAAATTGCCCCCTTTCTAATAAGAGCGGCTCGATGAGTGAGCTGAATCAAGAGTATAAATGAGACTCTCATCTTGGATTGACAAACAAACCTTTTTCTCCCGTTTGTATATAAATAATTAATATGTCAACTACAACATAATACACCCACATTATGTTGCCAAATTACTATAAGTATATATACGTTTTCCAGAATGGATAATACTGACTTAATCAAGCCGCACCGCATCACATAACGATCCTATGATCAAGGTTTGACATCATATACTCAAAGACAAAACCATAAAAGTCCATAGTCAACTATGTATTCGCAGATATGGTAGAGTGAAGGAATCAGAGATGAACGGGAATGGGACAAACACATGACATTATTATGGACCGGACCAACTATTCCTATTCCAAGTCAAAAGTATCGGTTTAAGGCCTGGTTCAACGCCCGACCCATAGCCAAACTCAGTCTATCCCGATCCAATAGCCACTTACCCAAACCCCTCATCACACCAGTCTCCACCTCTCACAGAACCACGAATTCACAATCAATGCTTGGTCAAGGTGAATGCATATGGTACATACGTACAATCAATCATCTATATCGCACATAAATGTCAACGTGGTTCCCTTTGTGCATTACAGATTTAGAGTATTATTCTAACCCATATTTAATTTCGAAAAACTACATGACATGCATAATAAACTAGACTATAAAGAAACCAGTAACAAAATAAGTTAATCAAATGTGCTTTCCAGTTGACCAAGTAAGAGAAACCACTAAACTTTATCATTAAATAAGATATACATCACCTCAATATTCAGAACAACTAGTTAATAAACTTACAAACCAATAAGAGTTTGTTTATCTGAGTCCCTATCAAACTGTAAAGGTGAAGTTATATCGCATACTTCATGTTTGATGGAAATGCAAAACCTTTATCTTCCAAACCAATGAGAGAACCTACAAACAAAAGTACTGACATTCAGATAATTGGTTTTATATTTCAGTAATGAGATTCTAACAAATTTATACGTTTTCTAAATATAAATCTTTAACTTCAATTATGTATACCGGAATAGTTAATAAAGTAACACTACAGAGTATGATCGATAATTCTTACAAAGATGCAAATTGCCAAAGTAAACAAAGCATCATAAGCATTGCATTACACGATTGAACTCGAAGCCTATTCCGCTCGAACATGAGAGGGTTGCTTTGCTTTTAGTGAAATATGACAAAAGTGAAGCCATTAATAAGAAAAGATGGGGCAAACACATAATTATAAAATTGCATCATTGTATTATCATGAATAAGATAAAGAAAAGGTGATTCAGAAAGCATTTTTTAACCGTATTCAAATGTAAGTCACCACCTAAACTTATAATCTCGGACATCCAATCAGCTGAATTCATCACTTTGCTTTGAGTCACCTAATTAAAGAGCATATAGTTAAAGTTCGTCGAACAAATCATATTGTTGAAAGGCAATGGATGGTACGAACCAACCTTGTGATTCTTGTGTTATCGGTATAGCTTTCTCTGATTCCGCCATTAGGGAGTGGGGATAAACTGAGCCATTGTCATCGAGAGGTAGATCTAAAGATGCAATAAGTAGTCCAATTAAGAATACAAAAGCTTGCATCAAAAATATTAACAACACTAAATGGATATATTGAGATCTATGCTATCACCTTCTAGGATAGTATCTTCTTAGCTTCTGATTCAGCTTGAAGCTCTGCTCAATGAGTAAAAGCTCTTCTATAAAATGCTCGAGTGCGTCATGTGCCTTGTCAAGCTACATAGTGCGTGCGTTGATTTCAGCTGTTAAAGAAAGTATACAAACATATGGATATCACATACACTTTAATAATAGTAATATATCTCGCCAAGAAGTCTCCTATCTGCCTTTGCAGGTCCATCAGCAATAAGATCACTTTGATCCAACAGTTTCTCGAGATCCTTGTCACTGATATCCTTTTGTATCATTTTTTTCGTATAATAACATCATGCTATGGATTAGAATTAATATTATAGCTTAGTTGTTCCATAATGGAATTTAATCTCGTCATTTGTCATTTTCTTAAATCGATGCATCATTTTTAGATTAAAATTGGTTGATTCGTCAACCCAACAACATGCTAACCGGCTTGACCCGTTTACTTAAATATGTTGAGTTTCTGGACATGATTACTAAACGGGAAAAACTCATACCTGGTAGGAGGATAGGATATCACACAAACAGATTGACCAAGTTGAAAATGAGTACCATTTACATAGAAAAGGAGTCAGTTTTGTGAATCTGTTGTGCCTAACGGGTCAAATGGGTAAAACTTAAAAAATTAATTAGTAAATAACATAATAGTATAGTTTATTAGTCAGAATTACATGGACGATCCTTTGTCAAAAAATAATGGCTTCAAATATAACTTCCAACATATTTGCATCAACTAACTGTTAGTATTAAGAATCATAACAAATTGTTATCGCGTATAGTGAGATAATCAAATAATATACAGAAACGTAACAAACCATGAGGATCACAGCGGTGCACCACATGCGTTCAAAATATACATACTAAAGTTAAAGACTTAGATGATTACCATGTAGCCAATATATTACTATGTATCTCATAATCTCATATCCGTACTTGCAACAAAACTAAGATGCTTCGTTCCTTGTTTATTGAACCAAAGTACTCAATAAGTTGTGCCACTGAGAAAAAAGCTTCTAGTTTTGACTCGTTAAGTACCTAAACTTGGTGCCTTATAAATAGCAGTGCATCATTAAAGTACCTGTTTCAAAGGTTTGCTTACATATGTTGTTAATTACCGAAGTACCTTTTCTCAAGGAATAAGTGAATATGGTCAGGAACGAATTTAGAAGCTATGCATGGAGTAAGCATTTTTTCGTGTCCTTTATCGTAATAAAAAATCATTTAAGTCAGGTTCTAACTATATATACTCAATTAGGTTAAAGATCCTGGATGTTAATATATACACAGACATGGTCTCAATAGCTTGTTTTCTCCTTATAAGTGGTTCCTCATCCAAGTCCCGGTCCTGGTCAGTTTTTTCCTAGCTATAAGTTATAAAGACTATATCCGTTGCAATAACAGTTAATGATACGTTAAATGAAGAAAAGTACCAATCTTATAGAAGTAAATTACAGTACTTTTCAGATTCAGAACATGGTGGAAAAAGTTCCATCTGTTAAAATTGGTTGGGCGTCTTGGTCCCTCGATCTTACAACAGCTGGTCCTTTGTGTTTACTTCCTTGTTTGGCTTATTTTACATTATAGGTAAACATAGAGGTAAACAATCACAAGTATTTAGGTTCATGGCGGTTTATATATGGTCAAATTTTTACCTTTATGATACTTTTATGTTGTGTTCCTCAGCTTAACAGTTAACACACAAAAAGATTTGGAAAGCATTACTATGTACTGGTGGAACTATGAAAAATGTTCAAAGGGCTTTAGAAGGTTATGCCCACTAAGTAACAATTTGGTTTGTTGATCTTAGTCGGCTGTTTACAGTTATATTAGGTATTGTAATACGCAGGGTAATGTATGTCCTATCAATCAAACAACTACTAATCATATTATGATCTTTTTTCATTGTTTATTCTTGTCAACTAACCACTATAACCCCACAACCTATACTCCTTAAACCAGTTACCGGCCTGTTGATCCGGTGTGGAGACCTAATACAAACTATGCCAAATCATCAATACCATATCCCTACAGTTTCACATGAATATATAAAATAAATCCACTTCCATCCACACATGATAATAATAATGTCAACCTTCATAACATTCAAACCGATTCACCATTAGCTAATCAAACTCACGATCTTTAAAAACAACTAAGCTAAATTTACAAACCAACTAACAAATCAAATAAACAATAATTCATAATGGTAGTTAAATTAAGTTTTGAGTAACACAAAATCTCAATCAAATTCAAATCAATAAATCATAAACTTATTATAAAAATTTGCCTTAAACTCTTCCTCTTGTAGCAATGGGTTGTTATAAATCATCTGGGCACGATTTGATTATTGAAAATCGGATTGGATAAAAAAAATACCAATCCATGAATCCAACTTGATCTTCAAAGAGAGAAAAGGAACTAATAACAGTAGGAGCATCAGCATAAGGAGGATAGAGATGTTTTTATTCAGTAAGCGAAAAACAGATCCATCTGAGAACGCGAGGAGGAGGAGAAAGGCCTTTGATACTTCCGCCTAAAATTATTAAAAATACACTCAGGCCCATGTGTATTTACATGTTTTTGGAACATGTACGGTATAAAAACGATTTTTAAAAATTTCTAGCTAAATTAAGAAAGAAATAAAATTAATTATTTTCTGAAATTCAGGGAAAAATCGAATTTTAAAAAAAAATATTACTAAATAAGGTATGATTTAATTTTTTTGAAATAAAAAAGTCCCCACTAGGAGTTTTGTTTTATTAGGAAAAAATATTATACTAGAATTTAAAATTAGAAAAAACAGTAAGGCATAATCTATAGTTTCTCATGCGTGAGCAATATTAATATCATATTTTGATATCTAAAATGTCGATTTTTATTTAGTTAAGTATATCCCGTTTAATTAAACTCACAGTAACTGTAATTAGTTAATTTTGGGTCAAAGAATCAATCAGAAAGAAATAAGGATAATATTGTCCATGTAACCTTTTTAATTTTTGTTCTTGCCTTTTCTCACTCCCTTTTTGAAAAGTAGACTATAACAGGTATTGAGAACCGTGACAGTGTATGCTTTTGCAAATTTTAAAGAAACTATGAGAAAAGATAAGTGTGTTTTTTGCAAATTTTCAATACTCAAACACATCTAAAAAATGACATTTAATCATTCATTATAATGTGAAAAGATTTATGTGTTTTTTGTTTTGGCTCCGATATTGTATTTGTTGCAAAACATGGTTGCATTTTAAAATACCATCTAGTTTTTGCCCTGCCAAATTACCACTAATCGGGTTACTGGATCATCATAGCCAAATAAATACACCATAAAAAAAGCTGACGATAGTAAAGCACCAGATCTATAACACATCCCGGTTAAAACGCATAACAAAAACATAGATCTATAGCACATCCCAGTTAAAACACAAAATCCAAACAGAACACGTACAGTCCAAACACTAATATTCCCCTCTAGATTGATTAAAAAATAACATGAGATCCAGTTAAACAGATCTGATACAAACAACCAAATCACAATATCACACATACCAGACCAAGTCACGTATTTTTTCACACGTCTCCACCGTGACATTACCAAGACCAAAGTCACATTTTTTTCACACATACTAGATCTTGAAACATCTACACTTTCAAATTATATCTCGAAAGATCTACATCAAAACCATATCTCACAAATCTAGAAACCAACACCATTTTCATAACATCGGGTCACAGTATGGGCTAACAAAAACAAAACAAAACCTCTGCCACCGAGGCTACAAGATTTATTTAAAAAAAAAGGCCATATAACTTTAGATATAACACAACAAAAGCCATATTTGTTGGGTATAACAAAAACAAGCATACCAAAACAACATATAGCAACAATAATCTGGTCAACACAATCAGCTAAACCATCGGAACCACGCACAACACTTACATCCAACAATGTAGCCTAACCTACCGACCAAAATCACCAAAACAAAAGCCCAACACATAGGTTGTTACGCATACGTGACAATTTTGGAAGATGGTGGCGGCGGAGGGTTGTTTAGTGTGTATGTAAGGGTAGAGAGTTTGGGCTAGTCTGTGTTTTAGAGAGATATACTGTTGGAATTATAATATCATGACATACATATAAATAAACCAATAACATCAAGTAAGCGTATGCGGAAGCGTTATAACAAGATCATATAACATGTAATTAATTAATCAATAATAAATAGTAAACATACCTTTGTGATTCTAGCCCGAACAAGAATCAATATGCAATCTTCAACTTATGAACCCTAATTAGGGTTTATGTGGATTGTAAGAATAACCCCTTACCTTTTTGTTATTCAATCCAAGATACAATCAATAGTGTGATTGTCCTACGTTCATGTACGCGCACATTGTTAGCGATTCAATTAGAATGCTAGTTTAAGTCACGAATAAAGCATACAACAAACAAGGTTTAGCTTTATATAAAACAAACCGGGTCGAACCCTTTTGTTTCAATTTGTCGATCCATAATAGCTATGGAAAAAGAAGTATAAATATATACATGTGCCATGACTACATTCATGCAAATATAATAAACAAACTGAACAGTCAAAACCTTTATTATATACATGCATATAATGTTCATGCATATGATTTGATTCAACATATTAATCAATCATGCGCATGGGACAAGATGAATTTATTAGTGGTGTGACTTTAGGGATAAATATTGTGTCGATTGTATTGAGCTGATCAAAATCCTACGAGAATGAGATCAAAGGGTGTGTTTATATAGCATTTAACCTTATCCAACAAGTTATTGCTAGCACCTTTTTAAGTTTCAAAACTCGACACTTAACCCTCTTTTTTTCTTGTTCGACCATATAAATATTTCGTGACTTAATATAATTAAATCTCATATGCAACGCGTGCAATCCCATAGGCTCAAGTTCGATCCTAACATACAACTACTAAAATAATGTCCATAATCTAACAGCTCCCACTTGGACATATTTTAATAGTGTAATCACATCGGTTAGCGTCTAGCAACACTTCGATGCCTCTAGTACGATCTCGACTAAAGCTCCTGGAAAAACCTTTTAATGATTTCTCATTATTATTATCCTTTTGTTTCTAATACTACGTTAATAAGGATATGGATTAAAGTCATTCCTTAATTAACCATTCTGTTTCTCGTTGTTTATTATTGAGTAAGATTACCAAATATTCTGAACATATTCAGGGGAGATCTTGGGTGCGGCCACACATACATCTTACCAACCCTACGAGGGGCCCAGCAGTATTAAACATAAAAAATAATTTTGAAGGAACAAATTCTATCTTGACTACAAGCAAAAACCCATAAACTTTGTAACATTTCCGAAAACAACCCTTATGACTACCAGTTACGTATAACGTTAAGTTTTTCTACAAAAATGTACTACATTCATGACACTTATCTTGCATCTCAAGTCTGAGGATAACTTCTCATGATTTACTTAATAACAAGATCCATAGAATAACATCATGTAGTTGGGATAAATCCTATATTCGGTATCATTGAATATCATCTGAAATGGCATGACTACGCATCAATATACTTTAAGTATATTATACCAACCTTCAGATTTGTCTTGATTTAATAATATTCCCATATTATTAACTGACAGCGGACAATTTAGAATAACATTTATTCATGGATTAAACATACAAATATAGGATACAATATATTATAAATTAAACATACCATGTATTTAAATTTATTATAATAATTGTTTAACATCCCTTATCCAAATACTAAATAGATCAATGCATGATAACTCTTGCTGATGAATTATATCTCAAGTAATGACATTCATACTTGTTGACAAAACATAAATCATCCAACTTTGATCTATCGGAATTTTAAGAATACTTATTTCAAGAATTCAACTATTGAAGTTCTTATATGTGCATACTCAACTATTTTGATAATGCCATATAATATTTTATAAAATGTGTGACATCCTTAACCACCAATTTATGATAATTAAACTTCCAAACATTTTAAAGTTTAAAGTATTCTTATTCTCTTAATGTATAATGCAACTATGCTCTTATTAAGCACAACTAGTACATATAGCCAAGGATGAAATCCTTACCATAACTAGTATTGAGTGTCATCTCAATTCATTAGCATTATTGTATGCAAACAACAATATGCTTTTAAAACCTTCCCATAAACCTTAATATCTATTGTGTAATGTTTGATGCCCTTCAAACTTTCAAGTTTGTTGGCTATAACAATTTTCACAACAATTGAAAAATTATTCATCTATAGAATTTGGAAGTTATTCCAGACTTAGGATGTGATTCTATAATCAAACAAATTCTTTTAGAATATTACACAAGTTATCTAATAACTTTTTAGATATTAATATTGCCAAATCATCTTGTAATCAAGCATGATACAACAAAACATGATGTTCATGAAAAATCTTTGAGTCATACATAGATTTTTATTCATGTCATACATTTCTATTTAGACTTTCTAAATAATATATCATGTTATATTAGATTCATTTACCGCACATGTTTTAACAATGAACATTCATTCCAAGCTTGTATATCTTATTTTCTAAATCTTTAAAGTTTTATTCCAAACTAAGATTTAACTTTTAACTTATATGGAATGTTACTTTACAACATATATGATTTAAGAAATTAAACATAATACTCCCACTAGCTTTTAGGAATATTTAGAAATTATCTTATTTTAATTATAAATCAAAACATGGATTTAATAATTAAACATAAGAGTGATCTTCTAGATGCATGCATTTATCCATACATGGATTATTGCACTTTGTACACTTCCAAAGATTTAGTTGAATTCATAAACTCCTTTTGATTACTTATCGTCCTCGCTCAAGTAATCACTCAAGAAAGAGTTTTGATATTCCATTGTCAATTTCATAAATATGACAATCATAATTTTTATATATTTAATGTATTTAGAAAATTCAATCACAGTTAATTGCTTAAGTGTGATTAATAATCTTGTCATAAGACATGCATTAAATACGTGCACAATATTGTCCAAATGATTTTTATACAAAGATTTAAACCACAAAGGTTACCTTATCTTTGAAGAAACTCATCTTCATTTTCTAGTCTAACTATTAAGATAAACCAAGTTTCTAAAATTGATTATCTTTATGGACAGCATCTTAATCATTCATATCATGTATACTTTACCCAATTTAATATTTGGTAATGTATCATAATGATTATCAGGTTTACAATAATCCTGTAAATCATAGCATTTAACCTTGTCCAACAAGTTATTGCTAGCACCTCTTTAAGTTTCAAAACTCGACACTTAACCCCCTTCTTTTCTTGTTCGGCCATATAAATATTTCGTGACTTAATATAATTAAATCTCATACGCAACGCGTGCAATCCCATAGGCTCAAGTTTGATCCTAACATACAACTACTAAAATAATGTCCATAATCTAACATATACAACCATAGAAACCAAAACCACCTAATCTTAAACAACCGGTGAAGACCACACAGACCATGTCAAGGGGTGGTGGTGCCGACAGATGCCGTTGGCAGTGGTGGCAGTGGGTTTACTTGGTGGCGGCGGTTGGTATCTATCATAAGAGTATATTTTAGGTTTTTGAGTGAGGGAGAGATATGTAAATGAAATGAAACTGTGTGTGTATGTTTTTATTTGGGGGTTTTTATCAACGTGGATGATTGACACATAAGTTGTATGAGGTTAAGTAGGTTAATTAGCAACTGAAATAATAATGCTGCAAAAAAAAAATATGCAAGGCCAATTAATCATCGACTAGACGCTACTAGGCCTCCAACCTTTTCGATTTACGTAAATCGGTCAACGATGGTCAAACTTTCCGGAAACTTGCAAATCTTGCCGGAGATACTCAAAACTTGCTGTAAACTTGTTTTAATCACTTATAGTAGTTTTTGTATCTATTACAAGATGTATTTTTTTTTAAATAAAAATCCTGTCGTGAATACCCAATACTCGCCTAGTTTAATCTTACAATACACATAGTGGTAAAAGACGAGAAAGCGTGCATTGAAAATCAACATGTTCCTTTCGCATTAGATACTTTTGGTTTCCTTGCACCTGAGGCGGCGGAGTTCCTCAACAGAGTCTAACAAGTTATGCATATTAATGTTATGACACCTAGATCCGCATATTTAGTTTTCGATCAAAAGAATTAGTTTTGCAATTAAAAAAAGACTAGCGGCGTAGCTTGTTGCCCGTTTGCATTCCACCCCTGACTAAATCAAAAACTTAATTCAATAATACGAAAAGGTAAGGAAAACATAGTTTTATTATTATTCAGCACCTTACAGCTATTAGTAACGGCCGGGAATAGTAAATACGTATAACAAAGAGTAACATGACTGCTTGGAAAAAAATCAAATACCATATTAAAGCACTATACTTGCCAAGAAAGTCACTTTTGGGTATCGAACAAATTTTTTTCCTCATATGGGTACTGAACTTTCATTTTTTTCCTTTTTGAGGCATTTTGTGACATTTTTGCCCCTAGATTTTTAATAATTTGAGGGGCAAAAACGTCACAAAGTGCCTGAAAGAGGCCAAAAAATGAAAATTCAGTACGGAAGAAAATTTGTTCGATACCCAAAAGTGGCTTTTAGGACAAGTATGATGTTTTTTTATGGTATTGAAAAAAAAAAAAAAAAATTACGTACGTGTTATGACCGACATATATATTACGTGGTCTTAGTAATTCATGATACACCGACCAAATAAAACTACTTGAAGAACCAGTAAACACCTTTTTTATTGTCATCTTGTTCGACATAGATGCACTCCTTGGCGTCTCTCCACAATGCCTTTAGAAGCGGAGTATTGTCATACTTGTAGTATTCACCTAACATAGGCTTCACAGCATCGCGAGCCTCCACTGCATGATAATGTGGCAGGCTTGGGAACAAATGGTGAACCACGTGAGTTCGATTTGCATCATGGAAAACCCAATTAAGTGCCCCAAAATCCCTATCCACGGTTGATAAAGCACCTCTTAGCCAATCCCACTCGGTCGAGTCGTAGCGTGCGAGTGATGGGTGAGTGTGGTTTAGGTAAGTCATGATGACAAATAAACAACTCATCCCAAACAAAGGAATTCCATACACGAAAAGTGTTGATTGAACACCTTGTGTCATGGCATGGTGGTATAAAGCATACACAACCGCGACAATTCCAACATCTGAAAGCACAACCTGAGCACGCTGACGGTCGTTAAAGATAACACTTTGTGGCAAGAAGTGGTTTGCAAACTTTCCATAATCACGACCGAACGTGTTAAAGAACAAGTACAAGGGTAAGCCAAGGGTGACCATTAAGAAAAGACGTAAAACATTGCCTGGTCCGTTGTTTAAAAATTCGGTGAATAAAGTATCAGATTTTCGTTTTGGGACATGCACTTCCTCGAACTCAATTGAGCTTGTGTGGGCGTGGTGGCGTGCGTGGCTATACTTAAACGAAAAGTATGGGGTCATGATAACGGGAGTTTTATGCTAGACTATTGTACTTAAAAAATTTATATACACAAATGTTGTACTTTTAAATATATTTACATCATAGAGTATTTTTTAATTTTTTCTCGTTCCTTACTTGCAAACCAACAAAAACCAATGTAACAACTTTTTCTTCGAACACTACAAATATAAAACTTGCACAAATCTGAACGTATACTTTTAATATATATGAAATTAGTTTCGAACATGATGTAATTCGGATTCTTAGTGTACATAGTCCAGGTCAAACTCTGAAGCCACCCGGACTAAACTAATTTTTTCTAGTTTGATTGGTAGAAATAGTTCGTCTAATTTGAGAATTGGTGCGGCAGAAGCTACTAGTCTTACCAAGATTTTAATTCACAGAACCTGACATCAAAACACACTAGCTACACGTATCATTTGTAGATAAGTTATTTTAATTTACAAAGACTCGTAAATTTCTTGGCGTATGACAACACCGAGAATTAATAACATTTCTTTTCTGGATGTTGAATACATATACATGTAAGCATATTTGCATATATGCAATCAAAAAGTAAAGTTTATGGAGCCCTTTCTATGTATTTGAAAGGGATTCAAGAGATCAAAAAACACTATATCTGTTTGGTTGGAATATAAGTTTTAATAGATCAAAAATGCAAAAACGATCACACGAGGGAAGCAGCACAACATTGAATAAACATGATCTATGGAGCTGAAGGATTGGATTGACAAAATAGCGAGACAATAAAATGCTTGATATTATGATGACTAGTTGGTTGGGCCTTTAAGATGTTTAAAAAGGAAAGAAGGGCTGAGAAAGTGTAGTATACTGTAATTATTTCTAAATCTACTACCTTTGTGTATATATTTTTGCTAATAACAATGATCTAATAAAAAACTCATGATAACGGTATGGACGAAGAAACCAACTGCATCATCGATCCATTGGTACTCGCTAAAAGCATGATGACCACAATCATGGCCAAGGGCCCATAAGCGCACAAGCATAACACCTTGAGCAACCCAGTATAGTGGCCATGAGACATATGTGAGGGTTTGAGGGAGCAGTGGGATGTAATTTGATGCAATATAGTACAAACTATAGATTAAAATGAGATCATGAAAGAGAGATCCAAAAGAGCGAATAAGTGGGCGTTTAAAGCAGTGTGGCGGTATGGTTTTCTTAAGATCCCCAATCCCGAAAGGAGGTTTTGAGACGGGAACTCGTTTGAGTACGTCTTTTTCTAGTCTGGAAACGTTCATTTGCCCTCCAGCTCCCATGGCCGTTTAATCAAAGATGGTGATGAATAATAGATAAGATATGGCTTGTTTGTACTTGGAATTGAAGCTGGCTGCTTGTTTCTCATTAATGTTGCCCGCATGCAAATTAGTCAAAGGGTTGGGCCGCTTTAACGTAGTGCAAGAGGTGTCATTGCAAAGAGTCATCACTTAACGAGAGCCATAAAATTTCATACACTTTATTATATATATATATATATATATATATATATATATATATATATATATATATATATATATATATACTAGACTTCTAAGCCCGCCCGATGGGCGGGCATGACTTGTAATTTGTTGTTGCTTAATATTAGATGGTAGTTAATTAATTGTAATCAAGCAACCAGTGAAGAAAGGCATAGGTATGCTAGACTCTATACAGGTACATACCTTAAGATTCAAAAGAATTAGAAAGAGGATTAAAAAGTAGTTTGGGTGAAATTATACTAAATGTTATGATCATCAACGTACATTATGATCTCCATAATCTGACATAGAGAGAATAGAAAGAGGAATGAAAAGTATTTTATGTGAAATTATACTAAATGTTATAATCATCAACATTATGATAGTAACCATACCGTTGTTGTATCTGCCACTGCAAGATCAATGGCTTATAAAAAATTTGATGTCGTACTTGGAGAATCAGAAAAAATAAGCATAGATAATATTTTTCTCTTAAACTTGTGCAAATCCAACTATGTAAACGGGAAAATATTATTGGATATGCACATCCTGTAAAAGACTCATTCTTATTGGTCTAGTTGGATATGCACATCCTGTAAAAGCAACTATGTGAAGCATGGTTTAAACACATCATCCGAATAAACGTTGGATATGCACATCCTGTAAAAGCAACTAAACCAATAAAAATAAACAACATCCGAATGAGTCTTTCCAGGATGTGCATATCCAACTATGTGAACGGGAACCATTCCTCCTGGTACTTGTTGCGTCTGCATCCCTTTGTTCTGAATTCAATGACTTTATATTCCAATTATGATGTAGCCATCGACCATCTTTACTTGAAATGCATGATATGTTTTATGGGGAAATAAAAATGAAGATGACAGTCACGATACCATAAGTTACATAGTTTTACTGTTATGATGAAAAATTAACGATAGCAATTTATGTCCAAAATATAACCAAAAAAAAAGGATAAAATGGGCTAATTTGTAAAAAAAATTAGGCATATTTAGCCCTTTTTTTTTTTTTTTTTTTTTTTTTTTTTTGAAATGGGCATGTATAGCCCATTTAACTCATAACAATGGGGCATTTAGGTAAAGCTTATATGATGGGCTTATGATCTTATTATCTTATACAACTCAAATAAGCTCAAACCAAGTGGAGCTTTAACAATTGGGTTTATGAGCTTACACAACGGGTTTTTGATAAGCCCCCAAATTATGGCTTTTTAAAGGGGTTAGGTATTACTAACCTTGCCTCTTGAATGTCATTTTTGTTAGTCTACTCGTATGTGATTTTAGCGACAATCTCCTATATAGCCTGTAAAACATCATTTGTGGTAATATTGTTAACACTAATTGGTCCCAGCTAAGCACGTTCATCATACATAGGCATGAACCTTTCCTTATCGAGATTAATAAGAAGCCCCCCTCACCCTTTACAGCTTTTGTGATCGACATTTTCCCTGGTTTTGGTTGATTTGATTGATGTGATCGGGAGTCCTTTGTCTGATAATGCAGTTGGATTAAACTGCATAAATCTTAAAGTAAAAGTATAGCATAGAATTCAGTACAATATAATGATACAATAGAATTTATGTTTCATCCACTATGGAGTATTTCACATCTCGTTTACTACTAACTACACTACCGGACACGACAACCACAAGGTGATAAAAACTCATTTTATCTTCCCTAAAATGCATCAAAATTTTGCAATTCTACATACTTTTTCAACCAAAACCAAGTATTAGTTAAACAAATAATATATAAAATCATATGCTTCAGCATCATGAATGTCCCATCATATATTAATTCGCCTTACCACAATATGACATTTAGTAATATAATTCATTAAGAAGCAAACCTTAAAACTCAATAAGTGGATAGCAAATGATAATTAAAAACTATAATATTGGGATCATTTTCTATTGGCTGAAGTAATGCCCTTTCAATCTCCATTCCTCTCATATCATAGGCATGCAACCATGTTCCCCATGATTAAAAGGTGCACCTGCAAAAAATCTAAAAATTTATATATTTCAACTTTATAAGAAATGTCTTAACAAAGAAGCATGTTTATGAATATATACTTGCTCGTACAGTTAATGATGTGACCAATAAGCATGATGTGTTCACCCCAACTCTCCACAAGTCATATACTTGTGTGCTTCTTTCTTATTGATCCAATGTTATAACATTATAACAATGCAACTAAACAAACGAACAAATAAATAACACAAAGGTCAAATAAAAAAAGTCATCTGGGATTGCATTTGCAAACTGATTATTCAATTATTGCATTACTATAGGGTGTTTGGGATTGCTTATAAAACATTTCTTTATATCTCGGTTTTAACAGGTACTTTACCCAAAGTTTGCATGTTGTCTAGCTAATCATACTGTATCTACTGTGTCCTCACATCAGAATTTGGCCCGTTATATTTTTAGAAAAGCTTTGGGTGTTTGGATTAAACTTCCTATCTTCTTATTTATCTGCAATAACCACTTAAAAATAAGTAATGCCGAACACCCTTTTAACCATAGTTACCGATGCTACAGCAGATAAATAGCCTTTGGGCCGTGCCGTTTGACCTGTTGCAAATGGAAAGACACCTCAGGACCAAGAAATTGCTCATAGCCAACATCGCATGAGCATGGTGCCCCTGTCTTTGGTTTAATTCTTCTTCATTGTTTAATGTACTTGGATGGTTCTTTGTCATGCTTATCGTATTCCTAAAGAAATATATCATATAGTCATTAAAAATTATATTAAAGACAAAAATAATATGGTGAATAATCATGGATTACATATAAACTATTATCAAGAATTCAATCAGTTATCTCATTCAAAAGACACAATTACAATTTGATTAAACCAATAATGAGTTACTTACATGGCCATTGAATACCATGACTTGCAAATGCAGAAGAGATAGGATGTCAGGATCCATTGCATAATAAGGTACTAAACCAATGATAACGGCCGACACCAACATATATAACATGCAGCAAATTGATAGTGCAGCCCCAATACTCAAAGGGCAAATCCCGTTGAAAAATATACTGTAGAAGCACCAGCAAGCATCCCATCTATTTTTCCATCATACTCATCTATTTACGTGTTGCATGTTCAGGTTTCAATTGGTAGGGCTTTCCTTCTTAAACAGAAATAAAGATCCACACATTGACCAATATTGTATTTGAGACACAAATGATGTCTTTAATTCTTCAAGCACGTTTGTGCAGACTTTCCTATATAATATGAAAAAGGTAAGTTACTACAATTGTTAAAATGCGTATCCAAACACATCCATAACCCCGAGATAATGTAACTTCATCTTCTTGTAATGCACGTTGAGCCGCGATTCCCTACTAAGATACAAATAAGTTTCAACCAATAATAATACAAAATAAATTGTGGTTTCGGATTGTAAGTACGAATCTGTCTTTTATGCGACTGCAAGAAACTGGGTTGCTGCTTGATGATCACTCAATAAAGCCAAATAAGCAAAATAATACCTAAAATATTAATGAGACCAAGCTTTTTAGGAAGCTTGTCCATTAATTTCACCTTGTGAAATTGTAAAACCTGATGAGGATCAGTCATATTTATGAATGCGTAGCTCATATTGCAATTATTCTGTTAAAGATGACAAATAAATTTTTACGTATTAAGAATTATAACATAAGGAAAAAATGTGTAGTTATACTTGGCTTGGATTCAAGGGGCTTATAAGGAAATCATAAATGACTTGATTATGCTAATGATTGCAGCCAAAAGCAGTTGCTCAGCTGTACCTATGAAAAATAAAACTCATAATCCAAACCATAAATAGAATGAAATCACCTATACATAGATCTGTGCAGGAGCGTCACAAACACTGTCAATGCTGTTATGATGTTCGACATTGCTGTTTGTCCACCAGCATTTAGGTTCACAACGGATCAAGAAAATGACCCTGCATAATCCATGAGTAATTAGTTATATACTAACTTCTTCATTATTTGTTTTGTCGGAGGATTCAGGTTGTGTTTTATCTATAACGGATCAATCGATCAAAATATAAATCGTTACTTAAATAGGATACGGGACAATAGCGAGAAACTCGCCATGGAAATAGAACGTGTTTGATGATGGTGGATTCAGACCCTTTTGCAAATGACCAATCTGTTTAGAAATACATATACATTTTTTTAGTGTGCTCCTAACACATCTAGTCTCTTTAGTGACCTTGTCTGATCCACACATACTATAACTATGCAGTAGCCTAATCCAAACACACTTAATATAGGTTCAACCATTCTCAACATCATATGTATGAACTGAACAATAATGAAGCAGTAAAAAAAGATTCAAATAGCCAATACTCCTGAAGTAGTCAGGATCAGTAGCATTATTTTGGTTTTCAAACTATAAGAAGCCGATACCCCTGAATCGAATGATTCATGAAAACATAAGACAACAATTAGATCTAGATTTTTTGATTCCAGGTTGGACAATTTTGCATCTAACCTTTCAATGGTCTCCTGAAGTCCTGAAATTTAATTTGGTGATTCCCCCAACTCTTTAAGCCTTTCTTTGCTCTCATTTTCAACTTCATTGTACTTCTACTCAAATTCCTCAAATCTCTTTTTCAGCTTTACAATTTCATCCTGCACATAAACAGATAGTATAAGGTCGATTTTAACTAATTAAAAGAGTGGCCTACAATTAGCACACCTTTAGTTTCGTTTAAATTCTAACAAAAGCATTTAAAAAATCATTTTTTTAATTACAATTTGTATTTACAAACTGAGCATGTAAAACATGTACCCTCTGATGCTTTCAATGTCTAATCTCCATGTTAGCTCTTCAACATGCTTCTCCAGCATGTCCTTAGCTTCTATAAGGCTCCGGCATCTCATGCAGCCTGCAATCAAGGAAAATTATTTATTTTGTCAATTTT
Source organism: Artemisia argyi (assembly GCA_030686995.1). Lineage (NCBI taxonomy): Eukaryota > Viridiplantae > Streptophyta > Magnoliopsida > Asterales > Asteraceae > Artemisia > Artemisia argyi. Next base: position 90,409,273 of record CM060698.1, on the reverse strand, counting down.
GAGTAGATGATACTCTTGTTTTTTGAAAAAGGATGTGTACTCACCATCTTTAGCATCCTCAGTTCTTTCCTTGCTACCTTTGATCTACACAAGCATTGAAGTTGCTAGCAGAATCTTCAGTAATACATTGTATCATGTAATGATGTACGTATCTAAGATATAACTAAAGCACCATAGATGACGATCATTGAATAAGACACACAAATCAGATTTCAAAGATACAGCGACAAAATATTTGCATCAGACGATGGGGCGAGCGACCGCTAGGGCCAGCATTTGTAGCCGAAGTGGTACATAGACAATAGAAACATTGGTGTAACTACAAAGAATGAAGTGTTAAAGTTTCCTAATATTCAAAATCCTAAAGAAGTCTTGTGGTAGTCAGTCACATAGATAAGCTCGTCAGTGGTATCCTACTAAGCGAATGAGTCGTCCAGTGTGCAAGAAAGAACATGACTCTCACAAGTCACAACCATCTGTTCTTTAATTGCGAGTGTTCTAAGCAAATTTGAACCAAACTGGTAGTTATGTCAAAGGAAAGGAAATATCATAACCAATTACTTCGATGTCATGATTTCAAGACTATAAAACTGACGAATTAACCAAATACTAACATTTACAACTCATAAGTTGTGAAAGTTCCCCAAATGAGCCCCGGAAGTTTGTTTTAAGAGTAAAGTTTTATAAACAAACTTTGAATAGCTAATCCTAACATATATCATTTTGAATATCTCGTTATTTAATCCTCATGACATCAAAGTATAGAATGCTTCCCATTTTCCCTCTATTAATATCATGAAAATGGTGCATATAAACATCACCATTATCAGTTTATTGTGTATTTACAGTTGAACATGATCATCTTATTTGGTTGGATCAAGGAACATGTGTAATCCAGGAGATCATAGTGAAAGGACATGAAAGTCGAGAACAAATGGGTCATGGTCAACATGTAGCCTTACAAATCACCTTTGATCATATGATGTAATAACCGTGAGTGTATAGCCAGCCATCCTAGTCACAGAAACTGGATAAATAAAGATTAATCTCAAGACCACAACTGCTACTGCTCCCGTTGCATTTCCAAGAACCTGAACCCACCAACCAATTGATATAGATACACTTCTTAATGACATAAAACAAAATAGATTGTGTACAAAGGAAGATAAAATGGTTTACTTGAAGTGTAAGAGCGCTTGTATGCTTCGTGACCAAAAAGTTGGTTAAATTTACAAAGTAAGCAAGGGAAGAGTTGAAGATCAACAGCCACACAAGCTCAAAATCTTGTCTAGTGAGTGCTATTGTTATTCCAACCACATTTTTTTCCATGTAGATTGTTGCGGGAAGCAGAAGTACAACAGCAATTGGAGCCATGTACAAAAGTAGATTCATAGAGTTCAACTTCTCACTATAGCAAATTAACGAATATTGACCTGTTAGTTATACGCTTAATACAAAACCAACATAAAGCGTGACCAGAAGCATTGTAAACTGCATTTCATTTGGTGTGCTAATTCAATAAAGTGGATAGACAAATGGCGTTGGTGAGTAAACCTAACCCCTTATAACATGTCTCAAATGATTACTACACACGTTTGGGAAATTAGCCATAACATGGAATAAACACATGTCTTGTCGTTAGAATAAAATAACCTGGTTAGCTACAGTACCTTGTCAATGCTGCTCTCTATTACATTGTCTGAGAGATTCAAGCCAGAGTCAGCAAGGATAACTACCACCATTTGATTTACCTACATTTTGAAAGAATGATGAGTGTGTTGCCTATTACTCAGATATGAAAAATAATTAGACGCGTAAAATTGGCAGTCGAACTCGATATTAACAGCATGAAACTTTCTACCTCAACCCGTGGCTTTTTAATTTATTGCAAAACATGGAATTGAATCAGATGGATAGACGTCATGGTTCTCTAACGAAGGGGTTGTTTAATTGTCTACAACAACAATTCACCTCATTTATTTCATCCACCTAATAATTCTCTACATTATATAACATAACCACACTTTCAAACCATAGATCTACACCACATATCAAATCACATAATGCTAAATACAATATTTAAGCAATAAAATAAATAAATTCTAGGGTTTTGTTATAATAAATCGAAGTATAATATATAATAAAACTCATAAAACCCTCTATACATGTGTTACGTACCTTTTCCATCCAACCATATACCACAAATCATCCACTCATGTGCCTGTAAACATAAACTACCAATATGATATTTAGTTACCTGATTCACATTACACCTAAATTGTAACACAATTACACAAATTGATTAACTATAAGATAAAGGTTGCTTGTTAAGGTTACCTTAATTTGTTCACTTTTCACAAAATTTACTACATGATCATCTTTATCATCCTTCTGCATTAGTATCTTGTAAACCTTGTAGCTTCTCGAAGCGATTCTTGAAACCCTGCAAAATAAAAAGCCGAATAAGTTGATCATGAGTTAAAATCGTGATGGATGTTGTGAGGAAAAAAAAGGATATTAGGGTTTTGAGAAAAATATATGACCTGTGATTTTTTAAACGTAGGTTAATATTTTTGATTAAGGTTACCTTACTTATCTTAGGTTTATAGATTTGGACTTATAAGATATAACTCAAAACATGAATTGGTCTAGTGGTTATCATGTTTGTTAATATTTCTAGCACCCTATGTTCGATCCTTGTAAGTGTTATGAATTTTTAAAATTTCCGAATTTTAGTCATTAAATAGGAATTTTAATTAAATAATAAATTAATTATAAAATTGCGAATTTTAATTAAAAAAATTATTAAAAAAATTTAATTAAATAATAAATTAATTATAAAATTGCTTACTTTCACACGCCTAATATTAAATTGTATATAAAATATCAATTTACAAAATTCATTTAAAAATTAAAAAAATAAATACATGTTAAAAAATAGTTTACATGTGATGACATGGCAGATGACATGGCTGAAATTGAATTACTGGGCATGATGACATGGCTGAAATTGAATTACTGGGCATTGACTGGGCAATGACTGGACAATGACTGGACATATCCTTCAAATGCCTCCTGTTATATATAATGTAGAGATATATATATACACAACATGAGTTTTGAGTTTAATTAGTTCACACACTAGTGATATATGTGTTGTTTGTGTATGTGTTTAAGGGCCTCTTTGTTATGATGACGCGGGGCCATCGAAATCCATGAGACGACCATATCAAAGTGCCGTGTAAATTTTGGTGGCTCTGTGCGAGTATTGACTATTGAGAGTAGACCATGCATACCATTATTGGTGGCTCTGTGCGAATATTGACTATTGAGAGTAGAGTATTGACTATTGAGAGTAGGCCATGCACACCATTATTGGTGGCTCTGTGCGAGTATTGACTATTGAGAGTAGGCCATGCATACCATTATCCATTCGTAATACGTGGACTGGTATAAGTATCCACGAGCATTAAAATTAAATTGCAAAAACTATTTCATCTCTGACATGAATAGAGATATCAAATCGAAATTAACTAATTAAAACTAGGGGTGAGCATCGGGCCGGAACCGACCCGTCCTGACCCGAGCCCGACTCATCCCGATCCCGATTACCTGCAAAATCATAACCGAGTCCCGACCCGATTGCCAGTCGGTTTGTGTCGGTCGGTTCGGTCGGTGTCGGGATTCGGTCGGGATGTCGGTATCGCTTTGTTCTTTCTTCGGTTTTGGCCCGTCCCGACCCGACTACCGACTAAGCTGAAAATCTAAACCGACTACCGACCCGATTACGATCGGTTCGGTGTCGGGACAATCGGTCGGTGTCGGGATTCGGTCGGAAATCGGGTTTCGGTCGGTAATGCTCACCCTTAATTAAAACTTGGATCCCAAAAAACTGAAAACTCAACTAAAATTCAAGGTAATGAATTTTGCAATGCCTTTAATATAGAGAAATTACGCAAAGTACCAAAAATCCAAATATCATGTCTTGAATATAACGATCGATTGGATCCTCAATAACACAATCGAGCCTTTCGCACATTGTCGTTATTCACATATATGGATACAAGATTTAATTTTCAAATATATTAAATCTGATTAAAGTATTGAGCCTCAGAGAAACAAGCAAGTTTATAGAAGATAAAAAAAAAAAAAAAAAAAAAAAAAAAAACAAAACAAAAAAAAACATAAATACGGGCCTTAGTATTTCATACGTTGATATGCATAATATGCACTGGACATACGTAAAAATTGTGGCCAATACTAAACCGGTGGCATTGCACGACCGCACCACTAGCACTTCCTTAGAGCCGCACCAGTTGCACAAGCTTATAGTATATGTATTGATGTTTACGTGAGAAAACTTTTAAAACGAGACATGAAGAAAGGTTTGATAGTGAGATAGTGTAAAGCACAATACCAAGATGTCACCTGAAACTGCCACCATCTTTGTGTCGCGCCACTGCACCAATTACTGGTTCTCACGACAGCCGACTTATAGCGGAAATAGCAAAGCAACAACGCATGTCGTCGCTATTTCTGCTAAACGACAAAAAATCACATTCTTGGCCCCGTCTTTGACCAAAACTTTTAGCGACGACACGGTACTCGCTAACAGTTAGCTAAACGACAAAATGAGTGCATCATGCATATTTGACTTTGAATATTATCTATAGCGACTACAATTAAAGTTGTGCATTAATATTTGACCTTATCATCAATAGTACAATAGTCATATAAAGGTTGTAGATACTGGTAGCGAAAGTATGTTTAATACTCCGTCCGTCATAAAATATAAGTGCATTTTGACTTTTTTGAAGTCTTGCAATCCAACACCATTCTACAGGCGCTATGTGTTGCGCGTAAACTTGATGAAGTAACTCTAGGTGACTCAGCTAGGACAATAATCTAAGCAAATTATAAGGTGTATGTGGTTCTTAATCCAACTATTAACAGTTATCGCATAATTATCACTATTGAAGATCTAAACAATTCACAAGCAATAGATAAGTATAAACATGAACAATAAAACAACAAACAAAACTAAGTAATAACAAGTTTCATGCGATCCTCAATAAATACTAAGAAATCTAGCATAGCATAATGTACGAAGAACAAGTAATATAAATAATAAAGTCACGAATGATAAACAAAACTGATTGATTAATGCATAAATTTATCTTGGTGTTATAATTCAATTAAAATGAAAGAATTGACTGGAACACTCATAAAATCTGGCTAGGATTTGTGTCCCAAAGTTGGCACACGAATTATAAAAAATTACAAATTTATATAAGCTCTGCATCAAGATTTAAGGCTGACGACATCGGCTCGTCGTATTTGATTTAGGGGCTTTTCCATCAACTCGGGCTGGCGGCTTCAAGGTTTGGAGGGGACGACGTCACAGAAGGGAGGTTAAGACGTCAAACATAGGGAGGTGACGGCGTCTCCACTCTTTGGTCGATCACAAAAAATCTAAAAAATTCACTTTCTAGGCACTTTTAGTGTTAGGTCGTCATTTCATTACATATAACCACATAATCTTTAGAGAGAGAAAGAGAGAATGGAAGGAACTTGTAATAACAATAATGAACTTAATTAACCAAGAACCAACACCCTCCAAGGAGGGTTTACATGTGTATTTATACCCATTGTCTAGGGCAACATTTCCATGGGCTTTTCTCTTAACCATACATGCTTAGGCCCATGGACTATAACTTACATAATTAAATAAGCATAACACTATTAAACATAATAAAACTTAAACGTAATAATAATCTAAAGCAACCTATTACAAAACTCAATGACCGACACTTGACTTTAACGAAATGTGTTCCCAACAATCTCCCCCTAAGTGTTGGTCATCAAAGGTTGCTCGACGTCGTGATCTTTTAGCTCTTGAACTTTGACTTTAGTAGTTGTTGACGTCTTCAAAAAAATCAATAATCAATTCTTTCATCGTTCTTTGTTCTTTGTTCTTGTTGATGTGATTGTGATCGTGTTATGGAGTTATCTGCCTTTCGTCACTTCATTGTTCCTGGAGGTTGTCTTCCGTTCCAACATGCTCATACGTCTTTGGATTTTGAGATTCCTTCTTAAGTAGTTCCCTTTCAATCACTTCGATCTTAGTCTCTTTACTCTGTAGATTCCTCTATTTGGCGTAGAATCTTTCTTTGACCTTTGTATTACTTTGATCTTTGATGAGAACTTTTCTTTGACTTCGTGATGCATGTATGAGCATGTGGAACCTAGTGTGGTGGTGATGTTAATAATGAGATAAGGGTAGCTGCATGAAAACGGTTAGTAATAAACATCCGGTACTTACAGGTTCGGAATTAGAGATCATCAACAACATAGTGTGAAGACTCCTTCTAACCCTTACCAAGGCCGTTCCCAAATCGGATACCCCCGAGAGGGCTTACAAGATCTACCTAAGTAAATCAACGATTGTGTGAGTCGCTGGAGATCACCCCACGACTGTAGACCGTTTGGGACCACCTTAACACTAAGTGTAACCCTCAAGGAGTTACCGAAGTGACTTGCTGTCAAAGCTGTTTGATGTTGACCCTGGCAGGAGTTTCCATCCAATCATTGAGAAACACTTGTGTATTTTCTCTCATAAATGTTCTGGCAGATTGCTAAGATCTGCGTAGGACTCTAAAGTTTACAATTGGCGTCCATAATGTGGGACCACCAACGTAGAAGTATCATGTGTTCCTAAGAGATCTTTTGATGTAATCTCGCGGCTCTATACTCGATAAGTGATTTATTTAGTCGTCGGAGACTGGGGCGGAGTCTCCTGTTTCAATATCAACATGGCTCGTAACGAGCGGTCGATAAATTATGCAGGGTTCCCCGTGAGAATGAAACAAGCTCTTTTAAGAGAACTTGAGTTGTTAAGAAGGTTTAGTGCAGTGCGTCACTAGGTCCATGACGTCTTTGTCTTCAATATCGGTGTCGCCTTAGCAACAACCAGTAGCATATGAGTTGAACCCGGTGTCTGTCCTAAGGTTGAATCATTTGGAGGGCTATTTCTTTTCACCCTTTTCATCACTTTCCTTTTTAATTCTTCAACCCCTTCTTTCTCCTTTCATTCTTTTCTCCTTTTTTTCAAATCATACCTAAGAACTTTCTAGTTCTAAACTATTGGTATTGTCCTTGGGTAGATCCCTCCGGCTTTGGTGGATCATAGGACAGTTTTTCCTAGCCTTAGTCACCTTATAACTCCATGACTATCCTATAATTGCCATAAAACCATTTATTAAAAATCTCTTAAAGTGTTTATGACTGAAAGACAAATTTTGTTTACACTTTGAGAGTTTTTGTTTCTTTTGAAGGACTCCCCCCTTCACATGTGCTCATGGATATTTAAGAAATTTGCACATGCGGGAGGAGTTAGCACTTTTTGAATTGATCGACTTTAAGTGAACAAGACCACTTCGAGACACGTTTACATCACAAGTTAGACTAGCTTGAAATTATTACCCGGTCTAGTCGAGTTCACATAAAGTCTCTTGAAACGGTACATTCTACTTAGACAAGTCCTCTTTGAGACACGTTTACATCACTAGTTAGACTAGCTTGAAATTATTACCCGGCTAGGACAAGTCCTTTCGATTACTAACTTTTTTGTTTCGTCAATTCCATGGTTATAACTTGAGTCGAGCTCATGCAAGATTACTTTTACATTTCATTCATATTTTAATCACATCTGTTTTCTCCCCCTCAAAAATAGCATATTGATGTTGTTTTTGATAGACTTTAGATTAAAATATGCTTTTTAAGGTTTATGGGGAGTTTAAACCAAGAACTTTTCATTTTGAACAAAGAATTTTACAAGTGCTCCCCCTCAATAAGTGATGAGACTTACTGAGGTGAAATACTTGTGCTTTTGAGTAGAATTATGAAAAACTTATAAAATTTGATTAATTCTACTCAAAAGTAAGAAGCTTTCGCTTCTTATATCAGGATTGAGGCACTGAAGCGTACCTCAGGGTCCTTTCATTATAAGAACGGGTTATACACTGAAATATATGCACAAGCCATTGTTTTAATACAAAATTTGTTTTTTTTTTTAACAAAATACTCCCCCTCAAATAATGAAGTTTATTCAACAGATAGTCTTCTTAAGCAGAATTTTAAATTGTATTTAAAAATACTTTTTGAAAAATTCATGGGGTGATTCGGCTCAAGGTTTTAGAAAACACACTCAAGTATTATACAACAAAGAATGCTTGAATATCAGATTAGACAACAACCTCGGGAACCCGTTTAAGCACGGCGCCAACAGGTTTACCAAAATTTGAAATCCATTTGAAGGTTGTGTCAATCCAATTAAAAGATGTTGACTTCCAACGAGGACTGAAAAACTTTGTTTCATTTTGAAATACCACTCGTCGAATCAATGGAAATTTAAAACTCTTTTTCTGTTGAAAGTTGTTTGAGAAACCCGGTTTTTCTCTTAGAGTTTTAAAATCAAAAGAAGAAGATTTCCATTTAGAGTTGAACCTCATGGGTTCTTTTTGAAGATTTGTTTTTGTGAATAATGGAAACCTTCTGGTATTTGGGATGTTTAGACCAAAGTCATTCATTTATTGCAGCCAAAGCATTCCAGATTTTGAAATTTTGAAAGGTTTTGAACGACTTTGCTTTGGTCTCCACACTTGCTTTACCAGTGTAAAATGAAAGTGTAGAGTTTGAAAAACTTGTTTCTCACCATTTTGAATCTTTTTACAAGTTTAGCCTTTTGACACATTTAGCCCTTTAACCTCAAAACATGTTCCATAAGAAACATTTTGACAATTGTAGAAATTTTGACTTTCAATTGAATGACATGTACTTGCACACAGAGAAAATGCATTAGGCACAAACAAGTATATAGATGTAACAAAAACTCATTCAAAATCTTCCTAAGTGCTCAGAATTCTCAAATTAACACACAAGATCACAGAGTAATTCATTCTTTCACTCAAAAATTTCCAATTATTATCATGGTTTCGGTTATGATTTGAGACTTTGCACACATATTAGCATCATAATGCCTGAATATTAAACAAACAAATGCCCTAGTAGTAGCAGCAAAAACATCTACATCTTAAATCCTAAATCACATGATTACAAACCTATGTTGTTTCTAATCGAGCAAACACACCAATCGAGCATTCTTTAGTGTTCTCTAAAGCTATATAAACTGTTTTATTAGACTAAACACATAAAAATGAAAGCCCTGATCGATAATTTCATAAACCCTAGTTTCTGATTATGCCTCTATGACCGTTGAAAACATTTGAAACATTTAAGGAACGATTAGACATCAACCATGAAGAAATTAGAAACTCACAATCGAAAAGAAATCGAGGATAAAAAACATCGTTAGTCTGATTCGTTGAGGTTTTTAATTATGTGTGAAACTTTTGAGAACATTTGTGAAAATATTTATTAGAGCCCGTTTTATTTTCCATGCAAGGTCCTTTTACCAAAGTTTATGACTTCTGTGAACTTAACTCATTAAAGGTTAATTAATTTCCCATTTGAAGTCTAAACATGGTTAACTTGGAATCATTGAAGAAAAAAATTTCTTTTCTCCCCCTTCAATTAGCATTTATTTTGTGAAACCTTTTTGCACATTTTAATTCGAGAGATTATAGAACTTTTTGAAAATGAGTTTTTAATCCGAATGATGAAGAAACAATTTTTCTTGAAGACTTATTATAAGTTGTGCAAACTTCATGATATTGTGAAAAAATTTCTCTCCCTCAAAACATGTTCCATTTTGACAGTGTAAAGCAAAATTTGTTTTAATGGAGGACATAGTTTTGAAGATACGAAGTTTGTACAAGAGAAAGAAGATTCTTTTTGTAGTTTTTGAAAATTTTATATTTTTGTATTTTCTTTTTGATAAAATATTTACAAAAAGAGTTTGATGTTTGACTCTCTTAGTATTTAAGAAAATTTTTCAAATCATCAAGAGTCAAATACTGCATACTAATATGGTGAACTAAATCAGCAAACCTTGATGGAGGTAATGTCTTTGTAAACAAGTCCGCCAATTGGTATTCAGTACCTACAAAATCTAATTTAATTATACCCTTCTCAACAAGATCCTTGATGAAATGGTAGCGGAGAGCAATTTGTTTAGCCTTGGAATGATGAATGGTGTTGCATGAGATAGCAATAGCACTTTTTGAGTCGCAGTACATCGGGATCTTGTCAAATACATAGCCGTAGTCCGTAAGCTAAGTTCTCATCCAAATGACTTGAGCACAGCAAGCAGACATGGCTACGTACGAAGCTTTTGTTGATGACAGTGATGTACAATCCTGCTTCATTGACTGTATCCTTTTGCTACTAAACTAGATTTGTTGCGAATCACTGTGCCTTCTGCGTCCAGCTTGTTTTTCCAAATCCATTTAAGTCCAATGATGTGTCGAAGGGTGATGTTGGTAGAACGTATGCATATTAGACGGATCCAAATTGCGATAAGACAACTCTACTATATCAAGAACGGTTGGAGTCGGTGCAAATGGATTGAAGAAAGCATTTCCATCATAATCTGCAGGTTGTGGTACTGATTGTTGTTTTGGATCTTCAGCTGATTGTCAAGAGTTGGAAGCGGTTTGTTCTGCTGTTATTGGAGATTCACTTGGAGGACCGTCTGTAGCAATAGTGGGGGTAGTACGTCCAGGTGTGTCAGGTTCTGGAATGTGATCAGCTTGAGCAGCGGAAATAGGTAAGACATCTAGAGAACGGCTTGCAAATGAATCATCAAACAGTGGAGCAAACATGGTTTCCAATTCTTTACAGTTGAGTGACATAGGTGCAGCTGAATGATTTAGAAAGTTAAGACGGTTGGTTGCGGGTCCTAAGTTGTTGTGCTCAAAAGCCATTGTTGAAGTGCGGCTCCGAAACTGAATTGTTTCGAAGCCATAATCATTAAGCTCGGGTCCAAAACTGAGTTGTTCCGAAGCCATTCCTGTTGAATCTGTAAAGAAAGAAAGAAGAGACAAAACAGAGAACATGGATCCCCAAGTGTAACTGGGTTCCAGATGTTAGAAGCATAAAGATGTAGTGTCAATTATCTTCTTGACACTCGAACACATAATTCCGATGGTTTTCATTCTTGTCTCAGGGGTAGATGTTGTGGAGTTCACATTAGTTTTGGTGCAAATGTCTAAAATCTTTCCTGTAGGAATCCACCTAAGACCAATCGTTTTGAAAATTCTACCCGTGGGTACCCACCTAATGTTAGATCTAGGAGATGTTTTCTTTTTAGATGCAGTAGAATGAAATGTGGGAGCATCACTTATTTGAGAAAACCTATGTCATATATTAATCCACTTCTTAGGTTTCTGAATCTTGTCTTTTGGTTCAACGGGTTTGTTTGTCTTAGTCGATTGTACCTTTGCAAGTGAATTTCCTTTTTGAAGATATTTTAAAGCACAGACAACATGATTATTTACGCAACTACTCTTAGATGTTATCCAATTCCTATTAGTTTGTTTAGTACTCTTAGGTTTTGGTTTGCTACTACTAGCAGTATTTTGTACTACAGTGGAAGGCATCACATGAGGTTTTGAACCTAGAATTCCATCCTTTTGAAGTAGCGCCTTTTTCCTAGCCTTTTCTAGATCATAGTTTTTGTACATGTCATTCGTGTCATAAGACTTTTTACTTTTAATACTCGTTTTAGACACAGTTTTCGAACTAATCCTAGATAAGCCAGAAATAATCATGTGTTGAGATTTAGCAGACACATATGCATTTTCCTTAGGCCAAGAATGTGGAGTGACTGGTTTTGTCAAATTGTTTTTCTCAACAACTTGGGAGGCAAACCGAGATTTGGAAAATTTTGGTCGTTCAGATTTAAATGTAGTTGGTTGTCTAACCACTGATTATTTTCTTATTGTTTGAAAAGGCGGTTTCCCCAAGATTGATGGTTTTGCAAACTTAGTATCCACACTCTGGCTAGTCAATCTTCTTAATTTGTTTTGCAATGCAGCATGTGCAAACACCTTCGCTTGAAGTTGACCTTTTAAAAGCTCATTTTTTTTAACTAATGTATCCACATGTTTACATTGTTCATTCAAAACTTGACCATTTTTGCCCGAAGTTAGAGTTTCGTTTTGCAATTTAAGTTCAAGTGAGATGCATTGTGCCTCCAGTTTTGAAAAATCTTTATGAAACTAGGCAATGGTCTTTTTGAGAAGAATGTTTTCAGACTCAAGAGTTTGGTTTGATGTTTCAGTCATTTGATTATCAAGTAAGGACTCAGACTAAGAACGTTTGTCTAGACATTGTACAACATTGTGGTCAACCTCTCCTTCATTACTGAAGTTAGGTTGCTCAGATTGTTGTTTCTCATTTGCAGGTGATAACGCTCAAATTGTACATGTTTTTAGGAGCGTTATTGTGGATTTTATGGTCACTTTTATGAACTTATGGTACTTAATTGAGCATAATTCGTATTTTAGGTTCATGGAAGCTCAAGTGCAAGAAAATGATGAAAAAGACGAAGAAATGATCATTAAACGAAGATTTGTGCATGTACAAAGAATACCCGACAAATAAAAGTCTCTTGGAGTATATTCGAGAAGATAAAAGTCATGAATTTGTCATTCCAAATACTCAAGAATAAAGGACAAGAGGGAAAACGAGAAAAGAAATGAAGAAAAAAAGCTCAAACGAAGAATTATTGGAAGACTCGTTGTTCCCGACACACCTTTACCATTTTGACCATATCTTGAACATGCGGACTCCGTTTCACCCCCCCGTTCACGGCCACGGAACCGGGAGAGAAAGATATACAACTTTCATGTTTATCATTTTCTGTCAAATGAATCCAACCGAACGGTAGGAGCCCGCAACCGATCAGTTAGATCAAAATGTCTCATCCATCCAGATCGGATGGAATCCAACCGAACGGTTGGATGCATGCTGACTTTCCCAAGTTATTTTTAATGCTTATTTAAGTGCCATTAAGCCCCAAGTCCGATCATGTCTCCCTAATAACTCCTAAACCTGGAATTTTATGACACTTAGTGCCTAAGTTTTATGCTTGGAGGCTAAGGCTTGAGTTCTACTATAAATAAGACCACTTTGGCTTGGTTTTAAGTGTGCAATTCTTTCCTCCACCCTTAAGGACGAATTGTCACCACTATTATCTCACCAAAAAGGCCACAACCCTCTGCCATTTCCAAAAGTGGTGCTCAAGTGCTCAAGAAAGTGTTCGGGTATTATTTTCCGGCTTGGTTAGAAGTTGTAGTTGATTGGAGGCTTGAAGGTTGCTATAATCCTTTACCTTTACCTATTGTAATTAATACCTTGGGTAAATTCTTGTTACTTTTAAGATGTTGAATGTTATATCTCATGTTTGGTTCTATGTGTTTCATGTGATGTGTTTTGATAATGATAATCTCTTAATGCTTGTTTGGTACATATGATAACTTGTGATAAAAGGATGTTTGGATACAATTAGTGTTTGTTTGGTTTATGATGAAAGACATCGTATTTGGTTAAATTGGAACTTATCTTGTTTATTATTTTGATTAATCAGTGTTGAGTCTATAGTCGAAAGGATTCTCAAAAGTGGTTGATTTCAATTCATTAGTCGACGAATGGTTTTGGTCTTGTACTTTGTGACGATTGTATAAGGAACTTAATAAACATAACAAATAAAGGTTTAATTTGGATCAAAGGTCGAAAGACATCTTTTGAATATGTGTTATAATCATTTTCCAAGTAAATGGAACTTCACAATTAATAACATCAAAGTCTTGGACGAAAGGATTCTTTGTTGTTGTTTAGATATAAGGTTCATGATATAACCATTTGATTGAGGCTTATGCATATTTGATTTATAAAACACTAAATTATTATTGGTTCTAGTGGTCGTAAGGATTACCTTTGATAATATGTTTTCCAAACTAAGCATCCTAATATCCATGTAATCATTTGTCCAAACATGTGTGTTCTTTGTGTGCTTGTTCTCTTATTGTTTTTCTTGTGGTTTGATCCGTGAAAATCATAACCACCAACTTGTTACTTGCTTAAACAAACAAACGACACTTGAGTGTAACCAAGTCTCTTGGGACGACCTTGACTTACCACTACTATACTACAATTGACTAGGGTATACTTGCCCGTTAACCGGTAATTCTTGTTTATAAATTTAAAGCTTGTTGGAGCACATCAGAAGCATAATACGATTGACTCCTCCCAAACCAACCAGTCAACCGTGTGCAGCTGATAGGCCCACCTGGGAGAAAGTGCAAGTAATTATTGACCGTGGAAATATAGGGAAATCCCCGGGTCGTTAAGTCCCAACGAGATTGAAATTGTATTTGTAAACGATTAGGAGAGTGAGTGGTACTGAGGACATTAACAAAAATGATTTGAGGGTTGATTATACTACTGATTGCTTGATATTTGGATAATATGAAATGATATAAACTATAACAGAAATACAGATATAAGCATAAAAGCACAAATTGGAAAATCAGATAACAAATAGAGAAAAGTGGGTTTTAACAAGTTACAAACTACAGGGGGTACTTTTGAAACTTAAAATTAAAAAGAAATTTGAAAATGAAAATGAAATTATAAAAGTGATTATTATAATATTTAATTATTTAATTAATAAAACTATTTAAAATCTAATTTAAAACTAAATTTAATTTAACTAAAAATGACAAGTATTACAAATTAACCTAAAAACTTACAAAAATAATTTCTAAACCTTAATTAGAACTTGAAGAAAGTATAAAAAATGAAAATAAAAATTTTTATCTTTTTATGATTATTTTATTAATTAAAAACTATTTATCTAAATTAAACTAATTAAATTATTTTAAATTACTATTAATACTAAATTACCTTAGAAAATTATGATAAAATTTATAAAACTATTTAACTACTACAGGAATCCTACAAAATTATAAAAACTTCTAAAAATTATATTTTAAGCTATGTCACTAATTAATTACCTATTAATTATTTTAAGTCTAATTTAATTAAATTAAATAAGAAAATTAGAAAATGGACAGTGGAAATTATGAAACTATTTTCTAAAAGTCTTAAATACTTTATAAAACTTAGGAAAAATATAAAATTCTACTTTTGTTAATTAAAATTAAAGAAATCTATTTAATTACTAATATTACCTATTTAATTATTTAAACTAGTTTTAAATCTAATAAATAGTAAACTGCTTAGGAAAAATCTAAGAAAATTATTTTAACTACTTAAAGGTACTAGGTAATTAATAAAATTATAAAATTGGAAAAGTTCTTATTAATAAGCTGAGATGAAAATTAAATAGATAATTTCTATTAAATAGAAGCTATCACTATAATTAAAGTTTGCTTTTTCTGGTTTTTCTTTTATAAAACTACTAAAATACTTAAAATAAGAAACTTTTACAAAGACAACTAATTTAGAAATCAAGAATAAGCACTGTAAGTGCTTATTACCCTAGATAGTTGACTATGGTTAACCACACAAAGAAATAAGCTAAATTGGAGTTATGTGGGGTCCACACTGGTTAAGCCAGGTTCACCTAAGTTACTTGAACTTATTTAAACTAGATTTGATGAGATAAGCTCATGGGATAAGCTAAAAAGCTAAAATAAGCAACTGCTTATTGGGTTTCTAGGTCAGAAATGGGACAGACTTTGGGGTGGATTCCAGGTGGGGTCCACTTGTTTCTAGGTCAAAGCAAAGGTCAAAACTTGTTCCCTGGTAGGAGGGGGTTGTCTAAACCAAGAATGAACCACTAATGCCCATTGAGTTGGCCACAATCAACCACCAAGGTGGTGGTGGTGGAATGGTGGTCTGTGTAGCAGGGGAGCTTCTTCCCCTGCAAGTGTTTTTGGATGAGCTTATCTTGTACAAGAAAAATCTTAAAAATGAAACAGATGTATGAAACTAAAGTTAAGCTGGTAAACTTCAATCCCAAAAAGTTTCAAAGGTTGAATCACAACACTAAATTCTATAAAATTCCTTGAATTTTTGGTTTTTTCTGTCAAAGCACAATTTGACTTTTTAAGATTTTACACTAAGTTGACTAAAATGAACTTCTAACTTGATTTTCTGAATGATTATTTTATAATAAGCTATGCTAAGATTAAAATAAGCTAAATCACTAACTTATGAATGGTCTTGATGAGTTTTGGACTCAAATTCCACCACAGTTAACTGTGGTGATGAATTGAGTGTGATTTTGACTTTCTTACTAATAATACCTAGTTATGGTGATTGTTCTGAGCTATATTGATCCTAAGTCACTTGTAACAACAAAGAACAACAACAATTATGCACTAGAACTCCTAGGATCACACTGATCCAAACACTACCTAAGGATGACTGTTTTATGATTTAAGTAGTAAAGTATATAGCTTATGAAACTGAACCACAATGACTTATTATGTTATGTTAAGTATAATTAAGCACTTAGAAACAGGAAATAACCACAGATACACAAGAATACTAAATAAGCTATGTTGACTGTGAAACTTTGATTTTTTTAGCAACTAGAAATTCCAACAAACAAGATACCAATTTTATGTTATATAATCACTATTTAGGACTGAATAAGCATTAAGCAACTGAAAAAGCAAAAAATAAGCAAAGCTACAGTAAAAAAGACAGATATGAGATTTTTAGGACTTACAAAATGCTTTCCTGCTTGAAACATGAACCAAGAACAATCTTAAAGAATCTCCACAGATTCACTAACCCAAGGCCTTCCAAAATACACCCTGCTCCTACTTGATGAACACCATAACCATGATTTTTGAATTTTTCTTTATTTTTCTTTTTTTTTTTTTTTTATGATTTACGAGTTTCTCTATTATAACTGCTTTAAAGGTTTCTAAAAGCTTTCATAAACTTTCTGAGGAGCTTATATGAGCTTATGAATCCCTATAATCTAACAATAACAACAATATAGCTTTTTTAGAAATTTGAAATAAACTTAAAAATTGCACAATCTGAGATATGACTTAAAACTTGGATTTAATTATCACAAAAGCTGAGATTACACCTTAATTGACTAACACAAAGCTTAAAAGCTTGAGAACTAACTGAAATAACAAGTTACAACTTATACAATTTTGATTAAGCTAAAATTAAACTATATCTTGGTCTTCAGCACTTCACTTCCTTTTATAAGCCCACATTAGGGTTCCTTGGAGCACTCTGAACACATCCCACTTGATCTTGACCATTGATTTGTTCTGATTTAATCCTGACCTTCAAATATGTTTTTGGCGCCAAAAGTCTTCCAAGTTAACTTGGGGACAAAGCTGATCAATTAAAGAAAATTGGAAGTATGTGGAGGTGTCAGGGGACAATTGGGAAGGTTTGGAGGCCAAGTTGAGGTTTTATGATGAAAACAAAGGGCAAGGAGTGGTTTGGAGGGAAAAATGGTGGGAATGGCATTAAATGAGGTGTGGGATAGGTGTGTGAGGTGGAAAGGAGGTGAGGGGAGAGTAGGTAGTGAGCTGGGGTGGACAGGTGGTGGAAAACCACCATGGTTTTGGGTGAAGCAGGGGTGAAGGAAATGGTGCTACAGTGGTAGTGGTTTGGCGGTATTGGGAGGGTCAAACGGGTCAACGCCCGTTTATATAATTAAGGGTGTGGATTGGGTTGAGTTTTGGGCCAAGGAAAAAGAAAAGGGGGTGGGCTGGGTATTGGTTGTGTTTGGATTTGGATTTGTTTTTGGGTTAATAACAAATAAGGGCCCGGTTGGTATTTAACTACACAAGGACCAATTTTGTAATTTTGACAAAATTAAGGGGCTGAGTTTGCCACTTTCCCAAACTTCTTTCAAGGACTAAACCTGCCATAAAACCATAACACAAGGGTAAAAGATGTATTTTTTCTATATTTCAAATCCCAGGGACCTTTTCTGCAAATTCCCCAAACTCCAGGGACCATTTATGTAAATTTAGATTTTTAAGGGACTGAAGATGTAATTTCTCAAAATGTTATCATAAGGACCAATTTTGTCATTTAAGAATAGTTCAAGGTTTATTTTATTAATTTCCCATTTTTAAAACCTTAAGGACTAATTTTGACATTTTTGAAACTTGAGGGACTAAAGTTGTCATTTTGTAATTTTTATCTTTAAAGGACTAAACTTGACAACTTATGAATCCCTAAGGACCTTTGATGATATTTTTCATGTTTTGATTTACCAAGGACTATATTTGACAACTTTTGAAACTTGAGGGACTGAAACTGCCAATTATGCAAACTTTGTACGTTTTTCATCTGTTTTTGCATATTTTGCATTTGAAACATATAAAACACACTTCTAAGATATTTTAAGTATTATGATGCATATTTGAGTGTTTTTGGATGTTTTGGCAGTTCAGATTGGTATAAAATGATGAGTATTTAGACACTCATCAATCCCCCACACTAAACTATTGCTAGTCCTAGCAATCTTTTGAGAAAAAATTTATGGATTTTTACTCTTTACCAAAAGCCATCACTTCTGGAGTAGCCAGATGTAAGAACTGTGGCACATCTGATAACCGTGTGATTTTTAGCAAACCACCAGCTGTCAACAGATTTGATTTGTCTTTACCAAAAGCCGTTTGCTTCTGGACTAGCCAACTCTTGATGGAATAGTCAACATCTTGGTGAGCTGATTACCAATTATGGTTTTTCCACTGCCTTTACCACAAGCCATAATCTTGCGGGCTAGCCAACTCATTCGCTTTTTAGGATATGGCGAGTTGAGGTACCATACAATTTTGGGCAAATTGCAAGCCATCAACGGTTTTGAGATGTCTTTACCAAGAGCCGTTTGCTCCTGGACTAGCCAATCCTTTTGTGGGTTAGACATGGAGGATTGATACCATTATTTGCATTTCTAAGTGTGAAAAAACTGGTAATTTTGATCAAATGGGGGTTCTTGATGGAACATGTGTTTTGCATTCGTGAGAACGCTCCCCCACACTTAGAACTGAATATTGCCTTCAATATTCAAAGTACTTGGTGTCCCACCAAGACTTAGAACGTAAGAAGGTAATACTATTAACCTTTTATTTTACTCTATTTAAATACAAACGCATTTTTTTTTTTTTTGAAAAAATTTATACATATGTACAACATGTGGTTCGTCTCCCCCACACTAGGGTGGTAGAAAGGGATGAGAAGACAGAAATATGGGTGAAAACCCATATTGCTACTGTTTTTGATTACCGAGTCGCTAGCTTGACTCGACCTCGAATTGAATTGTCCATGAGGTAGCTACTGTTTTTGATTACCGAGTCGCTAGCTTGACTCGACCCCGAATTTATTGGTCCATGGGGTAAGTTTGGAGATCCGGGACAACCATTGGTTGTATGTCCCCTCCAAAATAGTGTTTTAGCCGATGACCATTTACTTTAAAATTGGGACCGCCGGGTTGCAATAACTCAACAGTTCCATATGGGTATACTTTTGTTATAGTAAATGGTCCAGACCAACGGGTTTTTAGTTTTCCCGAGAAAATTTTTAATCTTGAATTGAAAAGAAGAACTCTGTCACCAATGTTGAAAACGCGGTTCTTAATTTTAGAGTCATGTATCTTCTTAGTCTTTTCTTTATAGATTAAATAATTTTCGTAATCTTGATCACGTAATTCATTTAGTTCGTTTAGTTGAACTTTACGGTGATCACCCACTGTCTGCAGGTCGAAATTTGCATGTTTTAAGGCCCAATAGGCCTTATGTTCTAATTCGATCAGAAGATGACATGCTTTCCCGTACACTAGCTTATATGGAGTACACCCGATGGGTGTTTTGTAAGCAGTGCGAAAAGCCCATAATGCATCGTCCAACTTATCCGACCAAGAAGCACGGTTTTCACCAACCGTCCTCTCTAGAATTCTCTTAATACCCCGATTTGAGACCTCCACCTGCCCACTTGTTTGGGGGTGATATGCTATCGAAAGACGGTGAGTTACACCATATTTCAGCATTACTCTTGCAAATTGTACATTGCAGAAGTGAGTGCCACGATTACTGATAATAGCACGAGGAGTCCCAAATCTGGCAAAGAGAGATTTTAAAAATTTAACAACTACTCGGGCATCATTGGTGGGTAAGGCTTTTGCCTCAACCCATTTTGACAGATAGTCGACAGCCACGAGTATGTATTTATTCCCTCGTGAAGACGGGAATGGCCCCATAAAATCAATGCCCCATATATCAAATATTTCACAGACTTGGATGGCGTTTTGCGGCATCTCATTCTTTTTAGAAATATTTCCGTGATGCTGGCAAGCCTCACAGGTTTTGATAAGTTCATGGGCGTCTTTATAGATCGTGGGCCAAAAGAATCCTGAATCAAACACCTTTTTGGCGGTGTAGTTTGGGTTATGATGTCCCCCCGTGGGTCCATCATGACAAGCTTTAAGAATTTCCATGGCTTCTTGGCCATGGACACACCGTCGGATGACTTGATCCGCACATATTTTGAACAAGTAGGGGTCGTTCCAGAAGTAATGTTTTACATCTTTAAAGAATTTTCTTTTCTGTTGGGACGACATCCCTTTCACAACGAAGTTTCCTGCATGGTAATTTGCAAAGTCGGCAAACCATGGGGTATTGGAATCATCCCGGGTAGAGATTAGATTTAGAGTCTCCAGAGGAAAAGTTTCATTAATTTCTTTTCTCTCGAGAATATCCTGATGAGGATTTTCTAACCGGGACAAGTGATCAGCTGCAAGGTTCTCTGCTCCTTTTTTTATCTCTTATGAGAATATCGAATTCTTGAAGGAGCAGGACCCATCAGAGCAGTCTTGGCTTTGCGTCCTGTTTAGTGAACAGGTATTTCAAAGCCGAATGGTCCGTATACACCACGCTTTTGGTTAAGATTAAGTAAGACCAAAATTTTTCAAAGGCATATACCACAGCTAATAATTCTTTTCCTGTGGTGGTATAGTGTATTTGAGCCTCATTCATGGTCTTACTTGCGTAGTGTATTGGCTGGAAATGTTTGGTTTTGCGTTTCCCCAGAACTGCACCAATAGCATAATCGCTAGCATCGCACATAAGTTCAAAGGGTAAGTCCCAGTCGGGGGCAACAAGGATTGGTGCTTCGGTAAGTCTTTTCTTTAAAGTAGAAAAAGCTTCGATGCACTCGGGGGAAAAGATAAAAGGAGCATCCTTTTCAAGAAGATGAGTCATGGGCCGGGCTATTTTGGAGAAATCCTGTATGAATCTCCGATAGAACCCGGCATGGCCTAGAAAACTCCTTATTCCTTTAACAGTGGTGGGATGAGGCAGTTTAGCAATAACATCAATTTTGGCCTTATCGACCTCAATCCCACTTTTTGAAATTTTATGGCCGAGGACAATGCCCTCCTTAACCATAAAATGGCTCTTCTCCCAGTTTAGACAAAGATTAGTGTTTTCACAACGTTGAAGCATTTTTTCTAAATGGGAGAGGCATGAGTCGAAAGAATTCCCGATGACTGAGAAGTCATCCATGAATACCTCCATGGTTTTTCCGATCATGTCATGGAAAATAGCCATCATGCACCTCTGGAAAGTGCCTGGAGCATTGCATAACCCAAAAGGCATGCGACGATAGGCAAATGTTCCGTAAGGGCATGTGAAGGTAGTTTTATCTTGATCCTGTGGATCAATGGGAATTTGGAAGTAACCCGAGAAGCCGTCGAGGAAACAATAATACTCATTTCTCGCTAGTCTTTCGAGCATTTGATCCATAAAGGGCAGAGGAAAATGGTCTTTGAGGGTGGCTTCGTTAAGCTTTCTGTAATCAATACATACTCGCCACCCTGTAACCAAACGAGTTGGTATCAAATCGTTGTCCTCATTTGTGATAACCGTAATGCCACCCTTCTTTGGAACACAATGAATTGGGCTAACCTAAGGACTATCTGATATAGGGTAAATCAATCCCGCATCAAGAATTTTGATAACTTCTGTTTTTATAACTTCGTGGAGTTTTGGATTTACCCTTCTTTGATGCTGTACGGCAGGTTTAAAGTCCTCTTCCATTAGGATTTTGTGTGTACAAAAATCCGGGTTTATACCCTTTATGTCTGAGAGCTTCTAAGCAATTGCTTGCTTGTGGGACTTTAAAACCTTAAGCAGCGCGGTTTTCTCCTCATCCTTTAAGTCTTTTGCAATAATGACCGGTAACTTATCGTTACCTTCCAAGAATGCATATTCTAGATGAGGAGGTAGGTCCTTAAGTTCAACCTCGGGGAAATCATCATTTTTCTCAACATATTTGACTTCCGCCTTATGAAGTTGTGGAGGTAGAACAGGAATGGGAGAAGGATCTTTGTTCAATAACTTCTCAAGGAGAAGTATATCCCTCTCCGGGTCAATCTCTTGGTTATCAATTCCTTCGGGAACTGAATCACTTTTGAGAAAGGCCTTTAATTCCTCAAGGACGAAATCACTTCCCTCAAACGGAGTGAGGGAAGGAGAAGAATTAGCGATTATGGGATCAGAAGAAGTAGTGGGATTGCCACTCGGAAAATTGTCAGCGAATCCAAGGAATTCCTGAGCATACTCCTCGGATGCAATGTCAATGACATCAATTCGGTTGACCGATTCAGCATCATAATTCGAGGAGTATCTCGAGGTTTGATCAAGGTTGAACGTTATCGCTTCATTGCCAACTCGTAACGTGATTTCCTCATCGAAAACATCGATTAATGCACGTCCCGTTCTTCAGAATCCCCTCCCAAGAATGAGAGGAACTCTTGGATCTGCATCGAAATCAACAACGACAAAGTCTGCCGGAAAATGGAACTTTCCCACTCTTACAAATACGTCCTCGGCAATACCGAGGGGACGTGAAATTGAACGGTCTGCAAGCTCGAGAGTCATGCATGTGGGACTAAGTGCCTGAAGAGAGAGCTTTTTCCAAACTGAGTGAGGCATTAAGTTGATGCTTGCACCAAGATCGGCCAAGGCAAAACATTCAACCATCCCAGGGAAAATACATGGTATTAGGAATCTCCCGGGGTCTCCTAGATTTTCGGGAAGCTGTTTCAACAGAACTGCAGAGCAGTTCTCATTGAGTGGAGTTCGTGCCATCTCAAACAGTTTTTCTTTATTGCTCAACAGTTTTTTTATTGTCGATGCGAATTTAGGCATTAAAAGAAGAGCATCCGCGAAACTAATATCGAAGTGTAGTTCATGGAAAATCTGAAAGAATTTTTCCATCTGATGATTAGCTTTGTCACGGAGCTTCTGGTCTTGCAATCGTGAGGGATATGGAATTGTTGGTTTTGGGTTGGCTTTTGGATTTTCAACAGGACCTTCGGTAGTTTCAAACACGACTCTTTTAGGAGGAGTCGGGACCGGGATAACTGGAGGAGGGATGTCATTGGTACCTCCGTTATTATCAGGAAGCACCGTATCCGTAGTATCCTCAGTTTCACATTCCTCTACAGGGATAGGAGAAGAGGTAGAAGGAGCTGTAGGTCCTTGGTAAGAAACTCCACTTCTTGTGGTGATCGCCTTTACATCGCCCCTCGGATTAGCGATCGTATTGCTAGGTAAAGTAGTACCTGAGCCCAAGGGTCGATCATTTAAAGACTTCTGCAAATTAGATATTTGACTAACCAGCATTTTGTTCAGTTCTTCTTGGGATTTCATAAACTGTTTTAATAACTCATCATGTGATGGTCCAGTTGGAACAATGGCTTGATTTTGGTTTGGAAAATTTTGAGCCCGATTGTTCTGGAAATTCCCATGTTGCTGGTTGTTATTACCCTGGAAGTGGTTTTGTTGTTTAAAATTACCCTGTGGGTAATTGTTTTGACCTTGATTACGGTTATAATTCCCTTGGTTCTGATTTTGTTGAACCTGGTTTTGACCAGAGTTGAAATTCCCTTGGTTGTTATAACCTTGGTTTATTCGGTTCTAGTTCTGGTTCTGATTCTGGTTAAAGTTCTGGTTTCTGTTTTGACCATTTTGGTTCTGGGATTGATTAAACCCTGGTGGTCCGATGTAGTTATTAGATCGGTAGCTCAAAAGGTTTCGATCTCCTTGCGGTTGGTAAGAATTACCTCCCGTATTATAGGAACCTTGAGCTGCATACACGTTTTCACGAGCCGAGCCACTGGAGGCTGGGCACTCTGTGTAAGGATGTGGACCACCGCAAGTTTCGCAACTTGGGTTAACAGCTTTGACCTGATTATGATTTGTCTGATGGATACGCAAAACTGCTGTAGATAAATCATCCAACCTTTTAGCTAGGATTGATATTTCATTGCTTGCCGGAGTGTCTGACTTAAATGAGTCGTTCCTCTCAGCAGAGGAGTCCCAAAAATTATGATGGGCAGTCATGTTTTCGATTAGGTCATAGCACTCTTCAGGAGTCCTTTTCATAAAGGTACCCCCAGCAGCAGCATTGATGGTGTCACGATGACGGAGTGTCAAACCATTATAAAAGGTATCAATAATGGTAACAAGAAGCATGTTGTGATTAGGACACCGATCAATAGCAAGTTTGTAGCGTTCCCATGCCTCAAATAAGGACTATTCGGGAAGCTGTCTGAAGTTGCTGATATCATTCCTCAGTTTTGTGACCATAGATGGTGGAAAGTATTTGGCCAGAAATTTAGTGATCATCTCATCAAAAGTGTGGATCGAATTCTTTGGAAGTCGATCGAACCATGAAGTCGCATGATGAGTGAGAGAATAGGGAAAAAGGTACAAACGTAGGCCGTCATCGGTGACGCCATTTTGTTTCATGCTCTGGGTGACAGTTAAAAATTTGTCAAGATGTTTGTTCGCATCGTCACCCGGCAATCTGTGGAACTGGCACGTATTCTGGATCTGTTGTATCATGTGGTGTTTTAATCCAAAATCCGTGGCTCCAATAGTGAGTGGTGCAATTGGTCCACCCGTCCCTTGCATGGTAGGTTGACACAGTTCCACCATTGTTCGGGTGTCAGGAACTGGCTCCTCCTTGGGAGGGATTGGGGGCTCGTCGTTCATTTTTATTGGTTGTTTTTCTTCAACAGTACGTAACTTAGTTACGTTTTTTCCTTTATTACACTTTGTTTGCGAACGAGTGCGCATGCACTAAAAATGGTATCAATCAAAACAAGATAGAGGCAAAACGACAGCGAACTTGAATCCAAAAATCACAAATGAACAGCTCCTTTAAAAAAGGTACACTATTCACAAGGATATAATGGTAAGTTTTAAATCTTAAGTTTGAAAACTTATTATGTTCACACCCCCAGTTGGTAGGTGTTCTGCCTTGGTTTGCGGTGGTAAACTTTTATGTAATTATATTCATAGTAAAATGTTTTTGGCTTTTCGTGTATAGGTGAAAAAACTTGGACAATATTTTTGGAACTGATTCGTTAACTGAAATCGTTCCTTTAGGATTACTCGCAGGCTGGCGGGAGGAAATAAATGGATCCCTCTTAAGTTCGCAATTTAATGTCAGAACTTACCTTAAACCAACTGTATAGGTTGTAATCGTAAAGATAACGAAGTAATTTAACTTCACAGTTTATTTTGTTGTTTATGATTTTTTTGGTGTTTTTAACACTTTAGGAAAAGTGTTAGTGAACTTTTTCAGATACGATTTTGATTTTTACAAAGTGATGGTATTTGTACAGGAGGGGTTCTGAAAACCACTATACCTAAATCGTGTTGAAATACGCAACAACCTCCCCGGTAGCGGCGCCAAATTTTGACTCCTCCCAAACCAATCGGTCAACCGTGTGCAGCTGATAGGCCCACCTGGGAGAAAGTGCAAGTAATTATTGACCGTGGAAATATAGGGAAATCCCCGGGTCGTTAAGTTCCAACGAGATTGAAATTGTATTTGTAAACGATTAGGAGAGTGAGTGGTACTGAGGACAGTAACAAAAATGATTTGAGGGTTGATTATACTACTGATTGCTTGATATTTGGATAATATGAAATGATATAAACTATAACAGAAATACAGATATAAGCATAAAAGCACAAATTGGAAAATCAGATAACAAATAGAGAAAAGTGGGTTTTAACAAGTTACAAACTACAGGGGGTACTTTTGAAACTTTTGAAAACTTAAAATTAAAAAGAAATTTGAAAATGAAAATGAAATTATAAAAGTGATTATTATAATATTTAATTATTTAATTAATAAAACTATTTAAAATCTAATTTAAAACTTAATTTAATTTAACTAAAAATGACAAGTATTACAAATTAACCTAAAAACTTACAAAAATAATTTCTAAACCTTAATTAGAACTTGAAGAAAGTATAAAAAATGAAAATAAATATTTTTATCTTTTTATGATTATTTTATTAATTAAAAATTATTTATCTAAATTAAACTAATTAAATTATTTTAAATTACTATTAATACTAAATTACCTTAGAAAATTATGATAAAATTTATAAAATTATTTAACTACTACAGGAATCCTACAAAATTATAAAAACTTCTAAAAATTATATTTTAAACTATGTCACTAATTAATTACCTATTAATTATTTTAAGTCTAATTTAATTAAATTAAATAAGAAAATTAGAAAATGGACAGTGGAAATTATGAAACTATTTTCTAAAAGTCTTAACTACTTTATAAAACTTAGGAAAAATATAAAATTCTACTTTTGTTAATTAAAATTAAAGAAATCTATTTAATTACTAATATTACCTATTTAATTATTTAAACTAGTTTTAAATCTAATAAATAATAAACTGCTTAGGAAAAATCTAAGAAAATTATTTTAACTACTTAAAGGTACTAGGTAATTAATAAAATTATAAAATTGGAAAAGTTCTTATTAATAAGCTGAGATGAAAATTAAATAGATAATTTCTATTAAATAGAAGCTATCACTATAATTAAAGTTTGCTTTTTCTGGTTTTTCTTTTATAAAACTACTAAAATACTTAAAATAAGAAACTTTTACAAAGACAACTAATTTAGAAATCAAGAATAAGCACTGTAAGTGCTTATTACCCTAGATAGTTGACTATGGTTGACCACACAAAGAAATAAGCTAAATTGGAGTTATGTGGGGTCCACACTGGTTAAGCCAGGTTCACCTAAGTTACTTGAACTTATTTAAACTAGATTTGATGAGATAAGCTCATGGGATAAGCTAAAAAGCTAAAATAAGCAACTGCTTATTGGGTTTCTAGGTCAGAAATGGGACAGACTTTGGGGTGGATTCCAGGTGGGGTCCACTTGTTTCTAGGTCAAAGAAAAGGTCAAAACTTGTTCCCTGGTAGGAGGGGGTTGTCTAAACCAAGAATGAACCACTAATGCCCACTGAGTTGGCCACAATCAACCACCAAGGTGGTGGTGGTGGAATGGTGGTCTGTGTAGCAGGGGAGCTTCTTCCCCTGCAAGTGTTTTTGAATGAGCTTATCTTGTACAAGAAAAATCTTAAAAATGAAACAAATGTATGAGACTAAAGTTAAGCTGGTAAACTTCAATCCCAAAAAGTTTCAAAGGCTGAATCACAACACTAAATTCTATAAAATTCCTTGAATTTTTGGTTTTTTCTGTCAAAGCACAATTTGACTTTTTAAGATTTTACACTAAGTTGACTAAAATGAACTTCTAACTTGATTTTCTGAATGATTATTTTATAATAAGCTATGCTAAGATTAAAATAAGCTAAATCACTAACTTATGAATGGTCTTGATGAGTTTTGGACTCAAATTCCACCACAGTTAACTGTGGTGATGAATTGAGTGTGATTTTGACTTTCTTACTAATAATACCTAGTTATGGTGATTCTTCTGAGCTATATTGATCCTAAGTCACTTGTAACAACAAAGAACAACAACAATTATGCACTAGAACTCCTAAGATCACACTGATCCAAACACTACCTAAGGATGACTGTTTTATGATTTAAGTAGTAAAATGCTTATATAGCTTATGAAACTGAACCACAATGACTTATTATGTTATGTTAAGTATAATTAAGCACTTAGAAACAGGAAATAACCACAGATACACAAGAATACTAAATAAGCTATGTTGACTGTGAAACTTTGATTTTTTTAGCAACTAGAAATTCCAACAAACAAGATACCAATTTTATGTTATATAATCACTATTTAGGACTGAATAAGCATTAAGCAACTGAAAAAGCAAACAATAAGCAAAGCTACAGTAAAAAGACAGATATGAGATTTTTAGGCCTTACAAAATGGTTTCCTGCTTGAAACATGAACCAAGAACAATCTTAAAGAATCTCCACAGATTCACTAACCCAAGGCCTTCCAAAATACACCCTGCTCCTACTTGATGAACACCATAACCATGATTTTTGAATTTTTCTTTATTTTTCTTATTTTTTTTATGATTTATGAGTTTCTCTATTATAATTGCTTTAAAGGTTTCTAAAATCTTTCATAAACTTTCTGAGGAGCTTATATGAGCTTTTGAATCCCTATAATCTAACAATAACAACAATATAGCTTTTTTAGAAATTTGAAATAAACTTGAAAATTGCACAATCTGAGATATGACTTAAAACTTGGATTTAATTATCACAAAAGCTGAGATTACACCTTAATTGACTAACACAAAGCTTAAAAGCTTGAGAACTAACTGAAATAAAAAGTTACAACTTATACGATTTTGATTAAGATAAAATTAAACTATATCTTGGTCTTCAGCACTTCACTTACTTTTATAAGCCCACATTAGGCCATTAGGGTTCCTTGGAGCACTCTGAACACATCCCACTTGATCTTGACCATTGATTTGTTCTGATTTAATCCTGACCTTCAAATCTGTTTTTGGCGCCAAAAGTCTTCCAAGTTAACTTGGGGACAAAGCTGATCAATTAAAGAAAATTGGAAGTATGTGGAGGTGTCAGGGGACAATTGGGAAGGTTTGGAGGCCAAGTTGAGGTTTTATGATGAAAACAGAGGGCAAGGAGTGGTTTGGAGGGAAAAATGGTGGGAATGGCATTAAATGAGGTGTGGGATAGGTGTGTGAGGTGGAAAGGAGGTGAGGGGAGAGTAGGTAGTGAGCTGGGGTGGACAGGTGGTGGAAAACCACCATGGTTTTGGGTGAAGCAGGGGTGAAGGAGATGGTGCTACAGTGGTAGTGGTTTGGCGGTATTGGGAGGGTCAAACGGGTCAACGCCCGTTTATATAATTAAGGGTGTGGACTGGGCTGAGTTTTGGGCCAAGTAAAAAGAAAAGGGGGTGGGCTGGGTATTGGTTGTGTTTGGATTTGGATTTGTTTTTGGGTTAATAACAAATAAGGGCCCGGTTGGTATTTAACTACACAAGGACCAATTTTGTAATTTTGTCAAAATTAAGGGGCTGAGTTTGCCACTTTCCCAAACTTCTTTCAAGGACTAAACCTGCCTTAAAACCATAACACAAGGGTAAAAGATGTATTTTTTCTATATTTCAAATCCCAGGGACCTTTTCTGCAAATTCCTCAAACTCCAGGGACCATTTATGTAAATTTGGATTTTTAAGGGACTGAAGATGTAATTTCTCAAAATGTTATCATAAGGACCAATTTTTTCATTTAAGAATAGTTCAAGGTTTATTTTATTAATTTCCCATTTTTAAAACCTTAAGGACTGATTTTGACATTTTTGAAACTTGAGGGACTAAAGTTGTCATTTTATAATTTTTATCTTTAAAGGACTAAACTTGACAACTTATGAATCCCTAAGGACCTTTGATGATATTTTTCATGTTTTGATTTACCAGGGACTATATTTGACAACTTTTGAAACTTGAGGGACTGAAACTGCCAATTATGCAAACTTTGGACGTTTTTCATCTGTTTTTGCATATTTTGCATTTGAAACATATAAAACACACTTCTAAGATATTTTAAGTATTATGATGCATATTTGAGTGTTTTTGGATGTTTTGGCAGTTCAGATTGGTATAAAATGATGAGTATTTAGACACTCATCCATGATCAACAGTAGATTATACATCAACCATGTGTTCTTTGTCAAAGTTAGGTTATGTGTCATAGACGGGTATGTTATCTTCCTCAACCATCTGTTCTTTGTCAAAGTTGGGTTCAGTGTCATAAGTGGGTCTGATATCAGCAGAATCAACATCTGTATCATTCCCTAATTTGTTGTTGTCATCTTGCTCTTCTGATTCTGTCCCACGGCTTTCCATGACAACCAAATTACCATCTAATATTTGCTCTTCTTGAATCTGCAAATTCTGTTCAGTCATTCTCATGTCATGCTCTTTTATGTGAAGTATTCTTTCAGCGATTGTGTTCTCAATAGCATCCATGTGTTGAAGCAATACATCTTTGAAGGTTTGAGCCTCGATTCGAGTGTATTCTAAAAAATACTTGCTTACCACTTAACAGTCATAATTGATGAACTGTTGAAACTGTTCCTTGAGCACTCTAAAGGAGGTCATGGATTCATTCTCGTGAAATTCTTCAGTAGCAAGTTGTTTTTCTAGTTGATTCAGGTTGTCGAACATCGTATTTGTGAAAATGTCAACGTTTTCTCCAAAGAGTGATGGAAATACCCATTTGAATCCACCCTCGGAACGAGTTTCAGCTAAGTCTTTGTTTGAGAGAAGCTTAAGGTATGAATAAAGTAATCTTAAATATGTCATGCATTTCTCTTTGTGTAATTTCACAAATGGATCTTCAGAATTATCAAAATCATACTCCGGGCATGTATTATTCATGTGAAATTCCTGCATGTTTGCCATTAACATCATGATGAGTGTCTAAATACTCATCATTTTATACCAATCTGAACTGCCAAAACATCCAAATACCCTCAAATATGCATCAAAATACTTAAAATATCTTAGAAGTGTGTTTTATATGTTTCAAATGCAAAATAATCAAAAACAGATGAAAAACGTACAAAGTTTGCATTATCGGCATTTTCAGTCCCTCAAGTTTCAAAAGTTGTCAAAACTAGTCCCTGGTTATTCTAAAAACTTAAAAAAGTCACCAAAGGTCCTTTTTGAATCACAAATTACATATTTAGTCCTTTGGTGCAAAGTTTCACAAAATTACAAGTTTAGTCCCTGTACTTTGAAAATTGACAAAAATGGTCCCTAGGATATTAAAACTTTGAGAAAATCAACTTTTGTCCTTGTGCTACTAATATTTTGCAGGAATGGTCCTTGATTGGAAAGTTTGGTGAAATTACATGTTTGGTCCCTGGAGTTTGAAGATTTGGCAGGAAAGGTCCCCGGATATAAAAAATGAGAAATTATCAAAAGTGGCCCTTATACTATTCATGAATGACAAATATGGTCCTTATGATAATCTTTGGAGAAGTTACAAATTACACCCTTCATTTTCAGAAAATTACAATATTGGTCCTTGTTTATTACTTAACCAAACCGGACCCTTATATTTATAAAACATCCAAATCCAATCCAAGTTACAAACCAACCCACTCCCTTTCTTTTTACCCAAGCCCAATCCAAAAGCCCAAAATACAAACCAAATAAACCCTGGTATTAAAATACCAGTTTGACCCCGGTCAAACACCACCCTTCTCCATCACCTTTCCCTCCACCTCACTGGTATCCCAATACCACCACCACCACTTTGGTGGTTGATTGTGGCCACCTCAGTGGGCCCCACAACCACCACTTGGCTTCTTTCAACCCTCCTCCTACCCCTCTTCATGCTTTGACCTTTATTTTGACCTTAGGACTAGTGGACCCCACCTGAAATCGGCCTTGAACTTTATCCCATTTTCTGTCTCAGTCCACAATAAGCAAGGGCTTATTGTGGCTTATTGGCTTATCCAGTGGACCCCATGTGCTTTTTATAGCTTAAACATGTTTATTTAACTTAGTTGAACCAAAATTTATCCTTGTGGACCCCATATAAGTCCATTTGAGCTTATTTCTTTGTTTCGTCAAACTTAGTCAACTGTGTAAGCTTTTGTTCTTATTCAGTGCTTATTTTTAAGATATAAAAAAGTTGTTTTTATTAAAGTTGTTTATTTTTAGGTAAAAAATAGTTTTGTAAAAGAAAAATCCAGAAAAGACAAATTTAAAATAAGTGATAGTTTCTATTTAATTTGATTTATCTTTTTAATTTAAATTTTTAGATTTTTATTAAGTAACCTACATTTTTATATTTTTATTAATTTCCTTTTATGTTAAATTAATTTTAATAATTTTCTCTGATTTTTATTTTGTCATTTAGTATTAATTAGAATTAATATTAGTTTTATTAATAATTAATTAATATTTAAGTTTTAAATAGCATAATTAATTTTTATAAGGTAACACCTAGTTTTTATATTTTTCCTAGCTTTTATATAACATAATATAATTTTAGGAATTTTTCCATAATTTTTACTGTTAATTTTCTATTTTTTATAATATAATTAGTTTAATTGGTAATTAATTAATAATTAGAATAATAATTAATAAATTAGTTTAAAAATACATAAAACATACTTTTTATAATTTTTTAGGATTCCTGTGATGGTTAATTAGATTTATAAAAATCTTCTTAATTATTTAAATCCTTTTAGTAATTTTAATAATTTAAATCAATATAATTAGTTAAATAATAATTAAATAATAATAATTAGATAAATAGTGTGAAAAAAATAATTTTAGTTTTAAAATAAGTTTTATAATATTTTAGACTTTTATAAATTTTAATTTTATTTTTCAAGACTTACTTTACATTTTCTTATTTATTAGTGAATTATTAAATAATTAAATATAGTTATTAAATAAATAATAAATAATTAAATAATTAGTAATTATAAAATAAAATATTCTAAGTTTATTTAATTTGCATTTAAGCCCCTAAGGCATGCAAATTCTTATTATAGTTAAAATTATTTTTGTTTCGCACGTTTACGTAGATTTAAATTGAACGTACGCGTTTTAGTTATTAAACGTTTTTAAATATCTAGCTTTCACGTAATCATTCTAATAGCTTACTTAAGCTATTTTGTTTTATAAATCCTTAGTGTAAACACTCACTCACACTTATACCCTTTCCTGTTCATAATCACTCGATCACAGATTCGTTTTTAATACCTTCGCACACCTCGTCGGGACATAACGACCCGTGGAAACACTGTATTCCACGGAAGCATTGGTTTAGGCTGTTTGACTTGTTGACCATTTGGTTGATATTTTCTGACTGTTTCACACCAATCAAAATTTGGCGCCGCTGCCGGGGAGGTTGTGCGCATATTTTAAACGGTTTTGCGTATTAGTGAATCTGAATACACGCCCATTGTATATTTATCCATCTTTGTTCATATTATTATCCTATAAAAACAAAACAGTTCCCGAAAACATTTTAAAATTAGTTTTCAACGAACACAAAAACCCTAAAAGATTTTCCTTCTTATTATTATTACAAAAATTTTCAAAAATACCAAAAATATCCATCTTTACCCTCCTACCTTTTTGATTCTCCAATTCTCACCCTCCAAAAACATTTGATTCTTTCTATGTCTCATTCTCACATTCTTGTCTTTCAGTGGTGTGGTAGTCCTTATAATGGTGGTAATCGCCCCAGTTGTGGCATGGTAGAGTCAGGAAACGGGTCTGTCTATAACTAGAATCCCTATTCCTACTATGACACGACTGATTCATTCCATCAGCTTCCACACCATGAGACCCAACAGTTTTACTGTTGTGAGTATTGTGGAGGCCCTCACTACAGCTCTGATTGTCAAACTAGGAATCAGTTTATCTATGAACAGGTTCCTTGTAACAATCATGAATTTGGTTTTAACCAGCCTTCACAGTACATAAACCTTCAACCACTTCCTCAGGACGAGTTAGCTAAAGCTGAATTGATTACTAAAATGATTATGGCTCAAAGTCAAGTCAACAAAACCATTCGAGATGGGATAAACAGTCTTAAGGATCTGATTCTTAGGAAACAAAAACCTCTTGTTAACTCATTATATCTTGAGGATGAACCAATTGAAGACAAAAACTCAAAGGACCCTTCAGATATCTTGATAATGGGGGACAAGGAAGTCAAAGTAAATCCTCTAGAGGAAATAAATGACCTTGTTCCAATCCCAAAGGTATCTGAGAAACCTTTTGATTCAACTTCAGTTAAAACTGCTTCAGTAGAAATATAGGGAGAAAAGAATATAACTGAATCACTAGCAGTAGAAATTATGGAACTTGTAGAAACCATAACTGCTAGTCCTTCTCAACTCCCTGAGTCTGCTGTTATCACACCCGAGGTTCCCACTCACTCTCTGAGCATGGGGGACGAGCATCTTGGCACTATTCCTGCAAAGGAATCTGACGAATTCATAAAGTCTAGTGTTGAGAACCTTGTCTCAATCCCAAATGAGTCACAGGGAATTCTTGATCATATGTGTGATATCCCTCCCCCTTTTGTCTTTCCAAATGATCATATTGAGATGTTCTCTGATTCTGATGAGGACTATTCTTTATCTTGTGGAGACATAAGTTATGAGGGAGAATTACCTTCTGAGCTTGTCAACTTAGAAGAAGAGAATGATGAAGAAATAATCCAAGACGAAGCTCTTCGTCTTACATTATTAAATGCTAGTCTTCTCATTTCTAGAATCGAGGCTTTTAATGAAAAGCCTATTTCATCTCCTATCCCCGTTGAGGATAGTGAGCTTTTGATCAATGATTCTACTCCGGAATTGCAAACGTTCCATTTTGATCATACGGGAGAGAAGATAAGTGGTATTACCACTTCTCATTCTTATAATTCTCTTCCCGTATATGAATCATTTACTTTTGAGGAGTTCCCCAGTGAACTCACTCAAATCAATCCCGAATGCGAATCATTCACCTTTGAGGAGTTCTCCTGTGAACTCACTCATATCATATCTCCTTCGGAGTATGATAACTTTTATTTTGATCTAGACATACCCATAATATGTCTTGATCAAACGAGCTTAAAAGAGGAGATTCATGAAACAATGAATTCTCCTATTGAAGATGAGGAGTTAGTCATGATTTTCATCATGACTTTCTTTCTTTTCTTCATATATCCCGTGGCTTCTCCTGTTCTTCACTCTTTCGGGAGTGAGGACATTATCTTTGACCCCGGCATTCTCATTTATAAATTATGAGCCGGGTATTTATCTCATCGGTGTGGAACTTTCACGTGCTTCAAATGTTTATCCAAACATCTTGAATGAAAGTCCGATGGAGATTATCTCTTCCACATCCTACTTCCCCATGAACCAATGAATTCGGGGTCGAGTCAAACTAGCGACTCGAAAAACAAAAACAGTAGCATATATATAGGTTTTCACCCGTATGTATCACCCTAGTGTGGGGGAGATATTAACCCACATGTTGTATATATGTATATATCCTAAAAAAAAAAAAAAAAAAAAAAAAAAAAAAAAAAAAAAAAAAAAAAAAAAAGTGTGTGTGTACATAAACTAAAATAAAGGCTATAGAGTATTTTCCTTCTTACGTTCCAAGTGTTGGTTTAACACCCAGTACTTTGAATATTGAGGACAATATTCAGTTCTAAGTGTAGGGAGATTCGTTATTCTAACGAATTTAAACACATGTTCCATCAAGAACCCCCATTTTAGCCCAAATTTTAAAATTTTTTCTCACTTAGAACGCAATAAATGGTTATCAGTCCACCATGTCTAACCCACATAAGGATTGGCTAATCCAGGAGCAAACGGCTCTTGGTAAAGATATCTCAAATCCGTTTATGGGTTGCAATTTGCCCAAAATTGTATGGTACCTCAACTCGCCATATCCTAAAAAGCGAATGAGTTGGCTAGCCCGCAAGATTATGGCTTGTGATAAAGGCAGTGGAAAAACCATAATTGGTAATCAGCTCACCAAGATGTTGACTATTCCATCAAGAGTTGGCTAGTCCAGAAGCAAACGGCTTTTGGTAAAGACAAAACAAATCCGTTGACAGCTGGTGGTTTGCTCAAAATCACATGGTTATCAAGTGGACCATAGTTCTTACTTGAACTGATACATTTGGCTACTCCAGAAGTGATGGATTTTTGGTAAAAAGTTTCAAATCCATTAAGTTTTTCTCAAAAGATTGCTAGGGACTAGCAATGTTTTAGTGTGGGGGATTGATAAGTGTCTAAATACTCATCATTTTATACCAATATGAACTGGCAAAACATCCAAATAAACTCAAATATGCATCAAAATACTTAAAATATCTTAGAAGTGTGTTTTATATGTTTCAAATGCAAAATAATCAAAAACAGATGAAAAACGTACAAAGTTTGCATAATTGGCATTTTCAGTCCCTCAAGTTTCAAAAGTTGTCAAAACTAGTCCCTGGTTATTCTAAAAACTTGAAAAAATCACAAAGGTCCTTTTTGAATCACAAATTACATATTTAGTCCTTTGGTGCAAAGTTTTACAAAATTACAAGTTTAGTCCCTGTACTTTGAAAATTGACAAAAATGGTCCCTAGGATATTAAAACTTTGAGAAAATCAACTTTTGTCCTTGTGCTACTAATATTTTGCAGGAATGGTCCTTGATTGGAAAGTTTGGTGAAATTACATGTTTGGTCCCTGGAGTTTAAAGATTTGGCAGGAAAGGTCCCCGGATATAAAAAATGGGAAATTATCAAAAGTGGCCCTTGTACTATTCATGAATGACAAATATGGTCCTTATGCTTTGGAGAAGTTAAAAATTACACCCTTCATTTTCAGAAAATTACAATATTGGTCCTTGTTTATTACTTAACCAAACCGGACCCTTATATTTATAAAACATCCAAATCCAATCCAAGTTACAAACCAGCCCACTCCCTTTCTTTTTACCCAAGCCCAATCCAAAAGCCCAAAATACAAACCAAATAAACCCTGGTATTAAAATACCAGTTTGACCCCGGTCAAACACCACCCTTCTCCCTCACCTTTCCCTCCACCTCACTGGTATCCCAATACCACCACCACCACTTTGGTGGTTGATTGTGGCCACCTCAGTGGGCCCCACAACCGACACTTGGCTTCTTTCAACCCTCCTCCTACCCCTCTTCATGCTTTGACCTTTAGTTTGACCTTAGGACCAGTGGACCCCACCTGAAATCAACCTTGAACTTTGTCCCATTTTTGGTAAAGAGTTTAAAATCCATCAAGTTTTCAAAACAGTTATTGCTAGGGACTAGCAATAGTTTAGTGTGGGGGATTGATGAGTGCTCAAACACTCATCATTTTTGGTCTAATCTGAACTGCAAAACATACAAAAACACTCAGAAATGCATCAAAATATTGAAAATATTTCAAAATTGTGTTTTATATGTTTTAGATGCAAAATGAGCAAAAACAAATGAAAAACGTACAAAGTTTGCAAAATTGGCAGTTTCAGTCCCTTAACTTTCATAAAATTACAAAACTAGTCCATGGTCATTCAAAATATGGAAAATTATCACCAAAGGTCCTTTTACAATCATAAGTTGTCATATTTTGTCCTTTGGTGAAAAATCATAAAAGTTTTAGGAAATTACAATATAGTCCCTGGAGTTTCAGATTTTGGCAGATTTGGTCCCTGGTGGGATAATTTTGAATGAAAAATCAATTTTGGTCCTTGGGAATTCACAAAAATCACTTTTAATCCCTGGATGAAAATTTTGAGAAAATTACAAGTTTAGTCCCCGAAGTTTGGAAATTTGCAATTTTGGTCCCCGGGTATTTTAATTTTGGAAAATATAAATCTTTGTACTTGTAATTCTCAAATGTTGTCAAAATAGGTCCTTATGGTTACCTTGTGAAAGTTTCATTTTGCAGCCCTCAAGTTTATGAAAATTACAAAATTGGTCCTTGTGAAATTTATTAAACCAAAAGGACTATTGTTATTATTTTTGAAACAAAAGCAAACCAAACAAGCCTTGGCCTGATCCATGAAACCCCTCAGCCCACCACCAAGCCCAAACCAATTCCCACCCTTTTTAATAACTAACCTGGCTTTGACCAGGTCAAATGGTCAAAACGACCAGTCAACCCACACCCATCATCCCTAACCTCCCATTCCCCACCCTAATTTCCAGTAATCTTGTCCACCCCACTTCCCCATTTTCCTCACCAAATACTCAACCACACCACTCCAATCCCCCCTCCTCATAAATGCTCTAACCAAACTCATTATCTGCCACTTCCCACTTTCCCGCCATTTTCATTTGAACGACTGGGATCAATCTAAAGCTATCCAAGGGCTGGAAATAAAGTGGGAAAGATAGAGAGATGTGCTAGGGTCTATAAAAAGTCAAGAATGAAAGAAGATAAGGCATTAGTTTAGTTTTTAGAATAGTTGTAGTGTAGTTATTGTCGAATCAGTCTAATTATCTAGTTTTCATTGTAATTTTTGCTTAAATTTCTTGTACTATGTATTGCTTATGTAATTGAAACTCATTTCAATTAAATATTTCAAGTTTCCAAATCTCAATTCCAAATTTGTGTTTTTAAATATAGAAATTCCAAATTATTGTTAAGTTGTTAAAAACTGTTGTTTGTTGTTTGTTTAAACCTATTTTAGTTTCATCATAAGTTTTTAAAGCTTTCACAAGGGTTTAAAACAGTTTGAGTTAAGTAAAAGAAAATTACCAAAAATT
The DNA here is from genome assembly GCA_030686995.1 of Artemisia argyi. Classification (NCBI taxonomy): domain Eukaryota; kingdom Viridiplantae; phylum Streptophyta; class Magnoliopsida; order Asterales; family Asteraceae; genus Artemisia; species Artemisia argyi. The sequence goes on along the minus strand of CM060698.1, from coordinate 90,370,743 downwards.
CAAGGAAAATAAAAGAAAAATTCAAAAAGAAAGAAGGAAGCAGAATCCATGGATGGTGAAGGATCCATATGGTATTAGTGGTCTCAGGGGAGACTTTAGGTTGTAATATTGGGTTTCAGGTTCTTTGTTGAATCCTCACAAGGTCCACTGTAAGTTCAACTCTTTCCATATTCTTGTATTGACTGTGTTTGTGGGTAACAAGTGTCCAAGTCAGTTAATTTGTGCTTATATTTGTTTAATGTAAACTTAGTTATCAGTTCTATAGCTTAGGTTGTCCATTTCCTTTGAAATCACAAAACAATTACAAGTTAAGGGGGTGTTTGGTTTAACCTATTCACCTAGGTTCTGCTTGGTATGATGGTTCAAGGTTGTTGAGGAATGTTAGTCTAGGTCTAAATAAGTGAAATCTACCATAAACCTGGTCACTTTTACCTGAAAAGTCAAAATCACTCACTTTGCCCCATATCAGTTACTGTTGGGCAGTGAAGCTCCTAAATCCCATCATTTCATTTTAAAATTGGTTGTTCTTCATTAATTTGGCCTCAAAACAGCTTAGTAAAACATATTAGGTTAGTTTAGATCATTAGAACTTCACCAAAGTCAAACCATGAGTTCTTATGAAAAAGTCAACTTGCATGTTTTTTAGATTTTTCCAAAAACTCAAGGAATTTTATAGATTTTTGTATTGTGTTTCAAGCTTTGAAATTTGTAGGTCTAGTAGTTCCCCACCTCATCTATGAAATCCTACTCTTGTTTTATTTTTGCCATTTTTCTTTGAGCCTCACCACCACTCCAAACCCAGCTGCAGGGGAGGCAAACCCCCTGCACCAGCAGATCAGTCCCAAACACCACCCTTTGGTGGTGGTTTCCAGCCACCTCAGTGGGCCCTAGGCCACCAATCTTGTTCCCCTAAACCCCCCTCCTACCACACTTCATGGTTTGACCATTGGGTTGACCTAGGACCCTGTGGACCCCACTTAAATTAAGCCCAAAGTTCTGTCCCACTTTCAGTAGAGTTTCAATAAGCCAAGTGCTTATTTTTAGCTTAATAGCTTATTTTGTGGTTCTCCCTTGCTTTTTATAGCTTATTCATGTTCTCTTAACTTGTTTGGACCTGAATCAACCAGAGTGGACCCCACTTAATGCCATTTTAGCTCATTTTCCCCCTTGGTCAAACTTAGTCAACTGTCACCCTTTTTAAGCTGTATTCTGCTTATTTTTAAGTTATAAAAAAAGTTTTTTTTTACAAAAAGTGTTTGTTTTTAAGTATTAAATAGGTTTGTAAAAGAAAAAATCAAGAAAAACAAATTTAATAATAAGTGATAGTTTCTATTTAATGTAATTTAATTTTAATTTTCATTTTTATATTTTTATTAAGAACTTAGCTATTTTATATTTTTCTTAAATTCCTCATATATTAAAGTATTTATAGTAATTTTCTTAGATTTTTATTTTACCATTTAGTATTTATTAGAATTAATCTTAGTTTTATTAATAATTAAGTAATAATTAGTTTTAAATAGCATAATTAGTTTTTATTAAGCAAAATCTAGTTTTTATATTTTTTATAGCTTTTATATAATGTAAAATAATTTTAGAAATTTTCTTATAATTTTTACTGTTCATTTAGTAATTTTTATAATTTAAAATAGTTTAATTAGGTAATTAATATATAATTAGTAATTAATTAATAAAAAATTCACAAAAAGACAAAAATACATATTTTTATTTTTAAAACTTATTTTTAGTTATTTTATAATTTTAGAAATTTTATTTTCATTTTTCTAGTATTTAATTAATATAATATTGTATTTAAGTTATTTAAGAATTAATAATTAGTTTTAAATAGTTTTTAATTAATATTAAATAATTAATTAGTGTTAAAATTTATTTTATTTTTCTAAAAAGTTTCTTTTAACTTTAGGTTTGTAAAAAAAATCATTTTCACCCCCTGGGTGTTTTCAGATTTCAGTTTTCACTTTTTATTTCGTACGTTTACGTTTTATTTAAACGTAACGTACGCGTTTTTAGGTTTAAATCGTTTCTGGTTTTTCTTAGCTTCCCGTCTTATTCATATAGCTTGTTTAAGCTATTCCCTTGTAGATTCCTTAGTTAAACCAAACTCAAAACCCCTTTCCATCCAAATTCACCCGATCACGAAACCGTTTGTTAACAATTCACACCTCGTCGGGACATAACGACCCGGGGAAACACTATATTCCGCGGAGCATTGACTCTAGGCTGTTTGACCATCTTGACCACATCCGTGGTCAGTTTTGGATATGATCATTTAGTGTTGCAAGATGGTACTGTGGAATGAAGATAGGCTCAGGTGCATTTGGAGGATTGAAGAATAGACCATTCGGAGTGTAAATTAATGATCCATGGTCAACATCTTGGGATTGTGGAGCAGGGAGAATGGTCTGCAGAGGATTCATGTTTAGACAAGATTCAAGAATCTGTTTCATTCTGATGTGATGAAGTTCTTCTGTACGATGCATAGATTCAAGATAATTCCACATGTCATGAGCACTGGCTTGATATCCATATTCATGTAAATTGAGTTGGGAAGAGCCAACGTGATGAAGAATGCGGCTTGTTTGTCCGCAGTGTACTGAGCAAGTTCAGTGTCATTCAAATCTGCAGCAGTTTGTAGTCTTATGATCCCTGGTTTGGCTGAATCAGCAAGAATATCATTTTGTATGGACCATCTCGAATGGATGTAAGCATGAGATCTGCATCAGGACGATTTGTGAGCCATATTTTGAATCTCATTCTCCAATCAGTGTATGTTCCTGGGAGTAACATGGGAGGTCTTGATTCATTGCCATAGAGCGGAACATCATGAATGTTGGACATATGGATGATGGAGCAGTGACTTTGTTTATTCATTTGAGACATTGATTGATACATTTTCTCTCCCCGTGATTGTTGCGATGTAATCGGAATAATCAAACTAAAATGTATAGTTGATATATCACACATAAGGTCGATATAGTGAGTTCAGATTTTCCCTCAAAAATTTAATTTAAAAAATTTCTCTCCAAAAATTTTGAAATTCACTATAAAATGCAATTCTAAGGTTACAAAAAAAAAATTTGAGTTTCAAAAATTTTGCCGCCAAATTTTACCGAAAAAGTTTGAATTTTGACCTAAAAATTTGAATTTTGGGCCAAAATTTTCACCGTTATACCAAAATTTGAATTTTGCGTAAAAATTGAACGTTTAGTCTCCTGTAAAAATTAAATTTTACTCTCAAATTTTCCCGCCAATTTATTATTATTATTATTTATTTATTTATTTATTTATTTTTTAATAAGAATAGAAAGATTAACTTGTGAAGAATAATGGATCTTTAAAGGATAACTGAGGTTGTTGTAGTAGTTTAGATGTTTAGGCGAAAGTTGAAGACGAATCGGTAATAAATTCTTACTCACTGAAGGTGCTTACTCGCAGAAACTTGAATTCCTTACTCTCTAAATGTGAGAAAAATTGCTTACTCGCAGGAGATGTTTCTTACTCGCAGGAATGGTAAACTTGGTTACTCGCAGGTATTGTAAACTTGATTACTCGCAGGTATTGTTAACTTGGTTACTCGCAGGAATTTTTAACTTGGTTACTTGCAAGAATTTACTTACTCGCTAAAACTACCTTACTCATAGAAACTACTTTACTCGCAGAAACTAATTAGTTACTCGCAGAACTTGTAATAGTTTACTTACTCGCAGAAGTAGAAATGCTTACTCGCAGAACTTGTTTCTTACTCGCAAAATTTTAGGTTACTCGCCAGAAACAAGTTCTTACTCGCTGAACAATGAGCTTACTCGCCAGAAATGGGTTCCTTACTCGCAAGAATATGTTCTTACTCGCCAAAATCTTTTCTTACTCGCCAAAACCAGTAACTTCTAGAAGCAACACCTACTTTTAAAGATAATAGAAGAGATAAGTAGAGAGAGAGAGAGAGAGAGAGAGAGAGAGAGAGAGAGAGAGAGAGAGAGAGAGAGAGAGAGATGGTAACTTCTAGAGAGAGAAAGAAAGATGTATTAGATTAAGAGAGATAAACACACATAGAACCACCCTAGAAACAACACCTCCAAATGGGAGCATTTGGGGGTATTTATAGGTAAGATAAGAAGATGGGCCGGGCTTGGGCTTTTGTAATAAACTAGACATAAACTAATACAATGTTATATTAAACCAAGCCCGTTTATCCTTAACTAAACTACAAGACTATTACAATATTATTACAAGACTAAATGACTTAATAAATGATCGTCACTTCTATTTCTAACAATCTCCCCCTAAGGGGCGATCATTGAGATCTCTCTTTGATTCCATTGATGATCAACACTTCTATTGCTAACAACCTTACTCGCCAAAATTGATACTTACTCGCAGAAACAAAAAGTTACTCGCCTAAAAAACGTAAAAAACATACTTTTAAGCTTAAAATTTCTACCAAATCTAAACTAAAACAACCTAATCTATCCCTTGGCGATTGATACCATTTGTTAGGTCGTCATTTCATAACATATGACCACATAATCTTTAGAGAGAGAAAGTTATAGAGAGAGAAAATGGAAGGAACTTGTAATAACAATAATGAACTTAATTAACTAAGAACCAACACCCTCCAAGGAGGGTTTATATGTGTATTTATACCCATTGTCTAGGGCAACATTTCCATGGGCTTTTCTCTTAAACATATATGCTTAGGCCCATGGACTATAACTTACATAATTAAATAAGCATAACAATATTAAATATACTAAAACTTAAACATAATAATAATTTAAAGGAACCTATTACAAAACTCAATGACCGACACTTGACTTTAACGAAATGTGTTCCCAACATTTAGTGACGATGTCAGCAATTCCGGTCATGAATCCAAACTTTTGTCTTTTTCTTCAAACTTCATCGTAATGAGCCCAAATCAAGTCCAATTCAAACAAATGCATAGAGATAAACCTAAAAATCAAATAAGAATGATTTTAAGCTAAAATACATACAAGATAAGGTAAAATGCATTAAATCATTAAGTAAATGACCTTTAAAATCATTAACAACTTGCATCTCATCAACGGGGGTTTTAACTTTTAAAGTTCAATATGTTAGGTGATAACTGAAAATGAATAACATACAATTTAAAATTTAAAAGTATGAATAGCCTACATTAATAATTGTTACTCCCTCCGTCCCATATTAAGTGTCCACTTTCATAATGCACAAAGTTTTAGGAGATTCCACTAACTAACTCTCCACCAATCAAATATTATTTTTACCCAGTAAAATCTCATTTTATTAGTTGAAAGGTACAAATGGACATTTAATTTTGAACATCCAAAAATTATATTGTGAACACTTAATATGGGACGAAGTGAGTACTTCAATATAATAATTTATTCTTATTTATTGTACCAATAAGAATAACTTTGATGACATGATATGACATGTCAATAGTATAAGGGTAGCAATGAAGTCGTGCTCGAGTTGTCTTGTTCAAGTTGACATATTATCGGGTCAGCATCAACTCCACGTAAACATGACCCATTTATTAATTGTGTCTACAAACTCAACTCTAATCCGAACTTGTAAAACATATATAACCCATTTATGACCCACGTAACCTGTTTAATTAAATACGTCAAGTGGATTGATAGGTTTATGGACTAAAAGTTTAAGTTGTTTAGGTCCTAAAATTATATACTTCCTCTGTCCCATATTAAATGTCAAGATAGTATTTATTTTTCAACTTTGATTTTAAATATTTTTGTTTGTATTATATAATATTTGTTGCAAAATATATTAATAGATTGAGTTTTAAAAATATTTTCATTGGTATAATTTTCATTAAATATTATATAATACAAAAAACAAATATTTAGTAAAAAAAGATGTTCAAAAAGTAAAACTAGACACTTAATATGAAATGAAGGGAGTACTAATTAAGAAGCCGGTGAAAATATGACTAAACTACACATAAACTTCAATAAAAATCATAAAACAATAATTCAATTATTTTTCACTACCATACTACACATTTAAACTCTAGCTAATCATTTTAAGCACATCGGTATTTTTGAAGGCTTATATTGTTAAACATTTTGCCGGATCAACCTATATAACAATTAACACATATCAAACTTGAACCTGACCTGTTTATTAAATAGGTTTGATGGTTGACTTGTTTTTACCCAACCTCATTTATCCTAAAACCAAAATCTATTTAATTTCATGTTGTTATCATATTGTGTTTCGTGTTATGTCGAAAATTACCACCATAAAAAATGAGAGATGATTTACACATTTTTTATTTTGATTTGCACACTTAATTATACAAGCAGATAAAACAAAATGTAAATAATAAGGCTGAGCATCGCAGGCCTAAAACCGACCGAGATCGACCGAACCGAAGGATCAGCAGTTTGGTCTCGGCCCGGTTTGGCCCGGTCTTACGTAAAACCCGACTATTATGCCTTCTTGGACTAGACTGGACCGAATACATTTGATGCGGTCCTCGGTCTAAGTTTTTAGGCTAGTTCGGTCTCGATCCGATCTTAGACCGATGCTAACCCCCGGTAAATAATGTACAACTATTAAAAAAATGAAATTTACTACACCCACATAAAAATATCCACAAAAACAATCCAATCGCTGAGATGCCAGCGAGTGATTGGTTTTTGTGAGATGTGGATCCCACAAAAAACCAATCACCCGTTGATAGGGGTGGCAATTTCTGACCCAACACGAAACTCGACCTGGAACTGACACGAAAATTAACAAGTTTGGGTTGAGTATAATATATTTCGGGTCGGGTTTGGGTCGACTCATCTGACCCATTTATTAAACAGGTTAGGCTCGGGTTAGGAATAAATTAAACGGGTCGGCCCGCCAACCCGTTTAATTTTTTTTTTAAATTAAAAAGTATTTCATTTTATTATACATGTTAAACGGGTCGACCTGTAAACCCGTTTAACATGCTTAACTCGTGTAATGTGCCAACTTTTGTATATAAAACAAGTTAAATGGGTCAATCCGAAACCCGTTTAACCTATTCAACCCTCCAACCCAAGTATATATATGGGTTAAATGGGTCAGGTTCGGGTTATGTATAAACAGGTTAGGGTTGACATAGCTGACCCGGATATTTAAATGGGTCATGTTCGGGTTGGGGTTTCCTGACCCGCAAACCCATCAAACCGAACCTGCTAACCCGAACCCGACCCGAATTGCCACCCTTACCCGCTGATACCTCAGCGAGCAGATTATTTTTGTGAATACTTTTATATGAATATATCATTGCTCTTAAAAAAATATTTCATGCCACGAAATATTGAAATATTTTTTTTACCTTTTTAAACAAAAAATATACTCCGTAAATTGCACTACTACTATTCCATCACACACTACTCCACAACCCGAAAAAATGTGAATTATCCCGCCCAATACCACATCTGGCGCCATATCCTTCCCGCCACAAACTCCCCCCAAATCCACCATCTATAAAAGCAAACCCCCCATTTCACATACACACTCATCCATTCCCTATAACCCTAATAAAACACACAGTTACACCTTTTCACACACAAAAAGAAACCAAAAATGGTGATAGCACTAGGCCCGGGTAAATTCTACGGCAGCAGCCTCCCTCGTCCCCGAATCTACACCGATATCAAATACAACACATACCGGGTCGACCCACCCGTTTCAGTACTTGACCCGTTTATGTCATGGGCTGAAGAAGCTCACTGGTCCATGGGTGGGTTAAGTTTCAATCGCCACAGGTTGCAAGGCCGTATCGAAGGCGATATCGACAAGATTCGAAACCACATCGAAACAAGTATTAAAAAAAGGGAAGAGTCCTTAAGCCCCAAGCTTAAAAAATTTAAAAAATCGGGTTCGAAAAAGGCGGGAAAAAGTTTGAATAGTAGTCCTGCTGTGCCGCCTGCGCCGATGGCGAGTAAGCGAAAGAGGCGATTTGTGGGGCTTGTTGATGAGGAGGATGATGATGAGGTGGCAGATGGTGGGAGGAAGTGGCCTGTGAGGAAGCTTTCGGATGAGTTTGATCGAGTTGCGACGAAAAAGGGCGAGATCGAGGGGGACGGGGTTGCCGCGAGGACCCGAGGGCGTAAAGTGGCGGTTACGGAGACGGTGAAGAGTGGTTCGAAGGGGAGGAAGAGGTTGAGGAAGGTGGGGGAGTTGGGTGATGTGGTTTAAGGTGTTTGATGAAATGGCTCGATGAACGAGTTTATTGTTTTGTTTTTAGTGTTATTGTAGTTGAGGTGTTTTATGAGATGTAATGGTTAATTTAAGATGAATCAAATGGGTATATGAGATTATGAAGTATTGTGTTTTAAGGTTTTGTGTTCTGCCTAATTATGATATATTTGTGTTTGATTTTGTATCTTATAATGGAGTTGAAAGAACTAAAATCACATGATATTCAAATGAGTCAATGGTTAACCTTTACATTCTTTTTGGTTTTTTTGCTTGAAGATCATTCTAAACATGGGTATGAGTGTGCCTTCTGAGATCACTGCTTTTGAATGTTGTTGATTTTTCACTGTAAACATTACAACATGCATCATATGTAACTGCATATACATGCCAAGAACTGCATATACATGCGATGAGGGTGTTTGGGATTGCTTATTTTACTTGTTAAAAGTATTAAGATAATTATGTTTATCAGAAAGTAATTTTGATATCATAAGTAAGCCTTTTGAAACAAGTACTCTCAGTGTCAACTTAGAGAATCTCAAATGCATTAACCACTTATGCTTACCATAGTCTGCTTATTCTACCTAAAATAAGCATAAGCAGTATGGAAAACACAAAACTGCTTCTGCATACTCAACATGCTTATGCTTATCATAATCTACTTATTTTACTTGAATAAAGCAGAAAACAGAACAAAAAACTGCTTCGGCGTACAGAATCCCGAACACCCCAGGTGTGATGCTGAAAATATGACTATTCAACTAAAATCTCAAACATCACTAAAAAAAGAGCTCAAATCATTCTGATCAAAATCATATAAAAAGAATATAATGTTGTTTTCACCATTTATCCTGTTTTTCACCATTTATCGTTACAAATATTGTTCAAATTTCCTGTTATCGGTGTGACCGCTCCATGAATTTTTGCTAGCCTGCATGTCTGTTGGGTTATAAGCATATATGTCACAGCACTCTTCCATGGCACTATGCCGAAATCGTCATTAAATTCCTCCATTCCTTCTACTAAGAACTGCCATGCAAAAGACCCTCCACCTGCACCCTTCTTCTTTGCAGATTCGTATATAACATCAAAGACAGTTTTGTAGAATTCATCTCTTTGTGAAGGTTCAAAACCTTTGTTTAGATCGGATAATCCGAATTCACTAAACACGACGGGTTTGTTGAGCACTTGGTCTCCGTCTTCAATGTGAGAGTGCATCCATTTAGCCACGAATTTTAGTTTACCTTTAAGACTTTTCTTTTTAAACCTACAAAATAATGTTCATTAATACCACTTCTTGGGCATCTAAACAGAAGTATTGTATAATTCTTGAAAAAGCGATAAGAAGCTTACCAATGGTCAGGGTAAATATGAACAGAGGCAAAATCAATGGTTGCAGGAGCAGAGTTGCGAATAAAATCCACTCCCATATCAGCAGCCCAAAATTCTGGATTAACAGTCTCTTTCTTGGGACTATTAGGACCATAAAATCCTTCCAGACCAACAGTTAATAGATGCTTATTGTCGATTGATTTAATGAAAGTTGACATCTCTTCTATCCAGTCCTGTAGTTAATTTAACCTTAGATGCAACTCATGACCACAAAATAAGGGAAAGGGAAGATAAAAACACTAAAACTTTTATTTTTTGTCTACGAGTCTATTCTATGCACCCTAATATTAATCGTAAACATGACTAATCAATTATGTATGTGACACAAAGGTTTTGTTAATCGACCCATTTAGTTATGAATAAGTCAAGTTGGGTTTTATATTAATTCAAAAGGACCAAATAAATAAAAATTCAGCTAAGAGAGAAACGGGTCAAAAGGGTTGAAAGTTAACCAAATTTTATTTCATAACTAAGCATCATTTGTTGATAATTTCTTTCGGCGTGAAGGACAAAAGAGCACTTATTGGCCAACCTGAGCGGCACTAAAATGGCCCTTTTTCGAACTGAAACCCTTTTGACCCCTAACCTGACCCACCCACCCATGTTGCCACCTCCAAATTATGATTTTAATGTCTCCACCCTTGTATAGACGCAATGATCACAAAGATATAACAAAATCTTAGCAAGGCTTGTAAATGTATGCAAACGGCTTAACTGAGTAAATACCCTGTTCAATTCTTGTATTGTGTAATCACTGTCATTCATGTGTGCATTTATGATTGAGAAAGAGAGATGGACTTACTTGCAGTGTGTCACCAGAGCGGTCAGTGATGCACCGGGGTTCATTGATCAACTCCCAGCCGAAAATAACGGGGTCATCTCTATACTGGATTCCTGTTATTGTGTTCTTCCTTGTTAAGACAGTCTGCACCATTAAAAAACAATAATAGCTAAGCAAATAGACTATAAATCCTTAATCCTAATAAAATTAACTACCAAAAAAAAAAAAAAAAAAAAAAAAAAAAACAATGAAAATATATGTTGTGGCCGTCTATAAATCACAATAACTTTGATTTTCTCTCAGTATGTCATGATATCGAACCAACACGGCATAGCTCAAGCTGTACTAACAACCAAGTGCCTCCAAACATGTGCATCTACCAAGGGTGTTTTTGTAAGCCTCATCACAGGCATGTGCGAGTGTGATTTATTTGCAAAGAAAAGACATGAGGGTGAAAATTGAATTGGGACATCGGATATGAATTGCTTTGTTTCCCCTTGGCAACATTACTAGCTTTGTACCTAAGCTTAGGCGGTGTTTGGATATAAGTTTTAAAAGCGTTTATCTGATGCTGAACAATGCAAATTGATAATCAGTTGCATTATTCAGCTAAATAATTCTGTTGTAGCTCACATGAAATCAATTATCCAAAACTTATCAGGTTCCAAAAAGCAGAATATGTCTTTCCAAAACATTAAAGCTTCTTACTAATGCAAAGATTCATGCTCCTAAACTCAAATTCAAACACCTTTTTAGTCATTAAGATTGCATTATTGTTTTGATGTCAAATGCAATTTAAATACTAGGCTAATATGCATATACCGTTTTAGAAAATTATATATCCAACCAAAAATTACTAATGGACAACTATGACACCCCAGAGAGGGTATTATAGATGAGAGAGAGAATATTGATGATACCTTGACATAGTTCTTGAAGTAAATGCGAATGGATGGATCATAAAAGAATGAGTCATTAGAAGGGCTCATGCCGACACCTTCGGTCCACGCCCATTTGACATACTGAGTCTTGCCACCGTAAGCATCCAAGTTATTGACTAAGCTAAGCATAAGTCTTATTCCAACTTCTCGGGCTTCAGCAATGACAAAATCCAACGCCTACCATAACATCCGTTATAGACAATATAAATATACTGAAGTAAAAAACAGCTATATTGAGAAGATTTTAGGAAAAGACAACAAGAATACAAATTTATCGGAACTGAAAAACATAGCCATTATTAGTAGTTGTATCCAGGACACATATAACATTGTGCTTTATATGTAATGTGTAAATGTAAAGCTAAAGAAATCTTTGATTTTAAATTGGAGTGCTTTTCTCTACTATATTTGATACATGTATAAAAGTTGATAAAGAAGAAAAATTGTCACTTTAATAGAAGATGCCACTTTAAAAGGAGAATAAATTTGTACGATTTTTTGCGTATTTAATTCTTCATGACATTATTCCTTGCCTACCATAGAATTCACCATATCCAAACAATTGATTGATATGTTATAAGTACCAAAGAATTAAGTCGGAAGTATTATTTTTTACTGTAATTTTTAAGGGAGAACATAACCATGAAAAAAATCAGGGTCACATCTTAACATGATGCATAAAGCTAAAATGCATTCGAAATTGAGTGGTCTTAGTTTTTAATGCTTTATGTTGTTTGAAAGTTACCAAAGATGAAAAAAGTTATATTTGTTCAGTTACATCATCAATAGCCTACCATTATGAAATGGTCCAATAAACAACAACAGCTAAAAATAGGGTCTCAGAGAGAACAAGAATGCGATCATCATTAAATTGAGTGACATAATTAATCAGTTATCACCGGTCCTAATATACAATTATCAGGGTAACACCTTTAACATAATGTACATAAGTAACCAATTATTGTGTTCAAATTAAAGTTCTTTCGTACTTTTTATTGGCATAAAAGAGTTGCTAAAAGTGACAAGTTAATGTAGAAAAAGTAGTTCACCAACACTACTAATGAGTAAAATTAAGATCACATAACAGAAACAAGAATCAAATTAATATATATACAAATAAACAGAGTAAAACTAAACCAGAAGTAATACAAACACAAGAATAAACAACCTAGAATACCCTTTCATCAATTAAAATCATGAATAATTCTAACAGTTTACATGGCTACCAAAATTAGCAAGTTTCCGACATCAGTTATAGCTGATATCCATCAGAAGACCAACAAACCATAATGATCTCACAATTAAATTATTAATAAGTGACATCATCCAATACCTACCAATACAAAATGTTGTTCCAACTAACAACAACTAAAATCAGAATTTAAAGAAAAAACAAAAATCGGATCAGCGAGATATTGAACAACTCAACAACATAATCATTATGAGGTTGCAATTTATACTTACTAAGATTACACCTTTAACACATGAATAAACATGAACATGTTACGGCCTTACTTCAATTGAGCAAAATCTTAACATAATATAGTTGCTTTTCAGTTATTTATACAAATATTACTTCTAATATTTGGGACTCCCATACGTTGTAAGAGATGCAAGAATACTCGAAAAAATGATCATTTGTTGTAAGAGTTCAATCAAATTATTTAGAAAAGGTTTTAACTTTAATATTTACGCAGAAAAGTAATCATAACATCAGCAAAAACTAACATTTCTAAATAAGCACATCCCAAATTCTTGTCACAATCTACTTATTTAACCAATAAGCTCAATAGCAGTTTAGATAACATAAAACTTAAAACTGCTTCTGCTTTAAAACACGCAATCCCGAACCACCTCCTATAATCAAATTCTAACAAACAACACCTACACAACCTAAATCAAACTATCACAAAAATATCAAATTACATAAAATAAAATACCTTAAATGTTTTTTCATCAAATTTACCAGGAGTAATTTGAAGAGCATTATAATCACCATCATTAAAAGCCCAAGTTCTACAAACAGTCAAACCCATTTTAGCAGCAGCTTGAAGCATAGCTCTAATTCTTGGCCTGCTATGATCTTGAACAGCATGGTCCATAAACCAATATGAATTCCACCCATTTATATAAAACAACTTTCCATCCACCACAAAATTAGTCCCATTCCTCTCCACAAAACTCATATTTATATCATTTTTGTAATACTTTACAGACAAGATATCACCAAAAGACAAATAAACAAAAGCAATAATTGATGCAAACCCAAGTATTGGAAGCAAATAACCATTCGCTCCAACCATTTTATACTTAACCATCAATTTCTTAGAACTAAAAGAGGGATTTGATTGGATCTTTATAAATAATGGGTTTTATCCCAAGATTTTGGAAACCCAGATGGGAAATAAGGAATATAAGAAAACCCAGATCCCCCTTTTCAAGATTTTATCGAAAAAAAATATCTCAAGAAATTAGTGAAGTGTGTGTGTGTGTTTTATTGTGTGAGGTTGATGGAGTAATGTTTAAAAAAGGAAACAGTGTGAAGACAGTACAAAATTTGTCAATTAATAGGTGTGGATTTGTTGATCATGATTCATGAGCATCACTTGTCGGTAAGCGGAATTTTATTTTTATTTTTTTGAGCAAAAGCGGAATTTTATTAGTGTTATTATTACAAACTTTAAAGCCATTATTAGCTAAAGATAAATATATTATTATTATGTAATAATTATGTTTTTTTTAGTTACGTGTTTTTTTTCGGTGGATAATTATTTTAGGACGGAGTCAGTAGTTTATTTCGGACTTTTATAGTTTATGTGGGTTCTTTTAGTTTTGATAAACTTATTCTTTTATGCTTGTTTTGAAACCTTTCGGTTTATATAGTTATATTATGACATAATAAGTTTGGAAATAATTTGAAAAAAGTTTAGTTTTGAAGCAAAAGCCAAAAGCACATAAACTCAAAAATCCGAAAATAAGCTTAAATAAACACCCACGTGACCACGTCTACAATGGTGACACTAAAAAAGTAAAACTCGACATAACACATGCATACGGTTAAAAGAAATTTCTGAAAATAAGCTTAAATAAACACCCACATCTGCAATGGTGACATTAAAAAGGTAAAACTCGACAAAACACACACATACAGTTAAGAGAAATTGTTTTACGTTGTTGTAACCACAACTTGAGCTATAACGTCACACATGATGTGGTATTACCAGTGATATAGCATAACGTCAATATGGTATAGGAGCACTAGGAGTGATGACTTCGAAGTCCGTCAAAAGTACTACACACTGAAAATAAGATTGGATCTCTTTTTACGCGTACGAACTGAAACACAAACATACACACATCGTTGATCACACAATGCTTAAATGACGCCAAAACACAAATGGTAACCATGCCAGAGTTGCTACAACGTTGAGGCATTAACGCCGTGACACCCCTTGCTCTGATGCTATAAATAGTTAAATACTATTACCAGGTTCGTTGTTTAAAATGGATTACACATTCGTCTTATCATTCAAAGAAAGGGTATGAAGTCCTGGGATAATTGCTTTTGAATGTCGTTTTTTGTTATGTTAAAATTCAGTACAATTATGCTATTGTTACTGTGTCAATATTTTACTTTTTGCTTCACTTGATCCTTCTGATGTTGGTTTACCAGCTTACATCACATGTAACTGAGCTTGACGAAGGTTTATAATACTATTGATGTGCTTAAAAGAACCATAGAAATTCGACAGAATTGTAATAAGTCCAATCTATAAGCATTTCCATATGACAAGAACTGCATATACATAATACATATGAAAACGTGTGTTATGACAATATTCCTAAGTAACTAAAATCTCAAACCTCACAAAAACAAACTCAATTATTGAGATCAAAATCATTAAAAAAAATTAAAAAAAAAAAATCTAATGTTGTTTTACCATTTACTGTTACAAATATTCTTGATATTCCCTGTTATTGGTGTGGCCGCCCCATGAATTTTTGCTAGCCTGCATGTATGTTGAGTTATAAGCGTATATGTTGAAGCTCTCTTCCACGGGACTATCCCAAAATCGTCGTTAAATTCTTCCATCCCTTCTACTAAGAACTGCCAGGCAAATGACCCTCCACCTGCCCCCTTTTTCTTAGCAGATTCATATATAACATCAAAGACAATTTTGTAAAATTGATCCCTTTGTGAAGGGTCGAAACCTTTACTCCGATCAGACAGTCCGAATTCAGTAAACATGACAGGTTTTTTGAGCACTTGGTCGCCATCTTCAATGTGAGAATGCATCCAATCAGCTACAAATTTTAGTTTTCCTCTAAGACTTTTCCTTTTAAACCTACAAAAAAATATTGTTCATCAATACCACTTGTGCTCTTGGAAAATCTAGCAATTTTCGTGGGCTCCATAAAAATATTGCAATTTACTTTTATAGACATAAGCTAGAATGATGTAAAATTATAAGAACAAGGATCAAAAAATAGGCAAACCATTGATCAGGGTAAATATGAACTGAGGCAAAGTCAATGGTTGAGGGAGCAGAGTTGCGAATAAAATCTACTCCCATATCAGCAGCCCAAAATTCTGGATTCTTAGTATCTCTCTTGGGACTCTTAGGACCATAAAATCCTTCGAGACCAACAGTTAAAAGATGCTTATTGTCGATTGATTTTATGAAGGCTGACATTTCTTCTATCCAATCCTGTAGTTTATAGTAGCCTTAGATACAAATCATGCCTGGAAAAATAAATTTGCAACATACAAAATAACAGAACACGAAATGATAAAAAGCATGACATTTGTCCACGTCTTTTACATGGAGTGCGGATAAGGGTTTTAAATACGACAAATCAGATCTGTGGGTCATTTAAAGAGAAAAAATTCAGCTTGGTTACTTATAAATTATCTGTTTGTGTTGTATACTAAATCAAATATTTTAGCAAAAAGGGAACTGGGATTGATTGGGATAAACAAGTTGAAAGTCCCAGAGTCTACTATTGATGTTTTTATTCACATATTTGGATTATCATTGTACTAATGCTGATTTTGTAATCATAATTCTACATTATTTGTTCATAATATTTTTTAAAGGTGGACAAAAAAGAACTTGTTAGTTGTTGGCAAACTGAACCCATAGTAAAAATGACCATTTTTTAATGGAGCCTCTTTTGACCCGTCACCCGACTCCACCCATCTGGTCACCCCTAAGCTATGGCTTAACAAGTTGCAGTATTCATCTGTGTAATATTACAAAGTTCACAAAGTATGTCAAAATCTTGGCAAGGCTTATAAATATAAGCAAGATGCTAACCGCGTAAATACCATGTTTATATTGAATTGTGCAATCACTGCAAGTTCATGTATGTAGTTGTCTTTAAGAAAGAGAGATGAGCTTACTTGCAGTGTGTCACCAGAACGGTCGGTGATGCAGCGTGGTTCATTGATCAACTCCCAGCCAAAGATGACAGGGTCATCTCTATACTGGATTCCTGTTATTGTGTTCTTCCTTGTTAAGACAGTCTGCAACATTTATCAGAAATTAAGAATAATAATAGCTAACAATGAGCAACTGAGAACACAAATCCATAAAATTCCAAACCTCATCTAACGAGTGTGTGTGTGTGTGTGTGTGTGTGTGTGCGCGATTTATTTGCCAAAAAATATGTTATGATGGTAGGAAGTGAATTTGGTTTGTCCCGTTCAATTTGCAATGTTTCTTTACCAGCCTTGTACCTAATTTTAGGTGGTGTTTGGATGTGAGTTTTGAAAGTTCATATGTGTTGAACAATAAGAATTTGGAAAATCAATTATATTTATCCGGTCCCTAGAAAATAGTGTTTGGAAGTGCTTATGTTGTTTCAGTTGTAATACTAAGACACTTTTATTATATGGAGAATTATGGTTTTTAAAGAAATGAAAATATATAGTAATGACCAATATGACATCTTTCTAAAAAAGTAGACGGTTAACGCAATGAAAATAAAAGTCCCTGAATTTAGGTTTAAAGAAAGGGTTATTATACAATTCCATTAGATAATTACTTTTATTGTAGCTCACATTGAATCTAATGATCCAAAACTTATCAGATTTACATATTTCAGAATATTTTTTTCCAACACTTCTCGAGTGTTATTGATAATAAGATGATCCGCTTCAAAACTCAGATCCAAAAACCTCGTTAGTCATTAAGTAAACACTAGGATAATATTCACGAAGCAAACAGTACAATTATGTTAAGCCAAAGAGGGCATATGGATGAGAGAGAAATTTGAAGATACCTTGACATAGTTCTTAAAGTAAAGGCGAATGGATGGATCATAAAAGAACGAGTCGTTAGAAGGGCTCAAGCCGACACCTTCAGTCCAAGCCCATTTGACGTATTGAGTCTTGCCGCCGTAAGCATCCAAGTTATTTACTAGACTAAGCATAAGCCTTATTCCAACTTCTCGGGCTTCAGCAATGACATAATCCAACGCCTACCATAACATTTATTATGACCGATTAATTACATCGAAATTCCAATTAAAGACAAATGTGATAAGGGCATTTTACGAAAAGAAACAAAATAACAAAATTTTGAGAAACCGAAAAGCATAGTCATTGTTAGTGGTCGTATTCACAACACGTATCAAGCTAACAACTTTAGCATGATGTGTAAGGCTACATACATCTCTCTTTTCAATTTTGAGCGTATACAATTCAACATTTCAACGAAGTATGAAAGTTACTAAAAATGGAACATATTAATCTTATAATGACATGTGTCCATCTTATCCAAACAAGTAAATGAAATATTCCAAGTACTAAACAAATAAAATGGAAGTATCTTATAAGAAGTTAAGGGAAAACAAAACCATAACAAGAATCAAGATAAAATCTTATCATGATGCAGAAAGTTAAGACGCATACACCACTTTCGAATTTTAGCAATATTACTTTACATTATTATATAATGTGTTGAAGTCACCAAATTGGCTAGCTTCCCACATTAGTTGACCGGTAATATTCAACCGAAGATGAAAAAATCTTATGATCTTACAATGACTTTATGTTCAGTTACATCATCCATCACAAAACGTTCCAACTAACAACAACAGCTAAATTTAGGGTTACAGAAAAAGACAAATGAAGACATCACCAAATTGAACATAAATCATTATCAGTAGTTGTAATAAATTCATATTCAAAATAGCACCTTAACACATTGCAGAAAGTAAAACTATTTATTGATTTCATTGGTGGGCCATGGACTGGCATAAATAATACTGTACCAATAATTGCCTAAATAAATTTTACAAAGACAACACGAGCAAAAGTTTGTTCCTTCTCTTTCTTATGTTAGAAATTGGTGGTACAAGGCATAATCAGATGTTCATGTAATTTACTTCTGAAACAACTCTAAATATGCAGGATCTTCCATATCATCCAAAACACACACCCATCTTTGAGTGGTTGATACTTAAAAACTTAAAAGTAACAAGGCATAAGGATATTGCAGTTTCCCAGATGTTCCATATCTTCTGTGAATAAATCTATCTAACCTAAGTGAAGAACTAAAAGCATGGATGGGAACTAAAGAAACCTTCTAGCACCTAATATTAAAGCGGATTTGTTGTTGAGACATTAACAGCTACGATTTTAATACGTGTTATTTTATAACTGCAATAAGATCAAAACTATTTTTTCTCGATAGTAAATGATACAGATGTTTGGAAGTAAATTTACTGTTGATTGACTAATTTTGATTTGTCATCAGACTTTAGGTAGATTACCGACTTTTGTAAAAGGCAGCAGGTTATTTTGCCAGGTGCAAAATGGTTAGTCAGCTTAGACACTTAAATTCTTAATACAGCATCTATTACGATCTTCAATTCATGTTGACCGTGCGCATAAGCTTAGGATAGTCGATATATCTTACTAATCATATCAGCTAACACCAATAAGCCATGATCCAACAAAGTATATCATGATGGGATTCATAAGTCACTTGATCCTGAACTCATGATTCAGCTAATTTAAACAGATGGCTCATGCATTGATCAACACATTTATTTTACCTTTCATCATAAGATGAGATTATAGAAACTTTAATAAACAGCTAGAGGTGGCAAGATCAACCCATTTAAAAGTCAACGAGTAAATTTGACCCATGGTGTGTAAGGGTTAGGTTGTAATGAGTTGAGCACCAATTAACGTGTCAAACACCATGACTCCATCCCAGTCTACCTTTTTTACTGATACATACTTGTTTATGTTTTATCTTTGTTTAGGTGCTGCAATTGTTTGTGTAAAGTCTCCTTGATCCAACATAATGAACATAGATGTAAAAACATACGCTTATTCCAATTTGTTTGTGGTCCTACAGATTAACCCATCCTGTTTAATTGTTTAACCCATGCCATATTGACATGTTTTTCAAAAGACACTCATTTAGCTCCATGTGTTTTGACTCATTACCCGTTAAAAAAGGTGGATGTGATAAACTACACAATGAAGGGGCAATTACCTTTCTATTGGTGTATGAGAACATACGTTTCTTTAGTACATTTGACTTATGAGAGTTGCTAAAAGTCGTAACTCTCCGAGTCTCCGACATAGATAAATATGAACATGATACTGACTTTCAGTAATTTATACGTTTAATGTGAAAGAATGACTTCTGCAGTCTGCACTATTAATTAGTGAAATATGGAAAGAATCTTGATTTCATTACAACAGAATATGATCTAGAAAATTTAGAACACAGGACACAAATAAGAATGAAATTAAATACGGCATACTTCCCACACAAGAATCAGATACCTTGAACACCACTTTATCTAACTAAACCAAGACAATATAAACCGTTTCCATCGCTACTAAAATTAGCAAGTTTCCGACATTAGTTATAGATGATATTCATCAGAAGACCAAAGAACTATCATGATTCCACAATGACTTATATATAAGTGACATCATCCAACGCCTACCATTACAAAATGTCAAAATGTCTCAACTAACAACAACAACTAAAATCAGGGTTTCAAGAAAAAAAAAACAAAAATGAGGTCATCGAGATATACAACAACATAATCATTATCAGCGGTTGTAGCCGTACAATAATCAAGATAACACCTTTAACTCAACACACAAAATCATCCCAATAATTTATTTCAAATCAAAATTTCCCACATGTGTAAACATGAACATGATACCCTAACTGAACAACTTAGTAACATATTCAGCTATTGTTTCCATTAAATGCAAAAAAGTTTAAAAAAATACTTAACTATTAGATTAAAATATCGAAAAGATTCCCTGAAAAGGGAATCTTTGATTTCATGACAACACAACAAGATCTAGAAATATAACAACACAAAGCACATGTTCATAATCAGATTAAAAGTTTAAAACAGAAACAAAAACCTTAAAAAATATCCACATAACTCAAACTAAAACTAAATCATAAAACATCAAATTAAATAAAATCAGTACCTTAAATACTAACAATTGTGCAAAAAAACATAAAAGATCAAATAGAATACCTTAAATGTCTTTTCATCAAATTTACCAGGAGTAATTTGAAGAGCATTATAATCACCATCATTAAAAGCCCAAGTTCTACAAACAGTCAAACCCATTTTAGCAGCAGCTTGAAGCATAGCTCTAATTCTTGGTCTGCTATGATCTTGAACAGCATGGTCCATAAACCAATATGAATTCCACCCATTTATATAAAACAACTTCCCATCCACCACAAAATTAGTCCCATTCCTCTCCACAAAACTCATATTTATCTCATTTTTATATCTCACATTCAATAAATCACCAAAAGATAAATATATAAAAGCAACAATTGATGCAAATCCAAGTATTGGAAAAAATAAACCATTCCCTTTAATCATTTTATGCTTTGGTGGTGACTTAACCATCAATTTTATATTAAAAAAAATGGATTTGATCTTTTGTAACAAGAATGCGAAAAAAAGTTACAAAACCCTTAAAAAATGTGGGATTGAAGTGGATCTTTATAAACTCTGGTTTTTATCCCAAGATTTTGGAAACCCAGATGTGAAGTAAGGTATTTAAGAAAACCCAGATGGATTTTTAAAAGATTTTTAATGAAAACCAGGAAATTGCGTCGCACACAGTCGAGTGTGTTTGTGTGTGTTTTTAATATATGGTGAGAGAGATGGAGTAATGTTTAAAAAAAGAAGACAAAGAAGTGAAGACATTTACCAAACATGTGCCCATGTACAAACTTGTCAATTAATAGGTGAAGAATTTGGTGATTAATCTGTTTATTTTATTTTATTTTTTTGTAATTTGTCAATTATCCACTCAATGAGTATGTGGGCTAACGAGATCTGAGGTCTTATTTCACTTTCTTTCTTTATGGAGTAATAAATTGACTTAAACATTATTTTGTGCTAAAACATTGTTCTAAAGTGACAGGTAACAGGATCCTATGGGCCAGGTGTTTTGAAATTTGTTCCAAAAGAAAAATGGTGTTGTGAATTGTAACTTTAACTTGCTTACTTCATCTTTTATTTTATTTTTTCAAAATTTAAGATGTTTTTCTAACATGTGTCTTTAGTCACATGTTAAGAGGTGCGTCTGTGTGTCATTTTTACTCAGAGATTCACAAAAAATACACACAAAATATTTTTTTATTTAAAAGATGACAAGAATCAATAAAAAAAAGAACATAATAGCCCACCTCTTAACATATGCCTAAGGGCACATGTTAGAAAAACTCATTTATGATTTCTAGTAGTAGTTAATGATCGTTTTAGATTTGGATACTTTAAAGAGGTAGAGTGCAAATATGTGAGTGTATTGGGTTGTTGTAAAATATGGGTGAAAAGGACAAAAGAAATTGAAAGTCAATTTTGGAGTGCTTATAGCGAATGTTTTAAACATTGGGTTCAAAATCGATCTGGTCGAGTCATCGGGCACCGAGTTAACCGGTTCGATCACTGGGTCAACTCGGTTTTCAATTTATGATTTTTTAATTTTTTTGACCGGGTCAACCCCGGTTTTAATTAAAAAAAATTTGGAAAAACGTAACCCGATTGGGTTTCGAGAACCGGGTTGACCCGTGTCACTCAAAACCCGGTGTTAAAAACCCGGGTTTTTTTACCCATTTTTTGGCCAGAATCTTTCGAACTAGTTAACCCGGCCGAGTCGACCTAGGTTTCAAAACACTGCTCATAGTTATATATTAAAGGAAAATTCTGATAAAAGATGATTTAAAATACATTTTTGGATTAGATCGAAGAATCACAATGTAATTTTCAAATGTACTGATTTGGTATGTAAATTTTAAAAAAAGTTATAGAAATGTAAAAAACTTTTATAAGTGTTCTAATTTAGTACGTGATTATGACTTATCATACTTAAAATTGTGACACGTGGCACCATTTATAGCGTGACACATAGTCATCATGTATCAAATTGAAACACTCATGAAAGTTCGTTACATTTCTACAACATTTTTAAAGTTCACGTACTAAATCGGTATATTTGAAAAAGTATATTGCTACGATACGACCTAATCCTTACATTTTTTATAAAAAAAAAAGTGCTTAAAAAATAACCCTTAAAATATACTTTTTATATATTTTTTCTTTGCGATCACACCTTAAACACTGATTACTGATTAGAACCTCGACATCACTAAATCTATAGTTTTTACGTCAAAAAAAATTATACCATTGAATCCCGAACAAATTCGCATTTCATTTGAAGTCAATATCAACATGGTTTTTGTTTGATTCAAAAGAAACAATAGATACAACTATAACTAACGATATCCGTTCACTAGGTGACGAGTACCCACGATAGATGTGATGGGATCATATTTTGTAGTTTCTCCCATCCACTTAGTATGATGTGTGATTAATTATCATGTCACTCATGTCAATCTCGTCTCCCATTGTAATTTTTCACTTTGCATATGCGAAATGTGTGAATGTTTGTGTGAATGTTTTTATAGCATATGAGTAAATTCAAGTTATTTTTTTAGCGTCACCTGAGTGTCTTGTAAACATCAAATTTCCACTCTAATATATACCGTGTTAGTAAATTTAGTACACTTGAGGGATCAATTCACACCTGGTAATGGGTTTGGAGGTATGGAGTATACACCCATTTGGTCACTGAATCCCCTGACTCAATAGTGGTTATGTATTGAATCTGCTGATAGCATGATTCTGCTGATTGTTGTTACCACTGCAAGTGTTAACGTTACCACTGCAAGGGTTGTTGTTACCACTGCAAGTGTTAACGTTACCACTGCAAGGGTTATTGTTACCACTGCAAGGGTAACTGTTTCCACTGATAACCACAGATCCTATAATTATGGAAATTATTATGTTATCATTAATGGGCCGTTAATTATACATAATACCATGGGCTAGGGTTTGAGTATTCTCTATTATAAATAGAGATCACATCATTATGCATGAAAGGGAGTTATCATACGATTTACTAAACACAAAACCCTAAACACTAAATACGCATCTGGTTCTTGATTTGTGCCTAAAACAAGAACTTCACTTGGTCTTATCCCATAGAGATATTCGTGTAACCCAGGCATAGGGTCGAATAGTTTCTATTGGAAAGTGATACCACGATTTCAAGTGAATATCCGGTACCTTCATTGATTATCTTAACCCTAATCTGGAACTGTTTTGCAGCTAAACAACCAACAATCAATAGAAACTATTAGTGATAATCAATGGCTGCTGCTATGAGACAAATGGCTGCTAACTTTTCCAAGTTGGAAAAGTTTGAAGGTGTTGATTTCAGAAGGTGGCAAAAGAAGATGCACTTCTTATTGTCAAGTATGAATGTGTTGTATGTTCTCACGACTGAGATTCCAGAAGATCATGGAGATGATGCTACTATGGATCAGATGAGGGCAAGGAGCAAGTGGGAGAATGATGACTACATATGCAGAGGTTTAATTCTCAATGGTATGTCTGATTCTCTTTTTGATATTTATCAGAATGTTGAAACTTCTCAAGAACTATGGGATTCCTTGGAAGCCAAGTATATGGCTGAGGATGCATCAAGTAAGAAGTTCCTTGTAAGTAATTTTAACAATTACAAAATGGTTGATTCTAGACCTGTCATGGAACAATACAATGAACTTCTTAGTATACTTGGTCGATTCACACAACACAAGATGAACATGGATGAGGCTATTTCAGTCTCTTGTATCATCGATAAACTACCTCCTTCTTGGAAAGAATTCAAACATATGCTTAAGCATAAGAAGGAGGAGTTAACTCTTGTTGAGTTGGGCAGTCACTTGCGCATTGAGGATTCACTCAAAGCTCAAGACATTGACAAGCCAAAGAGTAGCACTGCTACTAGTCCATCAGTTGTCAATATGGTAGAGCATAACAACTCCACCAAGTACAATGACAACAAGGGCAAGCGTAAGCATCAAGATAACACCAAATCTTATCTTAACAAGAAACCTAAGGTGACTTGTTGGAAGTGTGGGAAACCTGGACACTTCAGGAAAGATTGCAAGGGTGGTAAAGTTGGAAACAAATCCAATGGATCAGGCACAAGTGGAGGGAATGGTAACACCAATTCTCTGAAAGGTCAGAATGTGTTTAATAAGTCTTTTAAGATTTATTATGTTACATATATATCTGATATTTACTTTGTGCAGGATGATGATGTTGCTTGGTGGGTTGACTCTGGAGCTACAATTCATGTGTGTAAAGATAGAAGCTGGTTCAAGACCTACAAGTCAATGAATGATGGTTCTATTCTTCACATGGGAAATGAGTCAACTGCCCTGGTGCATGGAAAAGGATGTGTTGAGTTGAAGTTTAGTTCTGGAAAGATTGTTTCTTTATTTAATGTTTTACATGTTCCTGATATTAGAAAGAATTTGGTTTCTAGTAGTGTTTTAAATAATTGTGGTTATAAACAGGTTATTGAATCTGATAAGTTTGTTTTATCTAAAAATGGTGTGTTTATTGGTTTTGGTTATTTATGTAATCAAATGTTCAGACTTAATATTGTTCATGATAATATTGATTCTGCTTTTATATCTACATCTAAACTTAATGATTCAAACCTTTGGCATGCAAGACTTGGCCATGTACATTTTAAAAGAATGCAAGATATGTCTAAGGATGGGTTAATTCCAGCCTTTGATGTGAACACTGAAAAGTGTAAAACTTGTATGTTGAACAAAATAACTAAGAAACCTTTTCAAGGAGTAAAACGTGAAACTAAAGTTTTGGAGTTAATTCACAGTGATCTTTGTGATTTACATGCTACTCCCTCTTTGGGGAATAAGAAATACTTTGTGACTTTTATTGATGATGCTTCTAGGTTTTGTCATGTTTATTTATTACATTCTAAAGATGAAGCATTAGATAAATTTAAAGTATTTAAAACTGAAGTTGAATTGCAACAAGGGTCTCTAATCAAAAGATTAAGGACTGATAGGGGAGGTGAGTACATGGATACTCTGTATTTTCAGTCTGTTGGTATAATCCATGAAACGACTGCCCCTTATACTCCTCAGCAAAATGGTATTTCTGAAAGGAAAAACAGGGTGCTGAAGGAGATGGTTAATTCCATGTTGTCCTATTCAGGGCTGAGTCAAGGATTCTGGGGTGAAGCTATGTTAACAGCTTGCTATTTATTAAATAGAGTTCCCAACAAAAGGAACAAAGTTACACCTTATGAACTTTGGACTAAAAAGAAACCTAACCTTAATTATCTTAGGATATGGGGTTGTAGGGCTGTTGTAAGACTCCCTGATCCAAAGCAGAAAACTTTGGGTGAAAGAGGCATTGAATGCATCTTTGTTGGATATGCTGAGCATTCCAAGGCATATAGGTTTTATGTTATAGAACCTAATGAGTCTGTTTCAATTAACTCAATAATTGAATCAAGGGATGCAATCTTTGATGAGAATAGATTCTCATCTATCCCTAGACCAAGTCAAAGGATTCCAAATGGAACCAATGACAATGGTGTTTCAGAGGTTCCTACTGATGAGGTTCCTACTGATGAGGTTCCTGCTGATGAGGTTCCTACTGAGGTTGTGGAACAACAACCTGAACCTGAGCTCAGAAGGAGCAATAGGGTGAGGACTCCAAAGTCATTTGGACCTGAGTTTCAATTATACTTAATTGAAGGTACAAGGAGTGAGGTCTCTGACCAATACTCCTATTGCTTCATTGTTGAGGATGATCCCAAAACATTTGAAGAAGCAATGAAGTCCCAGGATGTTGCTTTCTGGAAAGAAGCAATTAATGATGAGATGGACTCCATCATGGGCAATAACACTTATGTGTTGACTGATCTACCACCTGGTTGCAAACCTTTAGGTAGCAAATGGATTTTCAAAAAGAAAATGAAGGTAGATGGAACTGTTGAAAAGTTTAAGGCAAGATTAGTTATTCAAGGCTTTAAACAAAAGTCAGGAATAGACTACTTTGATACTTATGCTCCAGTGGCACGTATCAGTACCATAAGATTGCTAATTGCTTTGGCATCAATTTACAATCTGATTATTCATCAGATGGATGTGAAGACAGCTTTCTTGAATGGTGATTTAGATGAGGAGGTTTACATGAACCAACCTCAGGGCTTCATCATGCCTGGCAAAGAAAACAAGGTGTGTAAACTGATTAAGTCTCTTTATGGACTAAAACAGGCACCTAAGCAATGGCATCAAAAGTTTGATGAAGTGGTTTTGTCTAGTGGTTATTTACTTAATCAAGCTGACAAATGTGTATATAGCAAATTTGATGAATCTGGTAAAGGAGTCATCATTTGTCTATATGTTGATGACATGTTGATCTTTGGAACTGACCAAAATCAAGTTGATCTTACAAAAGAATTTTTGTCATCAAAGTTCTCCATGAAGGATATGGGGGAGGCAGATGTTATCCTTGGCATAAGGATTAAACATGAAAGTAACAAAATTTCTATATCTCAGTCTCATTACATTGAGAAGGTGTTAAAGAAATTTAATTACTTTGATTGTACTCCAGTGAGTACTCCTATGGATACAAGTGAGAAGCTAATGCCTAATGCTGGCAAAGCTGTATCTCAACTTGAGTATTCTAGGGTGATTGGCTGCTTGATGTATGCCATGACTTGTACAAGACCTGATATTGCTTTTGCTGTGGGTAAACTGAGCAGGTATACTAGTAATCCTAGTGCTCATCATTGGCAAGCAATTCAGAGGGTCTTTAAGTATTTGAAGAGAACTATGGATTATAGTCTCTCATATACTGGTTATCCTTCAGTATTAGAAGGATACACTGATGCAAGTTGGATCAGTAACACTGAAGACAATTCGTCTACTAGTGGCTGAGTATTCCTACTTGGTGGAGGTGCAATTTCTTGGGCATCCA
The DNA here is from genome assembly GCA_030686995.1 of Artemisia argyi. Classification (NCBI taxonomy): domain Eukaryota; kingdom Viridiplantae; phylum Streptophyta; class Magnoliopsida; order Asterales; family Asteraceae; genus Artemisia; species Artemisia argyi. The sequence continues at coordinate 90,343,014 of CM060698.1, read as the reverse complement.
AGAAACAAACTTGCATTACCAGTTCAACCATGGAATCTGAATTTGTGGCTTTAGCTGCTGCTGGCAAAGAAGCTGAATGGTTGAAAAACTTGCTTCTTGAGATTCCATTGTGGTCTAAACCTATAGCACCTATTTCTATCCGTTGTGATAGTGCTGCTACATTGGCAAAGGCTTATAGCCAGATGTACAATGGGAAGTCTAGACACTTAGGTGTTAGGCATAGCATGATTCGTGAGCTTATCATGAATGGGGTGATATCTATAGTGTTTGTTAAATCTCAACAAAACTTAGCTGATCACTTGACGAAGGGTTTGGCTAGAGACTTGGTTTTGAAGTCTGCTAAAGGGATGGGTTTAAGTCCAACTTAGTCACTGAATGCAAGGATACCCAACTCCCTTCTAAGGAAACTTGGAAGCTGAGTTCAATGTGGAAAGCTGATCATTTGGTGGACTGAAGCACATGTATCACAAACATCCCAAGGTTGTGCTTGTTACCTGCTGAAAGGAGGATGAAGTCTTCACTTCTTAATGGTTAATTTTCTTTGAAAAAGTGCTAAGCAGGAGCATGAATTAAAGATGAACCACCTATGTAAATGTTGAAGTTTTGCCGCTTCAGGAAGCTTTGGACTTTTAGCTTTTACAACATTTATGAATTGGATATGGACACATGGCTTGTATAGTGTCAGGAGTATTTTAGTGTTTGAAAACTTGTGTGTATTTATCATCAGGTATTCAAATGGGTTGAAGGGTTCAATTCTTAGAACACCCTAATTCTCGAATATTTGAAAGTATATGTACTAATGTGGAAATTCAATCCTCAGGATATTTTCATTTATGCACTTGTTTTGGTTTGTGTTTGAATTTTCATGCAAAGGTAGTGAACTAAATTTGGGGAGGATTGTTAGTAAATTTAGTACACTTGAGGGATCAATTCACACCTGGTAATGGGTTTGGAGGTATGGAGTATACACCCATTTGGTCACTGAATCCCCTGACTCAATAGTGGTTATGTATTGAATCTGCTGATAGCATGATTCTGCTGATTGTTGTTACCACTGCAAGTGTTAACGTTACCACTGCAAGGGTTGTTGTTACCACTGCAAGTGTTAACGTTACCACTGCAAGGGTTATTGTTACCACTGCAAGGGTAACTGTTTCCACTGATAACCACAGATCCTATAATTATGGAAATTATTATGTTATCATTATTGGGCCGTTAATTATACATAATACCATGGGCTAGGGTTTGAGTATTCTCTATTATAAATAGAGATCACATCATTATGCATGAAAGGGAGTTATCATACGATTTACTAAACACAAAACCCTAAACACTAAATACGCATCTGGTTCTTGATTTGTGCCTAAAACAAGAACTTCACTTGGTCTTATCCCATAGAGATATTCGTGTAACCCAGGCATAGGGTCGAATAGTTTCTATTGGAAAGTGATACCACGATTTCAAGTGAATATCCGGTACCTTCATTGATTATCTTAACCCTAATCTGGAACTGTTTTGCAGCTAAACAACCAACATACCGAAGGGATATGTTTATGTTTTTTAGCTAATTTATATCATATTGAACTGTAATCTTACTTCTTTCCAAACTCCATACATTACTCACCTTCATTTTTTTTTCATACATACATCACACATTGCCTTTTAACACTAGAAAACATGATTCGACAATGCCTTTAGCATAATCACACCAGTAGATGATCGAATCAATAGTCTTTTTGCCTTTGTATCTTTTTATTTTGGGGTTTAACTTCATACTCGATTGTGTATGATTCAAGATAACTCAAAACCAATTTATTAACTATGAGAAACACGTGCCAAAATCTTCTCATATCCTTGGTAGCATTGGTTTGTAAAGAACAAGTTGTATTAGAATCAGACTTTGTTCACATATTTCTCATACTTTGTGCACATATTTCAAATACGATTCTATAAATTGTAGGATGGAGAGGACAACAAAGTTGATGTTTATTTTAATACGAGTTTGGCGCCGTCCGCTGCGTTGCGACGGACCGGTGAAGTTGACCGGTTTTTGGTACTGTAATCTAGTGATGCATTTTTTTATATTTTTATCCCAACGGGAATGTTATAACCGGAACAACATCAAATCTCCAATATATAGAAAACCCCAGACAATGCTTTACATACATACATCAGTACCAAAAAAAATGTTGAAGATTATAAACTAATGTCGGTTCACCTATTGCCAATAGTCTCATGTATAATGACATTGCCAAAACATATCTAGACACAAAACTTATTGCTTTCACATCAGCCATGAAGAGGGTACATTGATGGACCATCCCATTCTTTTGCTGCAGAAAATGTATGTACAGATAGCACTATTGTAGTGGGTGAAATGAAAGTTTAACGAATGTGTTTCAAAAAAATAAAGTAAGGAAACATCGATTAAATAAGTAAGATTGAAACAGGCGCTACAAACAGAATTTAAGATACACTTACAGAGTCGTCTGGGAGTTTTGTTATACTTGATTAACTACAGTCTAAGTTAATCTTATCGACACTTCTGTCGCCTGCAGAAAACATACATATAAATAGCATTGTTATAGTGCATAAAATGGAACTTTAATACTTTTATCACTTTTGCTCTTTCGTAACTAATTTTAAAAAGGTTTGCTGGCAAGCCATTTGTTGATGTCATGCAGGAGGCTGGTTGCCAAGAAATTGTTTGAAAGGCCAACCCAATATGACTTGTTTTGATCGACAGCCAAAAACAACATATTTTGACTTACACCTATGTAGAGCCATTACTTAACCCGCCTGTGAATCTACCCAACCTGTTTGTTTATCTACCCCGTTCCATGTCTTATATTATTCCAACTAATTCATATACATATTCGCACTAACATAATCGTTCCCTGGTGTTTGGGTATAGTGAAAGTGATACCGTTTTGGACACAGCTTAAGGTTATTCTATATCTAAATCCATAAATTACATAAGGTGCAACATTATTCTTCCAAAAAATATTTTGATGACAAAATAGGATACTTAAACCAACCTTTAAAATATTTGTTGCCACACGCAGCATCTTTAGCAGCCTTCTTCTTGTACTTTGTGAATTTAGCATTGTGGCGATGGCAGTGGCTGCATAGAGGAAAGGAGAAATTCAGAATCAACAAACACTGGGTCAGAATTATATTAATTAGTTCCAGATAGTAGTTAAAAATTTTAGTGTTAGAGGTCGTATTTTTGGGCAGACTGATTTTGTCTGTTATGTTTCAAACATGGCAAACGTATACTAACCACATGAAAATCTAGTCATATTAGTGTATCAAGTCTAGTGAAAAGAGAACGATAAAAAGGCCTACCCATTTTGACAAATTGCACAACACTGCAGACCCACACATACCCATTTTGGTGTGGTAAATACTGTAGTCTCATTGACATTGGCATGGTGACTCAAAAAAGGATGTTAAAACTAAACCATGTAACCCACAAAAGTGCTTTCAATTCAAAATAACATTAGAAGTAACAAACGCTTTGAAATTTATGACTAAAAGAATGGAGAATTGATACTTGAATTTAAGGGTTAACCTTACAATTGTTGCCTTCCAAATGTCTCTCTTATTCAGCTATCTTTGTCACAGTCATAGTCCGAGACCACAGGGCGATTCAGGATTCCTGCCAAAATAAGGGCGTTAGTAAACAGATAAATACAGACGCAACCACTAATTCTTCACAAATCCAAACACCACTTTCTTTTTGAATTCGACAATTGATGAAAAAAAAAACCTTCATTGGACACTCAACAGTTTCTTCAAATAATAACCAACCAACCATGACATTTTGAGATAACAATGTAATCCAAGATAAGCTTCCAGGCGACGTCACCAATAGGCTTCTTTTCTTTCCTAGTCAAGCATACGTATGTCTTTAATGTCATTGAAATTTTAGAACAAATATACTCATTATAGAAATATACCAAATCGTTATAGATGTACCAATGTTATTAAGGTGATTAGAACTCCTAAGGGTCGTTTGGTATTTTTTTCGTATCTTAGTATTAGGAAAGTATTATGAGTCGGTTGTTTAGGTAGGTTTGGTTTTTGCTTATAAATAGGGAATCATAAGATGAGAACTTTGTACCTTCGAATTTCGTTTGCAATAAAGAAAAGCTTTCGCAAATTTGTGATTCTTGTTTCTTCTATGATTCTTCATCTTTGATTATCGGTTGTTAATTCCAACAAGTGGTATCAGAGATTGTCGATCATTGTGAGTATTAGGAGAAGCTTGAATCTTTTGTCGATTTAGTGTTTCGTCCGAATTTGTTCGAATTTAGGGTTTCGGATTTTGCAGTTTGGTTTGAAGTTTGTTTTGAATCTGGTTTTGAAGGTGATTTTGATTTGCACCAATTGATTTGGAATTATTTGTGTTTCGATTTTGGATCCCATATGTTATCTCAAGAACCCTAGTTCTTAACTGGTAATTGTTTTGGGGAAGGAAGGTACTGATTTCTTTTTGCCAGATTCTTTTGATCGACTGTTTTGTTTTTGGGCTTTGGTTTCTGATTTGGGCTGCTACATATAAAGTGGGCTATTGGAATTGATCTTGACTTTTGAATTAGTAACATTAGTATTTTTAGTTCGTATTTGATTTGTTTGATATTTTTTTTGAAAAACATGTTTTCTTCTCAACTCATTAATATTGAGAAGTTTTCAGGAAAGAGTAACTTTAGCTTGTGGCGTATCAAGATTCGAGCCTTATTGAAACAACAAGGCATTTTGGCACCCATTAGTGATACAAATCTGGCTGATATGACTGATGCTAACTATAAGTTGCAAGAAGAAAAGGCACACTCTACTATTTTGCTATGTTTATCTGATGAAGTTCTTTATGAAGTTGGTGACGAGGAAACGGAAAAAGGAGTTTGGGAAAAGTTAGAAACTATTTACATGACAAAGTCGTTGACTAATAAGTTGTTGTTGAAACAACGCTTGTTTTCTCTTCGAATGAAAGAGGGCTCATCTTTGAAAGAACATCTTGATGCTTTGAACTCGATATTGATGGATTTGAAGAATGTTTAAGTGAAGATTGAAGATGAAGATGCGGCTCTTGTTCTTCTAGTGTCATTACCTCCTTCGTTTGAAAGTTTTGTTAGCTCATTTGTTGTCGATAAAGACACTATCACTTTGGAAGATATTAGATCTAGTTTGCATTCAAGAGAGCTTCGTCAACAAGCTTCACGAAGTGGTTATGAGTCCTAATCCATGGGTTTATCATCCACAAGTCATGATAGAGGTCGATATCGATTTGAAAAAGGTAAAGATAAAGGTGGAGCATCGTCAAGTTCTCGAGGTCCCAATCCTCGAGATATTTGTAACTACTGCAAAGAGACTGGTCATTGGAAGAATGATTGTCCTAAACTAAAGGAGAAAATTTTGGTTGCGGCTACTGCTAAAGACGAGTCTTGCTACTTGGGTTCAGAATGTGAGCTGCTTTGAATGGTTAGCCATTTCGGTTAACGTTTGGTTATTCGTTTTTGAAGTCATCGGCATTTGTTTTGGATTGATTTCTTTTGGATCGTTTTTGGGGAATCAATCATTTGTTTGAATTAGGCTCGTATCTGTAGCGTTTGAAATTTTGAATTTAATTTGGAACATTTGGTCTTCCTTAGGAGTTTCAATCACAGTGGAGATTGTTAATAAGGTGTGATTGGGTCTAAACCGTCAGATGTTATTGACCAAGGTCAACAAGTCAAAGACAGTCTAGAATCAATACTCCGGTGATAGTATAGTGTTTTCCCGGGTCGTTAAAGTCCCAGCGAGATTGAAATGGTGTCGTTTGAAATCGTTTATGAGAAAGTGGCACTGAGGACGCCAGATGATGTAGAGTTGATATTGCTACTGTTATTTTGGTATTTGTACACAGATATAATATTCACAAAAATCAGATATACAGATATATGCACATATTTTCAATTCAGATCACGTAACAGACAGAGAAAGTGGGATTTTGGTATTTAACAAACTACAGGGGGTGCTTTTGACACTTTTTAAAACTTAAAATTAGAAATGAAAATGAAATTATAAAAATGATTAAAATACTAATTAAATATTATTTAATTAATTAAACTATTTAAAATCTAAATTAAAATCTAATTTAAATTAACTAAAAATTATAACTATTACAAATTAAACTAAAAAGTTGCAAAAATATTTTCTAAACCTAAATTAGAACTTGAATAAAGTATAAAAAAATAAAAATAAATATTTTTGTCTTTTTATGGGTTTTTTATAAATTGAAAACTATTTAACTTAATTAAACTAATTAAACTACTTTTAATTAATATTAATACTAAATTAACTTAGAAAATTAAGAAAAAATTTATAAAATTACTTAACCATCACTGGAATCCTACAAAATTATAAAAACTCTAAAAATTATGTTTTAAGATTAAACAACTAATTATTTACCTTTTAATTAACTTAATACTAATTTAAACAATTAAAATAAGAAAAATATAAAATGAACAGTAGAATTTGAAAATATATTTTCTAAAAGTCTATTATACTATATTAGAACTAGGAAAAATATAAAAACTAAGTTTAACTTTATAAAAACTAAATAAGCTATTTAATACTTAATATTAATTAATAACTAATACAACTAAAATTAAATCTGATAAATACTAAATGGCAGAATAAAAATCTGAAAAATTTATCAAAATTACTTTACTATATAAGGTAATTAATAAAAATATGAAAACACTAGTTACTTAATTAAAATCTAAAAAGTGAAAATTAAAATTAAGTTGAATTAAATAGAAACTATCACTTATTTTAAATTGGTTTTTTTTCTTGGATTTTATTTTACAAACTAACTTTACTAACAAAAATAGAAAACTTTTGTAAAACTACTTTTGAAAATAGCTTATAAATAAGCTATAAGCATCCCCTTGGCTTATACAGTTGACTTATGTTGACTGTGTGGTCAAATGAGGTCACCTGAGTGAAGGTGGGGTCCACAATGGTAAAAATGAGTACCAACAAGCTTAACAATCACAAATAAGCCAGAAACAACAACACTTGATCACAAATAAGCTGAATAAGTTCAAATAAGCACTTAGTAAATATGAGTTTCACTCAGATTATGGGACAGACTTTATGGCTAATTCCAGGTGGGGTCCACAATGTTTAAGGTCAAACAGATGGTCAATCCACACTCCCTGGTAGGAGGGGGTTGGAAAAAGTCAACTGGAACCACTAGGGCCCACTGAGGTGGTCTGCAACCACCACCAAAGTTGGTGGTGTGATTGGGGTCTGTTGTGCACAGGGCAGACTCTTGCCCTGCAGCCTAGTTTACTAGCTTATAGAAGATTGTAGAAAATTTGTAAAAATCAAACAAGCTTGGATTCCTGAGGTTTGGGTGGTAGATTCTAACCACCAAAAGTTTCAAGTCCCAATTCACTTTCCTAAATTCTAGAAAATTCACCCAATTTTGGTGTTTCTGCAAGAACAAGTAATTATGACTTTTTTTTATTGATGCCTATAGTTGACTAATATGAACTTTAATCCTAATTTTCTACTTGATTATGATGTTTTAAGATGATTTAAGCCCAAATTACCCTAAACCACTCAAATATGATTGGAAATGGGGACTGAGCCACACTTTAACCAATCAGATAGGGTGTAAGAGAGCTGTTTCTAGGATTTTGACTATTTGATGCACTAAACTTGCTTTTAGGTCTTGTTCTGAGTTGTATGATACTAAATGATGTATGAGAATCAAGAAACAACAACAATATCAGACTTATACACACAGAAGCTTGCACATCCAAACATTACTAATTGAGACAGTTTGTGAATGAATTTAAGAAAACAATGAATACAACTAAAACTATGGATTAGAAACTATTAAATAGACTAAAAGAAAACTAAATAAACAGGATTACACTACTATTAAACACTATAAAGAGAAGTTTGAAATAAAAGGGAATATGCTTACAAGTTTGCTTTCCTGCCAATATCATGAACCAAGAACCACAAACCATTACCTAACATCCCCCATGGGATTCTAAACCAAGGACTTCCATTTCACACCTTGCTCCAGCAATGAACTCCATAAACCTGTCGTGTTGACTTTTGTTGACCATTTTGTGTTTTTGAGTTTTTTGTCACTAAGCTGATTTTAATTGTTACTAATAGCTTATATAAGCTATAAGGGAGCTTATGTGAGCCTAGGAGTCCAGTACATTACACACTAACTACCATTAAACTAAACAGCTTTTTGAAACTTTGAAATAAAATTGCAATAGATGAAACAGTTAAGGAAACTTGAAATTTATTGATCAAAGAGAATTACAATACATGAAAGATGATTAAAACACTGCTTAAAAGCTTTAAATTATACTAAGAACTTGAAATTGTATTTAAACGACATACATAAACTAAATTAACTAACCACGGCTTCCTTGTGCTTCCTCTTCTATTTATAATTGATAATTAGGGTTCCCAGCTGCCCTCTGATCAAATCCCACCTCTTTCTTCATCTTTTGGTCCAATGTAGGCTTGCCACGTGGTTTTGGCGGGAAAAGCAAACAGTGCAAATTGCTCTGTTGCGTGTAGGAGAGGGGTGAGGAGAGGAGCATTAATTGTGGGGGGGGGGGGTTCTCCTTGGATTGTGATTGGTGGAATTTAGAGGTTGGATGTGATGGAGGAGGCAGGTGGAGGAGGGAGGTAGCAAGTGGTGGTGTTGAGGAGGCTGTGAGAGGGAAACGGGTATTCCTTTGACCGTTTGACTATTATTTAGAACGGTTTTGGTTGTGGTTGGGCTAAGGGATGGGCCTGGGGTTTGCTGGTTGGGCTGGGTGGATTAATAAAGGGAGTGGATTGGGTATTTTGTGCTTTGGGCTTTTGGAAATACTTAGGATCCGGTTTGGCATTTTTGGAATTCACAAGGGTTTATTGTGTAATTTCTGATTTTATGAAGGGTTAAACTTGGCAACTTTTCAAAATATTCATAAGGGTTAAAAGTGCCAATGGTGAATAGTGTGAGGGTTCCAAATGATTTTTTCCAATTTTACCCTTCCGGGGACTATTTCTGCCAAACCTTGTAATTCCAGGGACCAATCATGAAACTTTTCCAAAATTCCCATCCAAGGACCATTCTTGCCAAATATGAGTAACACAAGGACCAAGATTGATTTTCTCAAAGTTTTTTATATCCCAGGGACCATTTTTGACAATTTTCCAAACTTCAGGGACTAACTTGACATTTTGTGAAACTATGCACCAAAGGACTAATTATGTAACTTTTTTATTTATAAGGACCTTTGGTGACTTTTTCAAGTTTTTAAAATGACCAGGGACTAGATTTGACAACTTTTGAAAGTTGGGGGACTGAAACTGCCAATTATGCAAACTTTGTGCGTTTTTCATCTGTTTTTGGTATTTTTGCATTTGAGACATGTAAAACACTTTCCTGGGATATTTTCACTATTTTGATTCATTATTGAGTGTTTTTGGATGTTTTGGCAGCTCATAAATGGTAAAAGTGATGAGTATTTACACACTCATCAATCCCCCACACTAAAACATTGCTAGTCCCTAGCAATCTTTTGAGAAAAACTTGATGGATTTGAAATTCTCTTTACCAAAAGCCATCACTTCTGGAGTATCCAGGTGTAAGAACTGTGGCACACCTGATAACCGTGTGATTTTGAGCAAACCACCAGCTGTCAACGGATTTGATTAGTCTTTACCAAAAGCCGTTTGCTTCTGGACTAGCCAGCATCTTGATGGATTAAGTCAACATCTTGGTGAGCTGATTACCAATTATGGATTTTCCACGGCCTTTACCACAAGCCATAATCTTGTGGGCTAGTCAACTCATTTGCTTATGAGGATGCGGGGGAGCTGAGGAACCATACAATTTTTGGCAAATTGCCAGCCATCAACGGGTTTGAGATGTCTTTACCAAGAGCCATTTGCTCCTGGACTAGCCAATCCATTTGTCATTTAGACTTTGGCGGACTGATTACCACAAAATTTTTTGAAATAAAGTGAAAAAATTTTTGAAAAATTTTAGGCCTAAAAATGAGGGTACTTAGAATGTTTTGTGATAAAATTCGTAAGAATTCCCCCCACCCCCCCCCCCCCCCCCCCCCACACTAGAACTGAATATTGTCCTCAATATTCAAAGTCCCGGCTATTATGCCGAACCTCTGAACGGAAAAAGCTAATATTCGATGCTAACTGTGGAAATATGGATTTTATTTTTCACTTTATTTATCTGTACATACAATCACATTTTTTTTTTTTTTTTTTTTTTTTTTTTTGAGAACATATTTACTTTTCAACAGGTGGGGGACGGCCACTCCCCGACACTAGGGTGGTAGAAAGTAGAAAGAAGTCAGAAATATGGGTGAAAACCCATATATGTTGCTAATTTTTGTTCACCGAGTCACTAGCTTGACTCGATCCCCGAATTCATTGGTCCATGGGGAAAGTTTGGAGGTCTGGGACAACCATGGGTGGTATGTCCTCTCCAAAATAATGTTTCAGTCTGTGACCATTCACTTTGAAGTTGGGACCTTCGGGTTGAGATAATTCAACAGTCCCGTATGGATATACTTTAGCAATAGTGAATGGTCCGGTCCATCGGGTTTTTAATTTCCCCGAGAAGATCTTTAATCCTGAGTTAAAAAGAAGGACTCTGTCACCGACGTTGAAAACTCGGTTCTTAATCTTAGAGTCGTGAATCTTCTTCGTCTTTTCTTTGTAGATCAAAGAGTTCTCATAGGCTTGATCACGAAGTTCGTTTAATTCATTGAGTTGAACCTTACGGTGATCACCCGCTTTATGAAGGTCGTAGTTAGCATGTTTCAAGGCCCAGTAGGCTTTGTGCTCGAGCTCGATCGGTAAATGACACGCCTTTCCGTATACGAGCTTGTATGGAGTACACCCGATGGGTGTTTTGTAAGCTGTACGGAAGGCCCAGAGTGCATCATCTAGTTTATCCGACCAGGAAGCACGGTTTTCGCCTACTGTCCTCTCAAGAATCCGTTTAATACCACGGTTGGAAACCTCCACCTGCCCACTTGTTTGGGGGTGATATGCGGTGGAAAGACGATGAGTAACACCGTACTTAAGCATGACTTTTGCAAATTGATCATTGCAAAAGTGAGTACCGCGGTCACTAATGATGGCACGTGGGGTTCCAAAACGAGCAAAGAGGGATTTCAAGAATTTCACAACAACTCGGGCATCATTAGTGGGTAAGGCCTTAGCCTCAACCCATTTTGACAAGTAGTCAACAGCCACGAGTATGTATTTGTTTCCACGAGAGGATGGGAATGGCCCCATAAAATCAATGCCCCAGATGTCAAAGATTTCACAAACTTGAATAGCATTTTGCGGCATTTCGTTCTTTTGTGAAATATTCCCGTGACGCTGACAAGCATCACAGGTTTTGACTAACTCGTGGGCATCCTTATAGATCGTGGGCCAATAGAAACCGGAATCAAACACCTTTTTGGCGGTGTAGTTAGGACTATGGTGGCCCCCGGTGGGTCCAGCATGGCAAGCCTTGAGAATATCAGCGGCTTCCTGTCCGTATACACATCGCCTGATGACTTGATCGGCACAGATTTTGAAGAGGAAGGGGTCGTCCCAGAAATAATGTTTGACGTCTTTAAAAAATTTGTTTTTCTGTTGGGACGTCATCCCCTTCACGATGAAGTTACCCCGCACGGTAATTTGCAAAGTCGGCAAACCATGGGGTAGTAGAGTCACCACGAAAAGTAACCGCACTGAGTGTCTCGAGAGGGAATGATTCATTTATTTCTTGTTTCTCGGACACATCTTGATGTGGGTTTTCTAATCGTGAGAGATGATCAGCAGCAAGGTTCTCGGCTCCTTTTTTATCACGAATAATGATATCAAATTCCTGAAGGAGGAGAACCCAACGGAGAAGCCTCGGCTTTGCATCTTGCTTTGCAAATAGGTACTTCAAAGCCGAGTGATCCGTATACACCACGCATTTGGTCAGGATCAAGTATGACCGGAATTTCTCAAAGGCATACACCACAACTAGGAGTTCTTTTTCAGTGGTGGTGTAATGACCTTGAGCCTCGGTCATAGTCTTACTTGCGTAGTGTATAGGCTGAAAGTATTTTGCTTTACGTTGCCCCAAGACCGCGCCTATGGCAAAATCACTAGCATCGCACATAAGCTCAAAAGGTAGGTCCCAATCGGGGGCAACAAGAATCGGTGCCTCGGTAAGCTTTTTCTTTAATGTTTCAAAAGCTTCGATGCACTCAGGAGAGAAGATGAAAGGAGCATCCTTCTCGAGGAGATGGGTCATAGGCCGGGCAATCTTAGAAAAATCTTGGATAAACCTACGGTAGAAGCCGGCATGACCCAAAAAGCTCCTAACACCTTTTACGGTGGTGGGATGAGGTAATTTAGCAATGACATCGATTTTGGCTTTGTCAACCTCAATCCCGTTCTTTGAGATTTTATGGCCGAGGACTATGCCCTCTTTAACCATAAAGTGACTCTTCTCCCAGTTGAGACTTAAATTCGTTTCTTTGCAACGTTTAAGCATTTGTTCCAAGTGGGAGAGACAGGTCTGGAATGAATCCCCGATGACTGAAAAGTCATCCATGAATACCTCCATAGTTTTTCCGATCATGTCGGAAAAAATAGACATCATGCACCTCTGGAACGTGCCTGGTGCATTACATAGGCCGAAAGGCATACGTCTGTAAGCAAAAGTTCCGTTGGGGCATGTGAAGGTAGTCTTTTCTTGATCCTGGGGATCAATGGGGATTTGGAAGTAACCCGAAAAACCATCGAGGAAACAGTAGTATTCATTCCCCGCAAGTCTTTCAAGCATCTGGTCCATAAAAGGGAGAGGAAAATGGTCTTTACGGGTGGCTTCATTTAACTTTCGATAGTCAATACATACTCGCCAACCCGTGACCAAACGAGTTGGAATCAACTCGTTATCCTCGTTGGTGACAACGGTAATGCCACCCTTTTTAGGGACACAATGAACTGGGCTAACCCAAGGACTGTCAGATATAGGGTAAATCAATCCCGCATCAAGAAGTTTAAGAACTTCTTGTTTGATAACTTCGTGGATTTTTGGATTTACTCTTCTCTGTTGTTGCACTGCTGGCTTAAAGTCATCCTCCATTAAGATTTTATGAGTACAAAAGTTCGGGCTTATGCCCTTAATGTCGGAGAGTTTCCAAGCGATTGCTTGTTTATGTGACTTTAGAACCTTTAGGAGTGCTGCCTTTTCCTCAACTTTTAAGTCCTTAGCAATAATGACGGGTAATTTATCATCACCCTCCAGAAATGCATATTCTAGATGAGGAGGCAAGTCCTTGAGCTCAACCTCGGGAAAGTCTTCAGTTATTTCAACATTTTTGACTTCCGCTTTATGAAGTATTTTTGGAGACGGAGAGGGTGAAGGATCGTCATTTAACAATCTTTCAAGGAGAAGAATGTCCCCCTCCGGGTCAAGATAGTTTTCATCAACCCCACTTGGGATTGAGCTATCTTGAGCAAGAAATGCCTTGACCTCTTCCAGAAGGAAGTCACTTCCCTCAAACGGAGTGAGGGAAGGGGAAGGGTCGGAAATGATAGGGTCAGTAGAAAGACTGCCACTGGATGAGAAACCAAGGACCTCTTGAGAATACTCCTCAGACGCAACATCGATGATGTCAATTCAGTTAACCGTTTCAGCGTCATAGTTGGAGGAATATCTTGAGGTCTGATCAAGATTGAATGTGATGGCTTCGCCACCAACACGTAGAGTGATTTCTTCTTCGAATATATCGATTAAAGCACGACCCGTTCTTAAGAATCCCCTCCCGAGAATTAGAGGGACTCGTGGGTCAGCATCGAAATCAATAATCACGAAATCTGCCGGAAAATGGAATTTTCCTACTTTCACGAAGATATCTTCGGCAATGCCGAGAGGACGGGATATAGTACGGTCTGCAAGCTCGAGTGTCATGCAGGTTGGAGTGAGAGCAGGAAGTGAGAGTCTTTTCCAGACTGTGTAAGGCATCAGGTTAATGCTCGTGCCAAGATCGGCCAAGGCAAAGCATTCAACCATCCCCGGGAAAATACAAGGAATGAGAAATTTCCCGGGATCTCCAAGCTTTTCGGGAAGCTTTTTCAAGAGCACTGCTGAGCAATGCTCATTAAGAGGAGTTTTTGCCATCTCACAAAGTTTCTCTTTGTTGCTTATCAGATTTTTGATTGTTGAAGCAAATTTAGGCATGAGAAGAAGAGCGTCCGCGGAGCTAATATCAAAGTGTAATTCTTGGAAAATTTGATAAAATTTTTCCATCTGATGGTTAGCTTTCTCGCGGTTCTTTTGTTCACTCAATCGTGAAGGATATGGAATTGACGGCTTAGGATCATTCTTTGGGATTTCATCAGAACTCACAGGGGGATCAAATACAACTTTCGGCTTACGAGCCGGGACCGGGACAAGTTGAGGGTGGACGTTATTGATACCTCCGTTATTAGTAGGAAGTACCTTGTCCGTAGTGACCTCAGGTTCACGTTCCGCTACCTTAAGAGGAGAAGAAGAGGTAGAAGGAATCGAGGGTCCATTGTAAGATGTCCCACTTCGGGTGGCGATCGCTTTGACATCGCCCCTCGGGTTACCGATCGTGTTGCTCGGTAATGTACTCGGGCCCGAGGGTCGATCATTTAAAGACTTCTAAAGCTCAGAGATCTTGCCGATCAATAACCGATTCGTTTCCTCTTGTGCTTTCATGAATTGTTTTAGCACTTCTTCAGAGGAAGACGAGGGTTGAACAACGTTTTGATTTTGAACAGGAGGATTTTGAACACGGTTGTTTTGAAAATTCCCTTGATTTTGATTGTTTTTACCCTGAAAAGTGTTTCTCTGATTGAAATTACCCTGATTGTAATTTCCTTGATTCTGGTTTCTTTGAAAATTTCCTTGAAAATCTTGGTTTTGATTGCCATTTTGAAAATTGTTTTGATTAAACTGGCCTTGATTTTGGTTCGGGTTTTGGAAATTTGAGTTTTGACCTTGGTTAAAATTCTGATTCGAGTTACGGTTTTGATTTTGATTAAAACCTGGAGGTCCGAGAAAATTGTTGGAACGATAGCTTAAAAGATTACGGTCTCCTTGCGGTTGGTAAGAATTACCCCCCGTATTGTAGGAACCGTGAGCAGCATATACTTTCTCTGGAGGAAAGCCAGCAGTAGCTGGACACTCGGAATACAGATGAGGGCCCCCACAAGTTTCACAACTTCGGGCCACGGCTTTCACTTGTTGATTTTGAGCCTGATTTTGCATCGTTTGGCTCATTCTCAACACAGCCGTGGAAATATCATCCATCTTTTTGGTAAGAGCAATTATTTCAGGAGATGATGATGAGGGAGTAACGGAATTACATGACGCATCCCTCTCCGCAGAGGAATCCCAAAAGTTATGATGGGTAGTCATGTTCTCGATTAGGTCATAGTACTCCTCGGGACGCCTTTTCATAAAGGTCCCACCAGCAGCAGCATTGAGAATGTCTCGGTGCCTCAATGTCAGACCATTATAGAAGGTATCTATGATGGTAACTTTCAACATATTGTGGTTAGGGCACCGATCAATGGCTAGCTTATAACGCTCCCAAGCCTCAAAAAGAGACTCATCGGAACGTTGCCGGAAGTTGCTGATATCATTTCGTAACTTGGTAACCATGGATGGTGGAAAATATTTTGCTAAAAATTTGGTTACCATTTCATCAAAGGTTCGAATAGAATTCTTTGGAAGTCGGTCAAACCATGCAGTGGCATGATGAGTGAGAGAATAGGGGAAGAGGTACAGCCGAAGGGCATCATCCGTGACACCATGCTGTTTCATGCTTTGGGTGACCGTGAGATATTTGTCAAGATGCTTATTGGCATCGTCACCCGGCAATCCGTGAAATTGACACGAATTCTGGACTTGTTGGATCATGTGGTGCTTGAGGCCAAAGTCCGTAGCCTCAATAGTGAGTGGTGCAATAGGCCCACCCCGCCCTTGCATGGTAGGTTGGCACAGCTCCTCCATCGTTCGGAGATCGGGAGCTGGCTCATCCCTGGGAGGGTCAGGGGGTGGTAAAGGTGGTGGTGGCCCAGCGGCCATTTCGGTCTTTGGTTCTTGTGTGTCAGAACGTAGCTCGTGTACGCTTTTCTGATGTTTACGTTTTGTTTGTGACCGAGTGCGCATGCACTAAAAAAATTTTTCAAAACAAGATCGAGGCAAAACCACAGTGAACTTAAATCAGCAATCACAAGTGAATGGCTTCTTTGAAAAAGGTACACCACTCACAGGGATATAAAGGCAAGTTTTAATCTTAAGTTTGGGAACTTATTATGGGTTTATTAATTAATTTTTGAAAAACTGCTTTAGGCTTATGGGTGTGTGTGCAGAAAACTTGGGAAATATTTTTGGAACTGATTCGTTAACCGAAATCGTCCCTTTAAGATTACTCGCAGGCTGGCGGGAGGAAGTAAATAGGTTTCCTCTTCAGTTCACAATTTAATGTCAGAACTTACCTTAAACCAACTGTTTCAGGTTGTAATCTTAAAGAACACGAAGTAATTTAACTTCACAGTTTGTTTTTGATTGTTTTTAATTTTTTTGGTGTTTTCAACACTTCAGGAGAAGTGTTAATGAACGTTTTTTGATATGATTATGTTTTTTACAAAAACTTTTTACAAATTTGTGTGAAATTTGTACAGGGAGGGTTTTGAAAACCACTAAACTTAAAACGATTTTATAAAACACGCAACAACCTCCCCGGCAGTGGCGCCAAATTTTGATTGGGTCTAAACCGTCGGATGTTATTGACCAAGGTCAACAAGTCAAAGACAGCCTAGAATCAATACTCCGGTGATAGTGTAGTGTTTTCCCGGGTCGTTAAAGTCCCAGCGAGATTGAAATGGTGTCGTTTGAAATCGTTTATGAGAAAGTGGCACTGAGGACAGTAGCCAGATGATGTGGAGTTGATATTGCTACTGTTATTTTGGTATTTGTACACAGATATAATATTCACAAAAATCAGATATACAGATATATGCACATATTCACAATTCAGATCACGTAACAGACAGAGAAAGTGGGATTTTGGTATTTAACAAACTACAGGGGGTGCTTTTGACACTTTTTAAAACTTAAAATTAGAAATGAAAATGAAATTATAAAAATGATTAAAATACTAATTAAATATTATTTAATTAATTAAACTATTTAAAATCTAAATTAAAATCTAATTTAAATTAACTAAAAATTATAACTATTACAAATTAAACTAAAAAGTTGCAAAAATATTTTCTAAACCTAAATTAGAACTTGAAGAAAGTATAAAAAAAATAAAAATAAATATTTTTGTCTTTTTATGGGTTTTTTATAAATTGAAAACTATTTAACTTAATTAAACTAATTAAACTACTTTTAATTAATATTAATACTAAATTAACTTAGAAAATTAAGAAAAAATTTATAAAATTACTTAACCATCGCTGGAATCCTACAAAATTATAAAAACTCTAAAAATTATGTTTTAAGATTAAACAACTAATTATTTACCTTTTAATTAACTTAATACTAATTTAAACAATTAAAATAAGAAAAATATAAAATGAACAGTAGAATTTGAAAATATATTTTCTAAAAGTCTATTATACTATATTAGAACTAGGAAAAATATAAAAACTAAGTTTAACTTTATAAAAACTAAATAAGCTATTTAATACTTAATATTAATTAATAACTAATACAACTAAAATTAAATCTAATAAATACTAAATGGCAGAATAAAAATCTGAAAATTTTATCAAAATTACTTTACTATATAAGGTAATTAATAAAAATATGAAAACACTAGTTACTTAATTAAAATCTAAAAAGTGAAAATTAAAATTAAGTTGAATTAAATAGAAACTATCACTTATTTTAAATTGGTTTTTTTTCTTGGATTTTCTTTTACAAACTAACTTTACTAACAAAAATAGAAAATTTTTGTAAAACTACTTTTGAAAATAGCTTATAAATAAGCTATAAGCACCCCCTTGGCTTATACAGTTGACTTATGTTGACTGTGTGGTCAAATGAGGTCAACTGAGTGAAGGTGGGGTCCACAATGGTAAAAATGAGTACCAACAAGCTTAAAAATCACAAATAAGCCAGAAACAACAACACTTGATCACAAATAAGCTGAATAAGTTCAAATAAGCACTTAGCAAATCTGAGTTTCACTCAGATTATGGGACAGACTTTATGGCTAATTCCAGGTGGGGTCCACAATGTTTATGGTCAAACAGATGGTCAATCCACACTCCCTGGTAGGAGGGGGTTGGAAAAAGTCAACTGGAACCACTAGGGCCCACTGAGGTGGTCTGCAACCACCACCAAAGTTGGTGGTGTGATGGGGGTCTGTTGTGCACAGGGCAGACTCTTGCCCTGCAGCCTAGTTTACTAGCTTATAGAAGCTTGTAGAAAATTTGTAAAAATCAAACAAGCTTGGATTCCTGAGGTTTGGGTGGTAGATTCTAACCACCAAAAGTTTCAAGTCCCAATTCACTTTCCTAAATTCTAGAAAATTCACCCAATTTTGGTGTTTCTGCAAGAACAAGTAATTTTGACTTTTTTTTATTGATGCCTATAGTTGACTAATATGAACTTTAATCCTAATTTTCTACTTGATTATGATGTTTTAAGATGATTTAAGCCCAAATTACCCTAAACCACTCAAATATGATTGGAAATGGGGACTGAGCCACACTTTAACCAATCAGAGAGGGTGTAAGAGAGCTGTTTCTAGGATTTTGACTATTTGATGCACTAAACTTGCTTTTAGGTCTTGTTCTGAGTTGTATGATACTAAATGATGTATGAGAATCAAGAAACATCAACAATATCAGACTTATACACACAGAAGCTTGCACATCCAAACACTACTAATTGAGACAGTTTGTGAATGAATTTAAGAAAACAATGAATACAGCTAAAACTATGGATTAGAAACTATTAAATAGACTAAAAGAAAACTAAATAAACAGGATTACACTACTATTAAACACTATAAAGAGAAGTTTGAAATAAAAGGGAATATGCTTACAAGTTTGCTTTCCTGCCAATATCATGAACCAAGAACCACAAACCATTACCTAACATCCCCCATGGGATTCTAAACCAAGGACTTCCATTTCACACCTTGCTCCAACAATGAACTCCATAAACCTGTCGTGTTGACTTTTGTTGACCATTTTGTGTTTTTGAGTTTTTTGTCACTAAGCTGATTTTAATTGTTACTAATAGCTTATATAAGCTATAAGGGAGCTTATGTGAGCCTAGGAGTCCAGTACATTACACACTAACTACCATTAAACTAAACAGCTTTTTGAAACTTTGAAATAAAATTGCAATAGATGAAACAGTTAAGGAAACTTGAAATTTATTGATCAAAGAGAATTACAATACATGAAAGATGATTAAAACACTGCTTAAAAGCTTTAAATTATACTAAGAACTTGAAATTGTATTTAAACGACATACATAAACTAAATTAACTAACTACGGCTTCCTTGTGCTTCCTCTTCTATTTATAATTGATAATTAGGGTTCCCAGCTGCCCTCTGATCAAATCCCACCTCTTTCTTCATCTTTTGGTCCAATATAGGCTTGCCATGTGGTTTTGGCGGGAAAAGCAAACAGTGCAAATTGCTCTGTTGCGTGTGGGAGAGGGGTGAGGATAGGAGCATTAATTGTGGGGGGTTCTCCTTGGATTGTGATTGGTGGAATTTAGAGGTTGGATGTGATGGAGGAGGCAGGTGGAGGAGGGAGGTAGCAAGTGGTGGTGTTGAGGAGGCTGTGAGAGGGAAACGGGTATTCCTTTGACCGTTTGACTATTATTTAGAACGGTTTTGGTTGTGGTTGGGCTAAGGGATGGGCCTGGGGTTTGCTGGTTGGGTTGGGTGGATTAATAAAGGGAGTGGATTGGGTATTTTGTGCTTTGGGCTTTTAGAAATACTTAGGATCCGGTTTGGCATTTTTGGAATTCACAAGGGTTTATTGTGTAATTTCTGATTTTATGAAGGGTTAAACTTGGCAACTTTTCAAAATATTCATACGGGTTATAAGTGCCAATGGTGAATAGTGTGAGGGTTCCAAATGATTTTTTCCAATTTTACCCTTCCAGGGACTATTTCTGCCAAACCTTGTAATTCCAGGGACCAATCATGAAACTTTTCCAAAATTCCCATCCAAGGACCATTCTTGCCAAATATGAGTAACACAAGGACCAAAATTGATTTTCTCAAAGTTTTTTATATCCCAGGGACCATTTTTGACAATTTTCCAAACTTCAGGGACTAAACTTGACATTTTGTGAAACTATGCACCAAAGGACTAATTATGTAACTTTTTTATTTATAAGGACCTTTGGTGACTTTTTCAAGTTTTTAAAATGACCAGGGACTAGATTTGACAACTTTTGAAAGTTGGGGGACTGAAACTGCCAATTATGCAAACTTTGTGCGTTTTTCATCTGTTTTTGGTATTTTTGCATTTGAGACATGTAAAACACTTTCCTGAGATATTTTCACTATTTTGATTCATTATTGAGTGTTTTTGGATGTTTTGGCAGCTCAGAAATGGTAAAAATGATGAGTATTTACACACTCATCAAGGTGATTAGAACTCCTACGGGTCGTTTGGTATTTTTTTCGTATCTTAGTATTAGGAAAGTATTATGAGTCGGTTGTTTAGGTCGGTTTGTTTTTTGCTTATAAATAGGGAATCATAAGCTGAGAACTTTGTACCTTCGAGTTTCATTTGCAAGAAAGAAAAGCTTCCGCAAATTTGTGATTCTTGTTTCTTCTCTTGTTTTTCATCTTTGATTATCGGTTGTTAATTCCAACAGGACAGAACTTGGCATTCCCTCTACATCCATATTTCAGCAAGCATGGCCCTCTCTTAAAAGAAACAATAGCCTGAAATATGATAGCAACATAAGGTAAGCATTTTTACAATAACCAAGATGTAATGACTTTCATTAAGTTACCTTCGTAATGTTTTGGTCATCGTACCTAGTCTTTAGTAGGCTAGTTGTCATTCTTTCACAATGCTCTGCAAACATAACAATAAAAACTAAAATGAGTATGATATTGTTGTTTCTTTGAAGAAAACTTCCTCTTAACTTATGATAAACTATAGTAAGCAAATAAGCATCATAATAAGTTAATAACACTCCAATCATATTAATATTGGGTAAAAATTAAAAGCTAATAATACACTATACTACTCTGATAGGAATTTCACACATCAACCTATAACAAACACTAACCGTGTATGTAAATTCCTAAGGAATTTCACATGAATTTTACTGTAAGAAACATCATCTAAAGGCGATTAAAGATGTAATTTTTTATAGGGATTAAGCTGCACAATAGCAATTAACTTTTTTAAATGCACTGATTTGGTACGTGAAATATTTTTTTGTTCCACTTAATGTAATGAACTTTCATGTTTTGTGTCGATTTGCACAGTCAAACTTGTTTCAACAGAACCAACTAAAATATTAAGAGTAAATTACATGGATCGTCCTCGTGGTTTGTCCAAAATTGCATCTACAATCCCTAATAGTTTTTCATATGTTTTCGTCCATTTTTATACGTTTTTTTGCGTTTTTTTTATCTATTTTTATACGCTCTCATACATTTTTATATGCTTTCATCCGTTTTTCTTACGTTTTCATACGTTTTTATCCGTATTTATTCTTTTTCATTCGTTTTTATACGTTTTCTCCCGTTTTCATTCGTTTTGTCCGGTTTTATGCGTTTTCATCTGTTTTCTTAAATTTAAATTAGTGTTTATCTGTATTTAGTTTTCATCCGTTTTTCTTAAATTTAAATTAGTGTTTATCCATATTTATCCTTTTTCATACGTTTTTATATATTTCCTTATGTTTTCATACGTCTTTATCCGTTTTTATGCGTTTTGACCGTTTTTGTACGTTTTCTTACGTTTCTGTATGTTTTTATCTGTATGAAAAACGGATAAAAGCGATTAATAATAGATAAAAACGTATGAAAGCGTACAAAATATGTAAAAGCGCATAAAAACATATAAAAAGATACAAAACCGTACAAAAACGTACAAAATGAATGGAAAGTGTATAAAAATAGTAAGAAAACGTATAAAATGGACGATAACGTATAAAACGAATAGAAGTGCATAAAAATGGATAAAAGCTAACAAAACATATGAAAGCGTATCAAAACGGACGAAAATGTATAAAAACGGATGAAAACATATTAAAACAGATGAAAACGTATTAAAACGAATAAAATGCATAAAAATGTTGAAAACAGATAAAAACGTAAGAAAGCATATAAAAACGGATGAAAATGGATAAAAAAGTACGAAAACGTTTAAAAACCGACGAAAACGAATAAAAATATAAGAAAACGTATGAAAACATATAAAAAAAATTATAATTTCATTTGTAATTTTAACGAAGCAAATTAACGGAAGTTAAGTCTAAGGACTATGGGTGTGATTTGGGACAAACTAGAAGGACGATCCATGCAATTTACTCATGTGTTAAATATGCCACTTAAGCTTTTTTTTTTTTTTTTTTTTCGGTTTTCAAACTTTTTATCCGGTAGTAGGTAAAGGTTGGTGCAAATCGACACAAAACTTGAAAGTTCCTTACATTAAGTGGAACAAAAAATAGCTCACGTACCAAATCGGTACATTTGAAAAAGTTCGTTGCTATTCTGCAGCTTAATCCCTTTTTTTATATAAAATAAGCCAAATAACCTTAATCTTTATTCCACAATAGCATATCATCTTAAAAAGCGCCTTAATTAACCCGTTTTAATTAACAATTCCAAACATCACCCAAAAATACCACCTCTAATACTGAAAATAAGCCAAATACCTTTAATCTTTATTCCACACTAACATGTTTGATTTGATGCGCATCCACACAACAAAAGTGCAACATACTATCCATAAACAAACACTCTTGTTCGAACATAAAACGTACCTA
Organism: Artemisia argyi; assembly: GCA_030686995.1. Taxonomy (NCBI): domain Eukaryota; kingdom Viridiplantae; phylum Streptophyta; class Magnoliopsida; order Asterales; family Asteraceae; genus Artemisia; species Artemisia argyi. The sequence continues at coordinate 90,319,945 of CM060698.1, read as the reverse complement.
AACACAATTATTTGCAAGTCATTAAGAAGTTTCGTCCCATTTTCATATACAAACAACCCAGTTGTTTGGTTTTTTCTTTAAAGCTTTCGCAAAGAAAGATCGATGAAAGGTGTAAGAATACACACTAGATATCTTATATTGAATTTTCGATTGTTGTAACCGGGAGGAGGGTTTGAGACTGTGATATATTTTTAGTAATAGAGAGAAACTTCTAGTGTCCTGTGGAAAGGTCGGTAGTACCAAAAAAGATGAAAATCTAATCCGTAATTAAGGGTTTATTTATTTATTTATTTTTTTTGGACCGGGTTTTTTTGGGCTTTGGGCTAAAGTGCGGGCTAAGCAAAAACCCAACGATGTACTGTTTCTTGAACGACAATGTTTTGGTTCACGTTTAATATATATAGTAATTTAATTTTGAGGATGACGGATTTTGTAATCTTATACGGAGATCCAAGGAATACATATAGGGAAGAAGGCCTAATCTCCCAAAACCGCATCTACGATTATAAGTGTCAGGGTGATTCTATAAACCCTCTTTCTCATAAGCTATAACAATCCAAAGAATGTGGACAGGGAATAAGGCTTAACATTCTGAAACCACATCATAAGATCATGAGTGTGACGGTGATTCTTACATTTTTATTTATTTATTCATAAACCCCAATTTTCCCAAAGGGAAACAAATAGTGTTTACAACCATCGCAATCAATAATGGTCATATCTTTTTCAACATGTGGAAACTTGTTACGGTTAATGATAGTGTATGGATATTAGTTGCACGACCCCACTAATTACACGTCAAAATCAACCCCATTATCAATACTTATAAGACCCATTATCAACATTATTCCCAGGGCGCACATAGGCTGTGAAAAGCCTCTAAAACCATGTAGCATACATGTGTCGAACAATTTTCCCCAAATTTCACTAACGGTTAGGATATGGTATCTGGATTCTGATATATGACAATGAAAGACACGCAACCAAGATTATAAGAGATGGGCACGACCTGGTACGAGCCATGGAGAGGATGCCACCCGTCATTCTTGTTTACCCATCAGATGATCAACATGTGTGCTATCTACAGTCGTTGATCATCCACACGAGGTTTATTCTTAAACCCTATATACCTCTCTTTAAATAAAAGGTATCACACACACAAAAGGGACATTTTTCATTGTATGCGATTGTAAATTGTCTTATTCCCATATCCAAGAAGCGTTCGACTAGAAATGTGATTGTTAAGCTTGTGTTTGCGGCTTGTTCTTACTTTATTTGACAAGAACAAAATCATATGCTTTTTAAAAAGAGGAAGCGGTCAAAGGAACAATTTATTGAGTTGATCATGTCTACCATTCGCCTCAAATTGCTACCGTGCAGATTCAAGAAGACATTGAAGGTGGAGTCGTTTTTTCAGATTTGGAAGCTCTCTAGCTCACTTATTCGAGACGTTTAAACTTATTTTTCTTTCACATAGTGGCTAGGTGTTTGTATTTCTTGTGAGTGGCATGCCATTCACTTGTTAGTTGGTTTGAATCACAATAGGTGCGTTTTTGGTCATAGCCAATGTGGTGCTCAACCATATTTCTTGTACTTCTTTGTTTTGTGCGTAATATATTTTACCAGGGTAAAAATCCCTATACGAAAAAAAGATGATTTTCTTTACACTTTTACACACTGTTTTCCACACATTAAACATACACATATTTGGTTTGTTTAAGTGTTACCCAAGACTCTTGATTCTCAATCATATTTTTTGGTCCTTACCGTTCTACACGAAAAATCGAACAACACAACCACCCTAATCCACTCTTAATTACGTACAACCACCCTAATCCACTCTTAATTACGTTTTACATACCATAAAGTAAAAAAGTTAACCACCCGAGTTCTCGAGGCGTAAAGTGACGAAGACATCAGGACAGATGTCCAATCTGACATAATGTGATGAAGGCCTAGTTTGATATCGTAACAGATACAAACATAACTTTTTTACAACAATCTAAATGAATGTTTATAAGAAATTGTATAGAGATAGGCATACATGTTTTATTATTATTATTATTATTTTTTTCCAATGTATGAAAGGGAATGTTGCATTTAAGAGTAAAAGACCCAAACCCGATGATAGTGTATATACAAATTTTTTTTTATCGCAGTTAGTATCTACATATCAGGTTTCGTAAAAGGATGTGACGTTTGCATTTGCTAGCATTAATTATTCCATTGATCGGTATCGTTGTGTATATTATTCGTGGTGCAAATATAGCTACATATCTATTATAGTAATAGTTTTCAAGGCAAAACTGTAAGGGAAATGAAAGTCTTAATATTTTTAATTTTGGAACAGAACAACTCAAATAAATATATATTTGAAGTATTTATTTGAGAAAAAATATACTTGAAGCAATATTCTATCCAATTTCCTTATTAAAGTATTATCATTTAGAGGCAAATAGAATTTTAGCTAAAACAAAGGGGCGAACCCGCGCGTTGCTGCGAAAATGCCGTGCTAAATCTAAATTTGAAACGAAACAATTACCTAAAGAACTATTTCCGTATAGTAAGTTATTCATTAAGGAGTAAATATGCAAAAGATTGATAACCTCAAGTACTATCTTCGTAAATTATTTCTGAAAATTGTATGAGTTTTTTTTTTTTTTTTTTTTTTTTTTTAATTTTCTTATTTATTTATTTATTTACAGAGAAATCCCTTAAAATTATTGGGCTGTTGAAAAGTTAGTCCTTAAGGACTAACTTTGAAACTTACAAATAACGTGAGGGACTATTCTCGTAACTTGATAATGCTAAGGACATTTTTTTTGTAAATTCTCGCTAAACATTTGTACGGAAATAGTCCCTCAGGGTATTGGCCACTTGCAAAATTAAGTAACGACTGTTAAGTAACAACCATTAAGGACTAACTTCGCAACTGATCCATAACCTCAGGGATCATTTTTTTGACAACTGTAGAGAGCACTTTTGTTGCTACAGTGCGGGGGTACTATTTTCGTTAATGCCTTTTAGTATACATTAGAAGGGTACCCATTGCCGCATTAATAGTGTTCCTTATTTAGCATGTAGCAAATACTTTATAACGTAATAGATACATGCTTTATAAAAGTAGAACGTCTAAATTATTAATAGTGTAAATAGTTTTTTTTTTTTTTTTGGTTACCTGGGTTTTCTACTCGACATTGCGAGCCGACTAATCCCAAGGCGACTACCATTTTGGATAGCCCGGAATCGGCGCAGGTGAACCTCCGTGGCTACAAGGGGATTAAATAGTTAGCACTTTTATTTTTCAAAATTTAGCATTAAATTGGTACTGTCGCAACGTGTCTTTTATTATCTTCCAATAGACGTGCACTTTCATTTACTTTCAGCGATTTGTTTCCCTTTTTCTTCACGTTTTTTTCAGTATTGAAATCCGCATGATGCATCACATGTGATTTAACACTAACATGATAGGTCGAACACTAAACAATTGTAGTAAATTTGGCTTAACCATTTGTGTATACATCAAAAAGTTTCACCGCTTTTTTTAATGAAAAACACACATTCATAGTTTTCCAATCATATGTCACAAATGTTGCATTCTCGAGTTTTTGTTTAGATGGAAAGGATAGTAAATGAAAGAAAATTGAAAATGTACGGTGTTCTTGGGTTTTTCTTGACCAGAAAAGAAAGAGAAAAGTAAAGAAAATAATAGGAAAGTTTTAACCTTTTTACACCAAAAGTTTCCGCTCAAATATGAGCGGATTTGAAGCTATTTTTTATAAAATGACTATCATACTTGTCATTATTTTACATATCTTGTTTTAAATATCGTCCTTTTATGTTAAAAAAGGCATAACTATAATTATCTCTTTTTTCCTTTCATTTTCTATCAACCGAGAACACAACTCATAAATTTGTTCTTTCATTTCCTTTCAGCTCGAGAATATGAAAAAAAGAACAACTTTCTTTCCTTTTCATTTCTCTTCTTTATCCATCATTTCTATTCCTAGGAAAAAAAAACTCGAGAATACATCAAAATTGTATAGAACTTATAGATTACAGCATTTTATTTATGAAACTTGTATAATCACATGTGGAAAAAAATCACATGTGGTTTTGATGTGTTATGTCTAACTTCGGCGAATCAACTACTCTAATCTTTAATTCGATAGTATAATGTTTATATATGTTTGGAAAGCTATAAATGCCTAATTTTCGACAAAACACGATGAAACATTTGAAATTTTGTAGAAATACTTATGTTCATTTTATTACAAGTTTTAAATGTTTGAACATTAAAATTAGTATTGAATCACATCTGAAAGCTTATGCAAGTTTTAACAACGGAGGAAAAAAAAATGAAAATGGCAACAACAAAAAAGTTTGTCAGAAGTATGTTAAAGTGTCCATCAATTCAAATATACTTAAATGCTTGTCGGTGATTTAGTTTTTGTTTTTTTGCTTAACGATTAATGGTTTGAGAAACATTAATTTTTTAATTAAAAAAATGAAATTAGGTTTGTAATTTGGTTTAAGTAATGAATAACTAGGATTCATCATTTACATAAAAGAGTTTATCACTATTTAAAAATCTCTCCTCTTTGTTTGAATAATGTTTCCCTTTTCGACCTCAATATTCGTTGCTCATTAACATAAAGGGCGTAAGGTGTCGTGTACTAGAGGTCTCCACTTTTACTTTCATAACATGATTGACGTAATTGTTCTTTTCTTGTGAGAATTTAACTGTAGCAATTGGCTTTTGCTATTGGAATGTTTTATTATGTCTCACCTTTACAAGGTATGCGATCGTGTATAAAGAGATGACAAAGAACCAATTGAGATAGCTCACTTGGCTACCAAGGGTGACTTTGAGAAGGTTGTTACTGCATGCAATAAATGCGTCGATTAAGACTGGCAGAGACTACTTCTGGGTATGTACTGTGGAATTGAATTACTAATTATTATTCGAGGTTGACAGTGACTACTTTCTGGGTAAATACTGTAGAATCAAATAACTAAGTTAGTACTGTGCAAACTCGCCGTTAAAAAAAATGATGACAAAGAATATAAGGTATCAAAGTTATTTACCAATAAATTCTAGGGAAAATTACATCTATATCCTTCTTAAAGTTCAATATTACGTAAATATCCTTCCCACTTTTATAATTACATCAATCTCCTTCTTAAACTTTTGTAATTACATCAATATCTTTCTCGAACTTTTAAACTCTCATATATATTCAAAAATCAAATAAATTATAACTATATTGATTTTAAATTAAAAAAAAAAAAAAATTTATCTCTTATTTAACTCTCATATTCATCATAATTATATTATTCATATATATTTTGTTGCCTCGATTGATGAAAGAACATGATGACGTAATTACAAAAGTTTGGGTATATATATAAAAGAACATATTATTCATATTTATTTATTTGTTTATATATACTTTTTAGCCTCGATTGATGAAAGAATATTTTGATTTTGGAATATATATAAGAATTTAAAAGTTTGAAAAGGATATTGATGTAATTACAAAAGTTTGAGAAGGATATTGACGTAATTACAAAAGTGAGAAGGACATTAATGTAATATTGAACTTTAGCAAGGATATAGATGTAAATTCTAAATCACATCTTTATATCTTTGGATTCTACATGAGTTGTTCAAAATGTTTATCGGTTTGACATGACAACATGGTTATTGCTTAATACTTTACTAGAAATGTGATTGTTAACCTTCTGACTTGTGATTGTGCAAAGGTGAATCTCATTGAGAAATCCAACTTTGTGGAGGATGGTTTTTTAGTCGAAATGGTCACTAATTATTTGGGCTCATTAGTTTTATGAAGTTTAAGATTTAAGAAGATGGCATGTAGTAACATTTAATATTATATGTCCTTCTCAAATTAATTATATATTTGACACATCATAAAAACATGTAATTAATTAACTTTTATAGAACTTGGTAACCTTTCGATCGTTACTTACGGGTATGGAACGCCGAACGTATGAAAGAGTTTGCTATAAAATGACAACAAAGAAATTTACTGTAGGTAGTCAACTGCCGCAAATCACGAGCATATAAAAAATAAAGAAGATTTGAAAATCAGTTCAGCTGCCAAAATTTCTACATAATATATGTGACGTTAATTATGCATGAATCAGGGGGTCAAAGTCAGAGTCAAAGTAATGCCATTTGTTTTAGCAAACCCGAATTTTGTGGTCATACTCGCTTTCATGTTTAGTCCCTTGTTTAAGTTATTTTAATAAAAAAATTGTTTCTTTTGCAGAAACTTATAGTAATATATTGATTCATGTATCTACTAATAGACATCTCAGGTGTTATTTTAATGATCGTAAAGTAAAAGTACTACTCCGTAGTAGACAATTGTTAAAGGTTGTTGATTGAATATTGGAATAGTAAAAACTATATAAGGTAGTAAAAAAGTAGGAAGAGTAAAATTTAGTGTTTATTAAGATTTTGAATTCTTAACTAGATCCAATCCATAGATCTAAACAATATTAAAAAACATGGGATAAAAAGATGCTCCTAGTTAATTGGGTTTGGCTAGATTGGAATGTAAAATCCTATGGCTTGAGGCTTCTACCAATTTGGGCCTGAAATTAATTTCATTGATCATGGATCCATTAAAAGTTTCAACTTTCAAGTGGTCTGATGGTTTCTATGGTTGGACACCTCACAGGCTCACAGCAGAATTTTATAGAGCAAAGTTAGATTCCTCAAAATGCAATTTGTGAATTTCATATGGGCCAAGTGAAGAAGTTATTTTTCAAAAAGTTTCAGTACTTTCCTCTTCTTCATATAGAGGCTCTTCATCAATAGTCTTTATGCAATTCACTTCTATGTTTTCATATTCATTTTTGAGTAAATTGCAAAAATCGTCCTTGTGGTTTGGTCAAATTGCACGTTTCGTCCTTGTGGTTCAATAAGTGTAAGGATCGTCTTTATTTTGCACTGTTACGTACACTTTTGAATGTCACATTATGAACTGGAAGTACTCTAAAACTAGGTATTTTACTCTTGAATGTCACATTATGAGCTGGAAGCCTCAAAAGCTCTTTTATTGCATGGTAACCCTATTGTACTTTCTTAATTCTCGCAAATAAGTAACAAAAAGTTCTTTGCAGTTCTATCAATTCAAGTTCCTTTATTTATCGTATAAATGCTGAGTATCACGAAATCTTTATCGGGATAATTCAAGAAAAACACTTAGTTTCTAGGCACAAGAAAACTAGTAAAAACGAAAAGAAATTGTATGAATTTTTATATGTTAAAATGAGACAAAATGAACATATTAATACAAATTATTATGACAGTTAAAAGCAATTAAAGTTGGTTGAAAACCAACAGTCACAATTGCTTGGCCAACATTTACAATGGTTGAGAAAAGGTAGGAAAAACATGTAAAGTTGGTTACTAACAGATTATTATGAAAGTTAAAAGCAGTTAAAGTTGGTTAATAACAAGGGGAGTTGCCCTTGACCCTGCAAGGGATGCAACCCCTTCACCTATGCGTCTTTGTCGTGGTGGAAACATATTAGCTCAAACGAGTGTGCACTTGACACTTCCCTAACTCGCATATGAGTATGATATGAATATGGAATTACCTAAAATAGTCAATTACGCATCTGAGTAAATCGCAATTACCTAAAATAGTCAATGACGCTAAAATCACCAACATGTCTGCGTTTACATGATGGTCAATATGGAAGCTACATATTTTGATGAAACCCTACGATTAAAGCTTATAAAACAACTAAAATACCTGATGGAAATCAACAAAGGACAACAAGAAAAGAAACAGAATTTGGACTATTCACATCACCTTGTTTCAATCTAAATGCCACAATGATATACGCAAGAACAAACCCTCGAAGAATAATATTATTAACATCTCCCCTCACTTCCTTTTATAGAAATGAGGGGAATAATTCATGTTCAAGTCGACATAGGAAAATCGACTCACGTGTATAACTTGACACCCTCAAGTACAAAAGTTTAACCATCATGCACCTCCATCTTCAACTTCCATGTCCCCTTAATAGTGATGTTATAAATAAAACCCCGTAGGCTAAATTTTTATTGATCAACTACACATATATATTACAAAAGAGAAGTGATGAGTGTGTAAATACTCATCATTTTTGTCCAATCTGAACTGCAAAAACATTTAAAAACACTCAAAAATGTATCAAAATACAGAAAATATTCCAGAATTGTGTTTTATATGTTTCAAATGCAAAATGATTGAAAACAGATGAAAAACGAACAAAGTTTGCATAATTGGCAGTTTCAGTCCCTCAACTTTCAAAACTTGACAAAATTAGTCCCTGAGCATTTGTTTTGAAATAAAAGTCAACCCAAGTCCTTTAAAAGTCAAAAGTTATCAAAAATAGTCTTTAGGTAAAAAGTTCTCAAAAGCTTACAAGTTTAGTCCCTGGAGTTTCACATTTGGCAGCTTTGGTCCCTAGGAATTTCAAATGTGGAAAAGTCAACTGTGGTCCTTGTACTATTCATCTTTGGCAAGAATGGTCCTTGAAGATACTTTGGAAAGTTGTCAAAACCAACCCTTCAAAATTCAGAAAATTACACCTTTGGTCCTTGTGTTATTATTACTACAAACCAAACGGACCAACAATACCAAATCCAATCCAACACCACCCCTGATCCACTCACCCCTTGGCCCATTAACACTCCAGCCCACACCCCTTATAATAATTCCCTGGGTCAACGCCCGTTTGACCAAACCATTTCCCTCCAAACCACCACCCCTGCCAAACCACCTCTGCAAAACCATTTCCCCCACCATCTCCACTTGGAATTTCATCATCACCATCCCACACCCTCTTCACCTAACATCACCTCCACAATAAATGCACCACCTTCCCCCTACTACACGCAACAGTGCAATTTGCACTTTCCCATTTTGGCGCAAAAAAGATTCAAAGGCCAAGATTGAGTTCAAATGATCTAATGGCTTTGGGTATTGCTGGGATATAATTAGAGGGACCCACAAAACCCTAATTCAGGCTTATAAAAGGGAAGAGAAGGCAGAAGACAAAGTAGTAGTTAATTTAGTTAAAAATAGCTTCGTTTCCATTGTAACTCTCAAATTAGTTGTAATCTTTTGATCCTAAAGTTTGTAATCTTCTTTCCAGTGTATTTGAACTCAAAATCAATCAATCAATCTCAAGTTTCTGTTTCAATTCTCAAATTTGTGTTTTTACTTTGAAATTTCAAATCAGAGATTAATTAATGATAATTGTTGTTATTCTGGACTTGATAGCTCACATAAGCTCCTATATAGCTTCTAAAAGCTATTAGAAACATTTAATCCAGTCCTAGTTATATATATATATATATATATATATATATATATATATATATATATATAGATAAGAAATCTTTCATTGCAGGTTTGATGATGTTGATAGCAGGAGCATAGTATATTGTGGATGGCTATGGTTTAGAGGCTTGTGGAAGCCTATAGGATTGATCAATTGGTCCTTGGTTCATGGTGGTTAGCAGGATTGCATATTGTAAGCTTTTTGGTTCAAATTTTCCATATTAGTGTTCCACTGCTTATTGATTGCTTGTTTGTGCTTATTGATGCTTATTGATTGTCATTTAGTCAATAAATTGCTTAAAATCAAGTCTTGGTTCATTAAAACACCTTTGTGCTAAAAATCTAATTTGGACTGACATAATCTCATAATTTGGATTCTTGGGCATTTGTGTTTGAACACCTTGTTTCTGTGCTCTAATAAGCTCATTAGACTTTAATAAGTTATTCAGAAGCAATCTCAATGTCTCAGGCTTCCATTTGATCTAAAAACCAAAAATCCATACTTAACTCAGGTTGTTTGGAATTGCTTGCTTCCCTTTGATCATGGTAGTGTTTTGTTGAACTTATATAAAGACCTTGATAGATCTTCTTGAGCACTCTAGAATCGTTAGTAATGTCACTGTAATCAATAACACACTAATAGACAATCTCTGCAACTTGTATTTCTAAAGCGGAAACAAAACACAAGCTTGATACTAAGAACTCTTGATCCTCTATGGATCTTTAAATTATAATAAGAGTATTCACTAAAGTTATTCAATACATAAACCGTGTGTTCCTTTTATACTCAAGGAACCCTAAACCGTTTCTCAAGAAACGTATATTCTAAAACTTCTAAAAGATATGCATTATCACTTCCTAAATAAACTCATGCATATCCAAACTACATTACATAAAATACGGAAATACTATATCCGCATAAACTAATAAGGCTGAAACTAGTCTTCAGCAGATACACTGCTTCAGCAGAAACCAACTCTTCAGCAGGATCCTTTCAGCAGAAACAGCAGCAGAATTCTTACTTCACAGAATTCCCAACAATCCTCCCCTAATCTTGAATTTGACCTGGTTAAGTTCAAGATTCTTGATAGATCTTCAAAATAACATACCAAGAGGATTGTAATAAGGTAGCACCAGCAAAGAATCATCTTCAACAGAATCTCTATGATCAACACATACTTGAAAGCTCCATTCTTTGCAGCAACAAATGACCAAATGTACATCAAAACAAATTAGTTTCATACTATTCTCATCACTTCCAGGTGTGTTAACTCCTGTGAGAGGTGAATCATTGAAAATAATGGATTTGATGTCTCTTTACCAATAGCCATCACTACTGGAGTAGCCAAGTGTTCAAAGGTACATTGATAACCACATGATTTTTAGCAAATCATCAGCTATAAACGGATTTGAGATGTCGTTACCTGTAGCCGTTTGCTCAGGACTAGCCAATTATTTTGATGAAAATCATCTTGGTTAACTGATTACCAAATATGGTTTTCCACTGCCTTTACCACAAGCCATATACATGTGGGCTAGCCAATTATTTGGAATCCATAAAGGAAAAATCCATGGTCAATTGACAACCATTTCAACTACTCAGCAACAAAGCATGGGTGAGTTGAAAACCCTATGGTTTTGAGCAAACCATTACAGCTATCAACAGATTTGATATGTCTTTACCAAAGCTGTACCCTTTGGACTAGCCAACTTTATGATGAAATAGTCAACATCAGGTAAGTTGATAACCAAACCTGCATACAAATACTATACAACAAAATGTTAGTTTTTTTTTTTTTTTTTTTTTTTTTTTTTTTTTTTTATTAAGAAATAAAACAAATATACAGTATGATATCCCTAATCAGATGCTGCTCTGGAAGTCTTAATCCTTTGTTTGAAAACCTTCACCAAAGATTCAGCAAACAATCTTGTATTACCAACTGGATCAGGAGGAATCTCCAACTTCTGTTGTAACATTTTCTCCATCAGAGATACCTTCAGAGGATATCTGTTGGTAAGATCCATAATAATCCTCAGACCAGTGGTAGTTTCCAACACATGAACATAAGGCATAGGATAGAACTTCCAACTCTGAACTTTCCATTTCTGATTGTTCTTCCAGATATCATAACTTGCACCAGTGGGAGTAGAAGAATCAAACAACACTTGAAGATCACCCAACAAATACAATCCAGAACCTTCAGGAGTATGAGTTGCATAGTACTTAATAACCAACTCATATAGAGTGACTAAATCTTGATAATTCACAAGATGAAGAATCTGCCGAAGAAATGTAAAGGATATGGAAGTTTTATTCAATCTGTAAATGGTATTCACTTGACCATCTTTACATAACTCCCAATGAACCAAAACATCTCTAACTCCTTCTGGCCAATCATCAGATGATCCTTCCCTTATAAATGAAGCATCAGAATCATTCACATTAATTAGACTTTGTTTGGAATGTGATGATCTGACTTTAGCCATTCTCTTGCCTCTTCTTCCAGGAACATAAATAGCATCATGAACTGCTGCTTCAGCAGAATCACCTTCTGCAGCATCAGTATCCACTGATGGAGTATCCAATTGTTCATCAGTAGAATCTTGAGAAGATTCAAGTGCAGCAGAGGCATATTGTTCATCCATAGCCTTCCTGATTTGTTTGTTTCTAGCAGCTTGAATTTCAACTTCTCTTGTCTTCAGTTCATGAAATCTTGCAAGCTCAGCCTTTTGTTCAGCTTCTTGTTCCTCAACCAACCTCCTAGCAGTCTCTTCACCTAATCTTTCCTGCTCCAATTGTCTCTTAGTTCTCTTTCTAGTTGGAGGATCTGATGTCATCACTTTTGCTTTACCTTTATCCACACAAGATGAAGCAGCAACATGAGGTACATCAACAGAAGTATCAGGTAAAGATACTTTCTCAGTAGCACCAGTATCAGCATTGAGGAGAGGAATATTCTTGGAAGCACCCATTCCATCTTTATCATTCCTAGCCTTAATTCTGTTATAAATCTCAACCAGTTTGTTAAATGGAAGTCCCCACACCTTTTGCTTAGACCAAGCACTGTTAAACAAAGAACTGCTTTGATTTTTCACATAAGTTCTCATATAATCTTGCTGCTGTGCTTGAGTCATAGGTTTCTCTCTTTTAGCTTTAGCTTTCAACTCATCTGCTACCTTCTTTCTCAACTTCATCAATTTTACAATTTCAGAAGGCCAGTCTTGCTTTTCTACCTTTTTACCAATAATTTCTGCAGCTACATTAGGATTATTAAGCATTTGTTGTCCAATCTGTTGCCAATCTGACTCATCAAATTCTTGAACAGCTGCATCCAATTCTCTTTGTCTGGCAATAGGCAAAGTAGAAACATATCTTTGATTGGCTGACTCATATGTAGCATCAAACTTTTCTTGCTGTTCCTCAGTCATATCAATATTCTTCTTATAATTTTCCCATTCTTGGAGTAGTTCTTCTTGTCCAGCTCTTTCTTCAGCTGTAACAAACTCATCCAAATCATCATCTGTTCCTTCAACAAGATCATCAAGAGGAACATTCACATCTGCCATAGGTTCATCATGTAATTCTTGAACCTCTCTATCAGTAGAAACTTGTTGATTCTCTGATGAATGATGAACAGGGGAATTCAAATATTCTTTCCCTGCTACAAAGTATGTTTCTCCTGATGTATTTCCTCTATCAGCAGATTGATCAGCAGCAACCCTACTTAATGATTGTTTCTCCTGAAGTATATCCACAGCTTCAGTCATCAGCACATCATTATCACCACCAGTCAATTTTGAAGTTTCAGCAGCTTTCCTTGCCAAATACTGTCTTGTACTTCCTCTTTGAACTAGTATCTTTGGTTTAGATTGAGGTACTTCAGCAACTGTAGGAGGAACAACATGAGACTGTCTAGCAACTTCAGCTAGAATCTCAAGAGAATCCAAATTTGCCTCCTTTGCTACTTCAGTAGAATCCAATCCATCTTTACTTTGCTTCTGCTGACTTAGCTGTGCCTCCAAATCTTGAACCTTGCTTTTCAAACTTTTAATTTCATTACCAAGAGTAGTCTTGGTCTCAGCAAGTTCTTTCTGGAGATCTTCAGTCATTTTCATGTACCTGCTAAGGGAATCATATACAAATGTGAGAGTAAGAGGGTCCTCTGCTCTACCAGCTGATTGCTCATTGGTAAGAGGAGCTTCATTGAACCCATTAGGAGAAACAGACTCATTTACAACATTAGGAAAGCCTTCATTAATTGGCTCACTCATAAGGCTGGGAGAAGGTAGTCTAGTACTCTCAGGTTCAAGAGTCTGAAAATTATCTTCAAACTCATGAATTTGCTCAGCTGGAGCATCCTGAGTTGGTGAAATGGTATGACTAGGTGACATTTGTACAGGGGTAGGTGGTGGTAAGTCAGTAGAATCAGGTATTGGATCAGCAGTTGTAGCTGGCACTTCTTCCATTACCACTGAAGGATTACCATCAGCAGCAACACCAGAAGATGATGGATTACCATCATCAGCAGTATTAGGAGCAGGCATATTTCCAGCATCATCACCCTCAACTACATTGGCATTGCCTTGTGGCAACATAGCTTCCAACATAGGATGATGTTCCCCAGTATAATTAGTTTTCATTGAGGCAAACAACTTAGAACCTAGACTTTTAATGGGTATATGGGTTCTATCTTCAGTGGTTATGTCTAAAATTATTTGTAAGAATCTAGGGTACATTAAAAACTTATGCTGTTGCTTATCTATATTTTCTAGCATATTATCAAAAATAAACTTAGAAAAATTATAAGTTTCACCCTTAGAAAGACAAACAATACCACAACCCAATTGCAGAGAGAACTGGTTCCATCCACCACACTTGTTGCTGATACATTGAAGCAGCAGATGCACCAAATACCTCCACTTAGGACAAAATTGATTCTTGTGCCACTTGGATGTATCAGTACTTTGATATCCAGCTTCTCTTAGCCCAGCAAGAATCTCTGCAGTGTTGGAATGATACACACCATTTTCATCATCCAACTGAAGCTTTGTCCTAATCAACCCTTCTGTTACCACATATTCTACACCATCTATTTCAGCTACAATCTCTGTAGCAGATCTCTTAGTAGCAGATGCCCAAAATTGCTTCACCAAGGATTCACACACCAAATTGGGACTATAAGTCAAAGCATAATTAATCTTCGACCTTTTTAGAAACTCCACCATCAAATCGAATTCTTCATGTCCCTTTGCTGTTTTCAGAATAGCATATTTATTATGGTCGCCTTTCAATTCGAGTTGTGCCATTGGGTTAATCGTGTGTGAGACGGTTATGAATTACTCAGAGAATAATGTGTTTAAATGGAGTGATAAGCGAATAATTTTGTTTAGGAAGAGATATGCAAAGTGGGTTAAATTTGGAAGTTCCCCAATCTTGATCAAAATTATCGGAACAACTTATTGACCAAGTCTGACAAAACTTCCAATTTGAAAATTTACCCTTCAGCAGAAATGAAAGTCAAATCTGCTGAAGAATGGTCAACTTCAGCAGAATCAACCAAAAGTAAAAATATCTTCGGTCAATATCTTGGTTTTACTGTGCCACCCAACTCGCATTAATTATCGTAACTCCTAAACTTTGCTTATTTAATCACCCCCAAATCACATCTCAGTCACCAATTTACCCCGAATCATCTTTCAAACCCTAGTTTTTCAATTAACCCCAATTCTTCATCCAAATCATGTCTTCATACCCAGAAATCACAGATTCAAATTCCTCTTCTCCATCAGAAGAAGAAGATGTACCACCATATCCATGGGGGCTTGATGGTTCTGACTTTGAAAGAGCATTGGAGAACCGATGGAATGCACAAGAAAGACAATGGAATGCTCATAGGAAGGGTGAACCAAGCAATGTACCCGTTCCTGCTGAGAGAGAGAGCTTGTCTCTCCCTTCATCTATACCTCTGATGAAGACTCCTCAGAGGAAGAAAATGAAGATCCAACCTTTCTTCCTCCTTCCACACCAGAGAGATCCCAACCAAGATCAAGTAATAAGGATCCATCTCCCCCAACATCACAAAATTTGGTGTTGAATCTTCCTGCTCCAGGACCTGGTCTTCCACATCAAGAACACATTGGACAGAGCAAGAAGGCTGAGATCATACGTAAGGGAAAGGAGAAGCTGAAGTAGATGATTGAGGAATGTTGCCATGGAACAAAGTTCTTGAGTATTTTCTTGACTTTGATTCATGAGCATCTTCACAGTCTTCCTTCTCTTCTTCTTACATTTTCATCTTCAGCTTCATCATTGTACTTGTCATAGCCTCAAGTATTTTGTAATAAGTGATAGAAGCTAGTAGTACTAAATTAGCCAAATGTTTAGGAATGGTCATTGTAACTCAATTGTAACATTGAATGTAAGCTGTAACTTGTTTCTATGAATGAATGAAAAGATCTTATTTAAATTTATCCATTGTGTAAGACCTTCAGCATTTTTCAATTAATCAGTAGAAACCATGTTCAGCACTTTGACCACATTCCTTTGACTATTGCTCTTGGTGACATTTATCATGGGACTTTCATTCTCAGAACATCTGCAAACTCAACATCAAACAAGCAAATACACCAAACAACTTGCACAACTGTTAGAGGGTTAGTGTTAAAAACTCAGAAATTATACAACTTATACAAATTATACAAAGTTTACACTCATCATCCTCCCCTGAGGCATATGCCTCCCCTTAAACTTTGCAGTTAAGGGTTTAGCATTCCAATATGGACCACCAAATATTGAAACCTTGGTCCTTCAAATGCCTTGGTTAACAAATCTGCCACATTTTCATCTGTGTGAATTTTGACCACTTTAACCAAATGTTTCTCATAAGCATCCCTTATAAAGTGGTGTCTGATTTCAATATGTTTGGTTCTATTATGAAAAACTGGATTTTTAACAATGCAAATGGTACTTTGATTGTCAATGAAAATGGTAGTATTCATGAAGTTATACCCATAATCCAGTAGTTGATTCTGAATCCATAGAACCTATCCACAACAATTGGCAGCAGCAACATACTCTGCTTCAGTAGTAGAGGTAGCAACTATGGTCTGTTTCTTGCATTGCCAAGAAATCAGTCTTCTTCCAAGGAATTGGCAACCTCCAGTTGTGGATCTTCTATCCAAATTGGCACCAGCATAGTCACTGTCACTATAAGCTGCTAGCTGAAATGGAGACTCTTTGGGATACCAAAGACCTAAGTTTGGTTGGCCTTTAAGATACTTAAAAATCTGCTTGACAACATTCATATGAGAAGTAAGTGGAGTGACTTGGTGTCTTGAACATGCACTCACAGCAAATGTAATATCAGGTCTTGAGGCAGTCAAGTACATCAAAGAACCAATCATAGACCTGTATAAATGAACATTCACAGGGAGATCAGGAGCAAGATTGTTCTTTGGTTTGGGAGCCTCATATGGAGTAGTGGCAGTTCTGACATTTTCCATAGCAAACTTGGACAACATATCTTTTACATATTTCTCCTGATGTATGAAAATACCACCAGGTTTCTGCTGAACCTGTAAACCCAAAAAGAAAGTGAGTTCTCCCATGGCACTCATTTGAAATTCTCCCTTCATCAAATCCTCAAACTCTCTACACCATGCTTCTTTGATTGAACCAAAGATAATATCATCCACATACACCTGCACAAGAATAATATCCCTAGAATCTTTCTTGAGGAATAAAGTCTTGTCAATGGCACCTCTTCTGTAGCCATTATTCAGCAGAAATGTGGAGAGTCTAGCATACCAAGCTCTGGGAGCTTGATGAAGTCCATAGAGAGCTTTGACAACTTTGTACACATATTCAGGATGACCAGGGTCTTCAAATCCCTTGGGTTGAGTTACATAAACCTCCTCTTCAATCTCACCATATAAGAACGCACCTTTAACATCCATCTGATAAACCATAAAGCCCATATAAGAGGCATAGGCCAAAAATATCCGAATTGCTTCAACTTTGGCCACTGGTGCAAAGACCTCATCATAGTCAATACCTTCCTCTTGTCTAAACCCTTGAGCCACTAGTCTTGCTTTGTTCTTCACCACAATACCCCTGGCATCTCTTTTATTCTTCAGAATCCATTTTGTCCCAATGGCATATTTACCATCAGGAAGAGGAACCAAAATTCAAACCTGCTGATTCTTAAATTGCAGCATCTCTTCTTGCATTACCTCAAGCCAACTTGAATCAGCCAGTGCTTGAGGAACACTAGTTGGTTCAATCTGAGAAAGAAAGCATGCACACAGACAATGTTTGAAGTCTGTGTGATTGTTCCTCTTTTGATTGTAGACATAAGAGATGAAAGCAACTTCACCATACTTCGTATTCTTTACAGTACTTCTTGTTCTAACAAGGTCTTTAGGATCTCCAATAATCTTTGATAGGGGATGAGCATTATGAATCCTTTTTGTAGCTGTAGGTGGAACATCAATTGTGGCATCAAGGTTGTTGACTGTAGGCCCAAACTCAGTATCATAAGAAGTTGAGTGGAACAAGCCAGGCTTTGGCTGATAATTCCCAAGATCAGAAGGACTTGGAAATCTGGTAAAGGGCTTATCAAAATCTGCAGAGACTTCAGTAGAGATGGGAGAGTGAGCATCAGCAGAATCAGCATCTGTGACCTTATCAGTGGGAATAGGTGTGCCTTCAGCAGTATCCTTGTTTCCACTGACTGCTTGTGCTGACTGATGTAGGATAGCTTCAGTCTCTTGTGTAACCTTTTCATGGAGTTTCTGAGCTTCCTTAGTAGCAGCATGTTCTTGCTTCTTCAGTCTTGCAAGATCCTCTGCATAATGTGACTCATCATCTTGTTCAGCAGCAGAGTGATTACCTACAAAATGGTTAGGTTGAAAAGATGGTACAACAAAAGTATCTTCTTCTGGCTCAGACTCACATTCTGAGTCATCATCCATGGAACCTGCAGGTTTAGTGTTTGGATCATTGGTACCTGCATTTGGATTAGAAGCATGCCTAGTATAACCCAAATAGTCAGTCAAATAGTCAAGGTCAAAATACCAAGAATGTCCTTGTCCCTGAATATTAGGCTGATCTTCAAGAAATCTTAGATTGAGGGTCTCTTCTATCCTTTTGGCATTGAGATTATAAACTCTATAGGCCTTGCTATGAGCAGAATAGCCTACAATGTATCCCTCATCAGCTTTCCCATCAAATTTACCCAGTAATTCAGCAGTATTCAAAATAGTCACTTTACATCCAAAAGGCTTAAGGTAATGTATGTCTGGAACTTTCCCAGTGAGAAGTTCATAAGGTGTCTTGACATGAAGTCTAGTGATGGATACCCTGTTCAAGACATGACAAGCAGTACTTACTGCTTCAGTCCAAAACATTGTGGGTAGTTTGGAGTCTGCAAGCATGGATCTTGCTGCCTCAATGAGGGTTCTATTTTTCCTTTCAGCAACCCCATTTTGTTGTGGGGTTCTTGGAGTACTATAGTCACTTCTAATCCCCTTAGACTTACAGAATTCTATGAAGACAACATTTTTGAATTCTGTACCATTGTCACACCTAATTCCTTTAACCTTTTTATTCAGCTGGTTCTCAACTAAGATAATGAATTCTTTCAGAATTGGAGTTGTTTCATCTTTAGTTTTGAGAAAGAATACCCAGCAAAACCTGCTATAATCATCTGTGATAACCAGGCAGAAGTACTTGTGATCAATACTTCTAATGGGAGTTGGACCAAAGAGATCCATGTGCAGCAACTGAAGAGGTTCAAAAACGGTGCTCACAGCTTTAACTGCTTTGTAAGAGGCTCTGTGTTGCTTTCCCTTGTTGCAAGCAATACAATTGTGTTCATTGGTGAAGAGTTTAGAAGGAAGGCCCTTAACAAGACCAAGTTTGGACAACTTGTTGATGGTCTTGTAGTTCACATGTGCCATTCTCCTATGCCATTTATTAGATTCATCCAGGGAAGCTTTGGCTACCAAACATGTTAGATCACCTTCTGGCTTGACATCATTCAAATTGGAAGTGTACAAGTTGAAGGTTCTTGGAACTCTCAGCAATACAGTTGTGTCTTCTGGAAGTTTGAAGTCCTTGGAAAGTACAAGACACTCATCTTCAGAGAAGAAAACCTTATTCTTAGTGTCACAAATTTGTGATACTGAGAATAGATTAAAATGCTCCAGTTCCTTCACATAATAAACATTTTCAAAGTCTAACAAGGGTGTCTTGATTGTTCCTTTCCCTGTAATTTTGCCATCTCCACCTCCAAATGTTACAGTGCCTCCTCCTTCTATGGGCTCAAAGTCATGCATCTTGTCCTTGTTCCCTGACATACTTCTAGAACAACCACTATCTACAATACCTACTTCAGTACTTTTCAAAGGATGTTCCTACAACAACAACAAAAACTATACAAAATTAGTACACATTGGAGACTCAAGTCATTGCTGACTTGAGCCTGCCTTGTGGATCATTAGTAATAGGCCATGTAGATGTTTTAGATCCACCATTGTTCTTGGGCCTATAATGCATATTGGGTCCTTTCTTTGTCCAAGAACAACCTGCTGAGGGCTTCACAGCAGTATTCCCATACACACCACCATAATATATTGAGTCAAAGTAATTAGGCCAATAACCATTAGAAAATAAAGAACTAGTGGGTCGAACATAAGGTCTAGGACTGGTTATTCTCCATGAAGAATGTGATTCAGCAGAATTGGGTTTCTGCTGATGTGGAACAAAAGATGGTATTTCACTAACATTCTTCCACATTTGCCTAGGTTTCCTTTGACTAACACATCCACCCATTCTTTGCTCATGAAATGTACAATCCTTAATCAAGTGATATTTACTTCCACACACAAAACACTTCTTTTTTTTAGAAGATTTATTTAAACCAAAAGAAGTTCCATAACATGAAAAAGTATTCAAACCACCATGATAAACAGAATTGTTTGTAACATAACCAAAAGAATTATTTTGCAAAGAATTTAAAAACAAGTCTTCAGTAGAAACTGTCTTGTTATCAGGAGCAACTCTAGAAGGCTTGTGGGGAGTGATGAGTGCTCAAACACTCATCATTTTTATCGTATCTGGACTGCCAAAACATCCAAAAACACCCAAAAACGCATCAAAATACACAATTTATCCCAAAAGTGTGTTTTATATGTTTTAGATGCAAAATGTTTAAAAACAAATGAAAAACGAACAAAGTTTGCACAATTGGCAGTTTCAGTCCCTCAAGTTTCAAAATTTGGCAAAACTAGTCCCTGGAAGTTTAAAATGAAAGAAAAGTCAACCCAAGGCAAAGAAAAGTTAAAATTTATCAAAATAAGTCCTTGGGTGAAAAAAGTTTGAGAAAATTACACTTTTACCCCTCAAAATCCAAAATTGGCATAAAAGGTCCCTAGAGTTTCAGAAAATGGCAGAATTGGTCCCTGGTGGGATATTTTTGAAAGAAAAATTATTCTTGGACCTTGGGAAATCAAAAGTTATCAAAATAGGTCCCTGGATGAAAAGTTTGAGGAATTTACAAAATTGGTCCTTAAAGTTTCAAATTTGGCAGAAATAGTCCCCGGGAATAAAAATGGGAAATTATCAAAAAATGGCCTTTGTACTATTCATAAATGACAAATATGGTCCTCATGAGTACTTTGGAAGGTTCACATTTTCAGTCCTTATGATATTCACCACATTTCAAAAATGGTCCTTGTATTTAAATTTCTACAAACCAATCCGGACCCTTAACTACCCAAAACAAAATCCCAACCCACCAAACAAACCAAGCCCACCTTATAACTCCCTTGGCCCATCACCTCACAGCCCACCACACCCCGTCCAAAATAACTCCCCCATCTTTGACTTCGGTCAACATCATCTTCCACCTCAGCCTACTCCCTACAACCTGCAACACAATCATCACACCCCATCCTTCCCTCACCGCAACACTCCACCCCCCCCCCCCCTTGCACCTCAAACAAACATAAGCTTCCAAAACACCCACTGGCATCAATTATCTTCAAAGAAAATGCCAAAGTCCATTTAGGCGCCAAAAGATTTAAATGGCCAAGATTGATTCTACTCATCCTACGACTCCAATTGAAGCTGGGAAAGAGACAAAATGCCCTTCCAAACCCTAATTCAAAGGCATAAAAAGAAGAAGAAGCTGTGGAGCAAAAGGGTAGAAAAAATTTAGTTTTTATTTTTCAATGTATTTTTAAATTCAAGCTTTAGTTTTAATTAGCAAGTAATGTAATCTCAGTTGTATCTTTTGAACTTTATTAATCAATACCATTCCAGTTTTAAGTTAACTTTCAAGTTTTATTAACTTCAAAAATTCTTTAATGCTTGATTGTTGTTGTAGCTGATAACTTAGGTTATCTAGGTTCACAAAAGCTTATATAAGCTTACTTAAGCTACTAGTAATACTTACATTCAGTTAGTAGTGAAAAGCAGAAAACAAAAAAATAACACAAAAAAAATAGGAATATTGAACTTGAAAAAAAAAAAAAAAATCACAAACAAGAAGAGGAAGCATGGAGCACTGTAAGTACTGGATGGCAGTGGTTTAGTGCTCGTGGGAGCAATAGGATGATGATTTGAGGTCTGATTCTCATTGGTATTAAGCTGTGGAAGGCATTTGTAAGGATTTTTCATGTTTTATCTCATTATCTATTTTATGCAGTTCATGTACTTGTTTGTTGTTTAGATGCACTTTGTTCATGTTAATAAGTAGTAAAACCTACATCAAAGCTCAGTTTAATTAGTTAAGTGGCCTAAAGTTGTGAAAAGCTTCTTAAAACAGGTTTATAGGGGTGTTTGGTTAAAGGTATTTTGTTGTGCTCTTGTTGTCTATGATTGCAATCTTTGGTCTTAGTAAGTCACCTATGTCCATTTAAGCTCAGTTTGATTACCATTTTGGTCATTTTCCAAACCAAAGTCAAAATCTTAGAATTTGTACCCTCACAGTCAACTGTGAGGGTTTTGGGATCTCAAATCCATCACTTTGGATGCTATGCATGTTAATCTAGTGTAATTTAGTCTTAATATAGCTCATAACTTCATCCTTAATCAGTTAAGTGTGATCAAAATTCAAAAAAGTCAAGAATCCAAGTTTTTTCATAAAAGTCAATTGTGCATTCTCAGATTTTGATCAAACTTTGGAGGTCTGTAACTTTTTTAGTATAAGGTTTTAGGGTCTGAGATTTTACAAGATAAATCTTTACCACTTTGTTGATTTTTAAGAATTTTTTCAGATTTTATGGATTTTGTTTAGTAGGGCCCACCAGGCCTCAAAGTGAGTTGCAGGGCAAGAAACTTGCCCTGTCTCAGCAGATCACCCTCACACCACCACCTTTTGTGGTGGTTTGTGGCAACTACAGTGGTCCAAGACCCTTGATTTTGGTTCCCATCAACCCCCTCCTACCAGGGAGTGATTTTGAACCCTTTGTTTGACCCCTAGGATAGTGGACCCCACTTGGTTTTGTCCCCAAACTCTGTCCCATAACTGCCTCAGAACACAAATAAGCAAAGTGCTTATTTTGGATTTTTGGCTTATTGAAGCTTATTTGTTGTTTGTTACTTGCTTATTATTGTTCATAAGACTCAGAGAAACCAAAATCAACCATTGTGGACCCCACACCTCACCATTTGAGCTAAAAAGCCTCTACAGTCAACAAAAGTCAACTGTGGGTGTAATAAGCACTTCAAGTGCTTATTTATTGGGATAAAATAAAAGTGTCTTAATTAAAAGTAGTTGTTTTTAGTTTATAATTAGTTTAGAAAAAGAAAAAAAATCCAAAAAACCAATTTTAAAAATAGTGATAGCTTCTATTTAATAGGATTTATCAATTTATTTTTCTTTTTAATTTATTTCTAAGCAACATATCACTTTTATATTTTTAGAAATTCTATTTTAGGTTAAAATAATTTTATAAATTTTTCCAGATTTTTATTTTGTCTTTTAGTGGTTTTTCTAATTAATTTTAGTTTAATTTAGTTTTAATTAATATTAATCAATTAAATAGCATAATTAGATTTTATATAGTATAACCTAGTTTTTATAATTTTTCTAGCTTTTAATTTAGTTAAAAAAATTTTATAAATTTTTCTAGAATTTTTACTGTTCATTTTCTATTTTTTTTATAATATAATTAGTTTAATTAGTAATTAACAAGTAATTAGAATAATAATTATTTAATTAGCTTAAAAATACATAAAATTAACTTTTTATAATTTTTTAGGATTCCTGTAATGGTTAATTAGATTTGTAAAATTTTTCTTAATTTTCTAAGCCATTTTAGTATTTTTAATAATTCTAGTTAATTTTAATTAGTATTAAATAGATAATTAGTAATTAATTAATAATAAATAATTAAATAGTTTAAAAATAGTTTTTATTTTTCTTAAAATTTTCTTTAATTATTAGGATTGTAAAAATATCAATTTTACACTTTTAACCCTTCCCGTCCTTCAGTTGTACTTTTTGTTTTGTGCGTCTGTATACGTTTTTTAATTAAAACGTACGTTTTTAAGTGTTAGCTCAAATCTTCGTAATCTAAATTCCCGTAATCACTCACGTAGCTTTCCTAAGCTATACTTGTTAATAATTTCCAAATAATTCTGATCATAACCCTTTTCTGTGAATAATCACCCGATCACGAATACGCTAAAGTTACAATTCACACTTCAACGGGACTTAACGACCTGGGGATACCTTATATTACCCGGAGCATTGAACTAGGCTATTTGACTTTGTTGACCATTATTTGGTCAATATAAGTTAGGTGGTTTAGCATCAATCAATTTTTGGCGCCGCTGCCGGGGAAGTGTGCGCGTTTCTATAGCGTTATTTGAGATTAGTGTTATCTCACCTCACTCACCGTACAAATACCACCACTTGTGTATATTTTCATAATCAAAATACAAAAAAAGTCATTAACACTTTTCCTAAAGTGTTAAAACACCAAAAAAATTAAAAACAACAAAACAGATCGTAACGTTTCCTGATTCGGTTTTCTTTTAAGGTGATTCTTAAAGAGAAACGATTTTGGTAAACGAAACGATACCAAAAATATTTTCCAAAAGTTTTTAAACCCATACACAAAACACAAAAACATCCGTCTTTCTTGTGAATAATAATTCTACATAAAAATAAACCGTCGAAAACCAAGACAGAACACCTTCCAACTAGGGGTGTGAACAAATAAGTTCCCAAACCAAAAAGATTAAAACTTGCCTTTGTATCCTTGTGAGTGGTGTACCTTTTCTAAAGAAGCCACTCACTTGTGATTATTGGTTTAAGTTCACTGTGGTTTTGTCTCGACTTTGTTTTGATTGATTTTTGTTCCTAGTGCATGCGCACTCGTTCTTCTAGGTCTACTAGCCCATTACGTGAGCTTGTACGAAAACCTAGAAGACCTCGTAGACGTTCAGCACCAACAGTCGGATCTGAGATCCGTACTGTTGCCACACCCACTGTCACCATGGCGGAAGACCGTCCCATGTGTGAACTTCTCCAAGCACCCATCGAGGGTTACGGAGATGCCATTATTGTCCCCGCCATCGTGGCTGATAGTTTTGAGCTCAAAACCGGGTTACTCAATCTTGTAACCTCAAGTCAATTCTACGGTTTTGAGAGGGACGATCCTCATGCTCATATTCGATGGTTCAATAAAATCACATCGACCATCAAGTACAAAAATGTCCCGTGTGAAGCAATAAAACTTCTTCTCTTCCCATTCTCCTTGGAGGGACAAGCCCGGATTTGGCTTGAAAAACAACGTCCACGATCTATTGAGACTTGGGAAGATCTTGTCAAAAAGTTTGTGAATGAATTCTTCCCACCTTCCAAGACCACGAGTCTTAAGAACGAAATCACCAAGTTCACTAAAAAATATGATGAATCTTTTGGTGAAGCGTGGGATCGTTTCAAAAAATTACTTCGCAAGTGTCCACATCATGGTTTCTATGAGTTGATGCAGCTCGATACGTTTTACAATGGCGTGAGCCAAGCTGATCAGGATTCACTCAATGCCTCCGCGGGAGGTAACTTTTTGAGTAAAACCACAAAAGAAGCTTTGCAAATCATAGAAAACAAGTCTAAGGTCCGCTCTACACGAAGCAAACCGATTGTTTCCCAAATTAATGCGGGTCCTTCCACTTCATCTTCTGTGAGTCAATCTAGCACGGATGCTAAGATTGACAAGCTCACTGAAGCAATCCAAGCTTTGGTTCTCGCCCAAACAAAGAAAGTTTGATTTCCATAACATCCTCCACCTGCTGAGGTTAAAAAAGTGGAAGTTTGTGTAACTTGTGGTGGGCCGCATGCCTACTACAATTGCACAGCTACTGATGGTACTCCATACGAAGCTCATGCTGTAGCTGGGTCCCAAAATCAAGGAGGCAATCAATATCGCCCTCCTATGGACCCTAGCTATCGTCCTCAACACCATTATCCTGGACCTCCTGGTTTTAATCAAAGCCAAAATGTCCAAAACCGTGGCCAAAATCAAAATAGAGCTAACCAAGGTTATCAAAACCAAGGTAACTTCAATCAGGGTCACGGTTTTCAAAATCAAAACCAAGGGTTCCAAAATCAAGGTTTCCAACAACAAAATCAAGGAAACTTTAATCGAAACCAAGGTCAGGGTAATTTCAATCAGGGATATTTTCATGGAAACAACAACCCTAATCAGGGTAATTTTCAAAATCAAGGTCCCAATCCGAACAATCGAGCTCCAAACATTCCTAACCCGAATCAAGCCATTGTTCCAACCGGGCCTTCATCTGACGAGTTGTTGAAACAATTCATGAAGTCCCAAGAAGAGTTGAACAAGTTGCTGGTCAGCCAGATTTCTGACATCAAGAAGTCTTTAAATGATCGACCCTCGGGCTCAGGTACTACTTTACCGAGCAACACGATCGTTAATCCGAGGGGCGATGCTAAGGCGATCACGACACGAAGTGGTGCTTCATATGATGAACCCGCGATTCCTACTACCTCTTCTTCCTCTCCTCTTAAGGTAGTGAATCGTGAACCTGAGGTGACAAAGGACAAGGTGCAAAATCCTAGCTCACAAAGTACAACACACGTCCAACCTCAGGTTATTCCTGAAACCAGATGTAAGCCTGGAGTTGTCTTTGAACCACCAGAAACTCCAGTGGACAACCCTAAATCCAAAACTTCTATTCCCTATCCATCACGTCTCAGTGAACAAAAGCTCCGCGAAAAAGCTAATCACCAAATGGATAAATTTTTCCAAATCTTCCAAGATTTGCATTTTGATATCAGCTTCGCGGATGCTATTCTCTTGATGCCCAAGTTTGCATCGACAATCAAAAATCTGTTGAGTAATAAAGAAAAATTATTTGAGATGGCAAGAACTCCTCTGAATGAGAACTGCTCTGCGGTTCTTTTGAAAAAGCTTCCTGAAAAGCTTGGAGATCCCGGGAAATTCCTCATTCCTTGTACTTTCCCGGGTATGGTTGATTGCTTCGCCCTGGCCGATCTAGGTGCTAGCATCAACCTGATGCCATATTCTGTGTGGAAGAAACTCTGTCTCCCCGAACTTACCCCCACGTGCATGACTTTAGAGCTTGCCGATCGTTCGATTTCTCGTCCCATCGGCATTGCCGAGGACGTATTCGTTAAAGTGGGGAAGTTCCATTTTCCGGCAGATTTTGTGATTGTTGACTTTGATGCCGATTCAAGGGTCCCTCTCATTCTTGGGCGGGGATTCCTTAGAACTGGGCGAGCTCTTATCGATGTATTTGAGCATGAGATCACATTACGTGTTGGAACGGAAGCCATAACCTTCAACCTAAATCAAACTTCAAGATACTCCTCCAATTATGATTATGAGTCGGTGAATCAAATTGATGTCATCGATATTGCTGCTGAGGAGTATGCTCAAGAGATTTTAGGTTTCATTGATGATTCTTCGAGTGAAAACCTCACTCAGTCTTCTCACCCCATCATTGCCAATTCTTCTCCTTCCCTCACTCCGTTTGAGGGAAGTGACTTCATCTTAGAAGAAATGGAGGCGTTTCTCAAAAGTGATTCGATTCCCGATGGAGTTGATAACCAAGAGATTGACCTCGAGAGGGATATTCTCCTGCTTGAAAAATTGTTAAACGAGGATCCCTTTCATCTTCCTGTTCTACCACAACAACTTCATAAAGAGGAGGTCAAAAATGTTGAGAAAACTGATGACTTCCCTGAGGTTGAACTTAAGGACCTGCCACCTCATCTTGAATATGCATTTCTGGAGGGTGACGATAAATTACCCGTCATAATTGCCAAAGACTTAAGTGATGAGGAAAAGGCTGCTCTTATCAAGGTTTTGAAATCTCATAAACAAGCAATTGCTTGGCGTCTCTCCGACATCAAGGGCATTGACCCTGAATTCTGTACTCATAAAATTTTAATGGAGGACGATTTCAAACCTGCAGTCCAACAACAAAGAAGGGTGAATCCAAAAATTCACGAGGTTATCAAATAAGAGGTTTTAAAACTTCTTGATGCCGGATTGATTTACCCTATCTCGGACAGTCCTTGGGTCAGCCCAATTCATTGTGTTCCAAAAAAGGGTGGCATTACCGTTGTCACAAATGAGGAGAATGAGTTAATTCCAACTCGTTTGGTTACGGGGTGGCGCGTCTGTATTGATTATCGTAAGTTAATGACGCCACCCGTAAGGATCATTTTCCTCTGCCCTTTATGGATCAGATGCTCGAGAGATTAGCGGGGAATGAGTACTATTGCTTCCTCGATGGTTTCTCGGGTTACTTTCAGATTCCCATTGACCCGCAAGACCAAGAAAAGACCACTTTTACGTGCCCCTATGGAACTTTCGCATATAAACGTATGCCATTTGGCCTATGTAATGCTCCGGGCACGTTTCAAAGATGTATGATGGCCATTTTTTCCGACATGATCAGAAAAACTATGGAGGTCTTTATGGACGATTTTTCGGTCATTGGGGATTCGTTCCAATCATGTCTCTCCCATTTAGACAGCATGCTAAAACGTTGTGAAGACACAAAGTTATGTCTAAATTGGGAGAAGAGTCACTTTATGGTCAAAGAGGGTATTGTCCTCGGCCATAAAATTTCAAAAAATGGGATTGAGGTTGACCGTGCCAAAGTGGACGTCATTGCAAAATTGCCTCATCCCACGACTGTGAAAGGTGTTAGGAGCTTTTTTGGGTCACGCCGGTTTCTATCGTAGGTTTATTCAAGATTTTTCTAAAATCGCCCGGCCTATGACCCATCTCCTCGAGAAGGATGCTCCTTTTATCTTCTCCCCCGAGTGCATCGAAGCCTTTGAAACATTAAAGAAAAGGCTTACCGAAGCACCTATTCTTGTTGCCCCCGATTGGGACTTGCCCTTTGAACTTATGTGTGATGCTAGCGATTATGCTATAGGGGCAGTCTTGGGGCAACGCAGGTCTAAACACTTTCAGCCTATACACTATGCAAGCAAAACTATGACCGAGGCTCAAAGCCATTACACTACCACTGAAAAAGAATTATTAGCTGTGGTGTATGCCTTTGAGAAATTCCGGTCATATTTGATCTTGACAAAAAGCATAGTGTATACGGATCACTCGGCTTTGAAGTACCTTTTTGCAAAACAAGATGCAAAGCCGAGACTTCTTCGTTGGGTTCTCCTCCTTCAGGAATTTGATATCATTATTCGTGATAAAAAAGGAGCTGAGAACCTAGCTGCTGATCATCTCTCCCGATTGGAAAACCCCCATCAAGATGTCTTCGAGAGGAAAGAAATCAATGAAACGTTCCCTCTCGAGACACTCAATGCGGTTACCTTTCGTGGAGATTCTGTTACCCCTTGGTTTGCCGATTTTGCAAATTACCTTGCGGGTAACTTCATTGTGAAAGGGATGTCGTCCCAACAAAAAAATAAAATTTTCAAAGATGTAAAACATTACTTTTGGGACGACCCCTACTTGTTCAAAATCTGTGCAGATCAAGTCATCCGGCGGTGTGTATATGGTCAAGAAGCCGCTGAAATCTTAAAGGCTTGCCATGCTGGTCCCACGGGGGGCCACCACAATCCAAATTACACCGCCAAAAAGGTGTTTGACTCCGGTTTCTTTTGGCCCACGATCTACAAGGATGCCCATGAATTGGTCAAATCCTGTGACGCTTATCAACGTCACGGGAATATTTCACAAAAGAATGAAATGCCACAAAATGCAATTCAAGTTTGTGAAATCTTTGACGTTTGGGGCATCGACTTTATGGGGCCATTTCCATCATCTCATGGAAACAAATACATACTCGTGGCAGTTGACTATTTGTCAAAATGGGTCGAAGCAAAAGCTTTACCCACAAATGATGCCCGAGTAGTCGTGAAATTTTTGAAAGCTCTCTTTGCTCGATTTGGAACTCCACGTGCTATAATTAGTGATCGTGGTACGCATTTCTGCAATGACAAATTTGATAAAGTCATGCAAAAGTATGGTGTAACTCACCGTCTTTCTACTGCGTACCACCCTCAAACAAGTGGACAAGTAGAAGTTTCCAATCGAGGCATAAAGAGAATATTGGAAAGAACCGTTGGGGAAAATCGTGCATCTTGGTCGGATAAATTAGATGATGCACTTTGGGCTTTCCGTACGGCGTATAAAACACCCATTGGGTGTACGCCTTATAAACTTGTGTACGGGAAAGCGTGCCATCTACCGATCGAACTTGAGCATAAAGCCTATTGGGCTCTCAAGCATGCCAATTTCGACCTCAAAACTGCGGGTGATCATAGGAAAGTTTAAATGAATGAATTAAATGAACTTCGTGATCAAGCTTACGAGAACTCTTTGATCTATAAAGAAAAGACAAAGAAAATTCATGACTCAAAAATCAAAAACCGCGTTTTCAACGTTGGTGATCGAGTCCTTCTTTTCAACTCTAGACTCAAGATCTTCTCGGGAAAGCTCAAGACCCGATGGACTGGTCCATTCACTATCGTTAAGGTTTATCCTTATGGCACCGTCGAGTTATCACAAAATGACGGCCCCAATTTCAAAGTGAATGGACATCGTCTAAAGCACTACTTTGGAGAGGACATACCACCCATGGTTGTCCCGGATCTCCAAACTTTCCCCAAGGACAATTAAATTCGGGGATCGAGTCAAGCTAGCGACTCGGTGAACAAAAATTAGCAACATATATGGGTTTTCACCCGTATTTCTGACTTCTTTCTACTTTCTACCACCCTAGTGTGGGGGAATGGCCAACCCCCCGCTATTTGAAAAATGTATATATGTATATAAGTTCAAAAAAAAAAATGTGTGATTGTATGTACAGATAAATAAAGTGAAAAATACAAAACAAAATTCCACAGTTAGCTTCGAATATTATCTTTTTACGTTCATAGATTCGGCATAATAGCCGGGACTATGAATATTGAGGACAATATTCATTTCTAAGTGTGGGGGGGAAATTCTAGCGAATTTTATCGCAAAATACTTTCAAGTACCCCCATATTGGCCGAAATTTTTCAAAATTTTTTCACTTTATTTCAAAATTTTTGTGGTAATCAGTCCGCCTTGTCTAAACGACACAAGGGATTGGCTAGTCCAGGAGCAAACGGCTCTTGGTAAAGACAACTCAAATCTGTTTACGGCTGGCAGTTTGCCCAAAATTGTACGGTTCCTCAACTCCTCAAAAACAAATGAGTTGGCTAGCCCGCAAGATTATGGCTTGTGGTAAAGGCCGTGGAAAAACCATAATTGGTAATCAGCTCACCAAGATATTGACTATTCCATCAAGAGTTGGCTAGTCCAGAAGCAAACGGCTTTTGGTAAAGACTAATCAAATCCGTTGACAGCTGGTGGTTTGCTCAAAATCACACGGTTATCAGGTGTGCCACAGTTCTTACACCTGGCTACTCCAGAAGTGATGGCTTTTGGTAAAGAGTTTCAAATCCATCAAGTTTCTCTCAAAATATTGCTAGGGACTAGCAATAGCTTAGTGTGGGGGATTGATGAGTGCTCAAACACTCATCATTTTTATCGTATCTGGACTGCCAAAACATCCAAAAACACCCAAAAACGCATCAAAATACACAATTTATCCCAAAAGTGTGTTTTATATGTTTTAGATGCAAAATGTTTAAAAACAAATGAAAAACGAACAAAGTTTGCACAATTGGCAATTTCAGTCCCTCAAGTTTCAAAATTTGGCAAAACTAGTCCCTGGAAGTTTAAAATGAAAGAAAAGTCAACCCAAGGCAAAGAAAAGTTAAAATTTATCAAAATAAGTCCTTGGGTGAAAAAAGTTTGAGAAAATTACACTTTTACCCCTCAAAATCCAAAATTGGCATAAAAGGTCCCTGGAGTTTCAGAAAATGGCAGAATTGGTCCCTGGTGGGATATTTTTGAAAGAAAAATCATTCTTGGACCTTGGGAAATCAAAAGTTATCAAAATAGGTCCCTGGATGAAAAGTTTGAGGAATTTACAAAATTGGTCCTTAAAGTTTCAAATTTGGCAGAAATAGTCCCCGGGAATAAAAATGGGAAATTATCAAAAAATGGCCTTTGTACTATTCATAAATGACAAATATGGTCCTCATGAGTACTTTGGAAGGTTCACATTTTCAGTCCTTATGATATTCACCACATTTCAAAAATGGTCCTTGTATTTAAATTTCTACAAACCAATCCGGACCCTTAACTACCCAAAACAAAATCCCAACCCACCAAACAAACCAAGCCCACCTTATAACTCCCTTGGCCCATCACCTCACAGCCCACCACACCCCGTCCAAAATAACTCCCCCATCTTTGACTTCGGTCAACATCATCTTCCACCTCAGCCTACTCCCTACAACCTGCAACACAATCATCACACCCCATCCTTCCCTCACTGCAACACTCCACCTCCCCCCCCCCTTGCACCTGAAACAAACGTAAGCTTCCAAAACACCCACTGGCATCAATTATCTTCAAAGAAAACGCCAAAGTCCATTTAGGCGCCAAAATATTTAAATGGCCAAGATTGATTCTACTCATCCTACGACTCCAATTGAAGTTGGGAAAGAGACAAAATGCCCTTCCAAACCCTAATTCAAAGGCATAAAAAGAAGAAGAAGCTGTGGAGCAAAAGGGTAGAAAAAATTTAGTTTTTATTTTTCAATGTATTTTTAAATTCAAGCTTTAGTTTTAATTAGCAAGTAATGTAATCTCAGTTGTATCTTTTGAACTTTATTAATCAATACCATTCCAGTTTTAAGTTAACTTTCAAGTTTTATTAACTTCAAAAATTCTTTAATGCTTGATTGTTGTTGTAGCTGATAACTTAGGTTATCTAGGTTCACAAAAGCTTATATAAGCTTACTTAAGCTACTAGTAATACTTACATTCAGTTAGTAGTGAAAAGCAGAAAACAAAAAACAAAAAAAAAAAAAAAATAGGAATATTGAACTTGAAAAATCAAAAAAAAATCACAAACAAGAAGAGGAGGCATGGAGCACTGTAAGTACTGGATGGCAGTGGTTTAGTGCTCATGGGAGCAATAGGATGATGATTTGAGGTCTGATTCTCATTGGTATTAAGCTGTGGAAGGCATTTGTAAGGATTTTTCATGTTTTATCTCATTATCTATTTTATGCAGTTCATGTACTTGTTTGTTGTTTAGATGCACTTTGTTCATGTTAATAAGTAGTAAAACCTACATCAAAGCTCAGTTTAATTAGTTAAGTGGCCTAAAGTTGTGAAAAGCTTCTTAAAACAGGTTTATAGGGGTGTTTGGTTAAAGGTATTTTTTTGTGCTCTTGTTGTCTATGATTGCAATCTTTGGTCTTAGTAAGTCACCTATGTCCATTTAAGCTCAGTTTGATTACCATTTTGGTCATTTTCCAAACCAAAGTCAAAATCTTAGAATTTGTACCCTCACAGTCAACTGTGAGGGTTTTGGGATCTCAAATCCATCACTTTGGATGCTATGCATGTTAATCTAGTGTAATTTAGTCTTAATATAGCTCATAACTTCATCCTTAATCAGTTAAGTGTGATCAAAATTCAAAAAAGTCAAGAATCCAAGTTTTTTCATAAAAGTCAATTGTGCATTCTCAGATTTTGATCAAACTTTGGAGGTCTGTAACTTTTTTAGTATAAGGTTTTAGGGTCTGAGATTTTACAAGATAAATCTTTACCACTTTGTTG
Organism: Artemisia argyi; assembly: GCA_030686995.1. Lineage (NCBI taxonomy): Eukaryota > Viridiplantae > Streptophyta > Magnoliopsida > Asterales > Asteraceae > Artemisia > Artemisia argyi. Next base: position 90,286,358 of record CM060698.1, on the reverse strand, counting down.
ATTTTTAAGAATTTTTTCAGATTTTATGGATTTTGTTTAGTAGGGCCCACCAGGCCTCAAAGTGAGTTGCAGGGCAAGAAACTTGCCCTGTCTCAGCAGACCACCCTCACACCACCACCTTTTGTGGTGGTTTGTGGCCACTACAGTGGTCCAAGACCCTTGATTTTGGTTCCCATCAACCCCCCTCCTACCAGGGAGTGATTTTGAACCCTTTGTTTGACCCCTAGGATAGTGGACCCCACTTGGTTTTGTCCCCAAACTCTGTCCCATAACTGCCTCAGAACACAAATAAGCAAAATGCTTATTTTGGCTTTTTGGCTTATTGAAGCTTATTTGTTGTTTGTTACTTGCTTATTATTGTTCATAAGACTCAGAGAAACCAAAATCAACCATTGTGGACCCCACACCTCACCATTTGAGCTAAAAAGCCTCCACAGTCAACAAAAGTCAACTGTGGGTGTAATAAGCACTTCAAGTGCTTATTTATTGGGTTAAAATAAAAGTGTCTTAATTAAAAGTAGTTGTTTTTAGTTTATAATTAGTTTAGAAAAAGAAAAAAAATCCAAAAAACCAATTTTAAAAATAGTGATAGCTTCTATTTAATAGGATTTATCAATTTATTTTTCTTTTTAATTTATTTCTAAGCAACATATCACTTTTATATTTTTAGAAATTCTATTTTAGGTTAAAATAATTTTATAAATTTTTCCAGATTTTTATTTTGTCTTTTAGTGGTTTTTCTAATTAATTTTAGTTTAATTTAGTTTTAATTAATATTAATCAATTAAATAGCATAATTAGATTTTATATAGTATAACCTAGTTTTTATAATTTTTCTAGTTTTTAATTTAGTTAAAACATTTTTATAATTTTTTCTAGAATTTTTACTGTTCATTTTCTATTTTTTTATAATATAATTAGTTTAATTAGTAATTAACAAGTAATTAGAATAATAATTATTTAATTAGCTTAAAAATACATAAAATTAACTTTTTATAATTTTTTAGGATTCCTGTAATGGTTAATTAGATTTGTAAAATTTTTCTTAATTTTCTAAGCCATTTTAGTATTTTTAATAATTCTAATTAGTTTTAATTAGTATTAAATAGATAATTAGTAATTAATTAATAATAAATAATTAAATAGTGTAAAAATAGTTTTTATTTTTCTTAAAATTTTCTTTAATTATTAGGATTGTAAAAATATCAATTTTACACTTTTAACCCTTCCCGTCCTTCAGTTGTACTTTTTGTTTTGTGCGTCTGTATACGTTTTTTAATTAAAACGTACGTTTTTAAGTGTTAGCTCAAATCTTCGTAATCTAAATTCCCGTAATCACTCACGTAGCTTTCCTAAGCTATACTTGTTAATAATTTCCAAATAATTCTGATCATAACCCTTTTCTGTGAATAATCACCCGATCACGAATACGCTAAAGTTACAATTCACACTTCAACGGGACTTAACGACCTGGGGATACCTTATATTACCCGGAGCATTGACCTAGGCTATTTGACTTTGTTGACCATTATTTGGTCAATATAAGTTAGGTGGTTTAGCATCAATCAGGGAGCCTTGGGTGATGTCTTTGATATGGTCTTGGGAGTGGTCTTGGGCAGGTCAGACTTCTCACTTGAATCACAGCTGGCAAATGAGGTAAACCCTTCATCAATAGACTTGTCACTGTCACAACAAGAGACAAAGTCAGTAGATTTAACACTAGGGTTTGGCAAGTCAGTTGACTTTTTGCCATAGAGATGGTGTGATCCATCAAAGTCACTAGGTTTGGATAGGTCAATAGGCATATGTTCCCCTCTTATAGGTCCAGGGACAACATGTAAGTTACCTTCTTTGACAAAGTTAGCTAACCCTGCTGATGTGGTTTTGCCTAGGTCATTCCTAGCTTCTAAACCAACATATTTTTGAAATCCTAAACCAATTTTAGAGTTCACAGCCTGACTACCATAGAGTTCACAAGCTAGATTATCACCTGACATTTGCCATTGTTTTCCTCTAGCTATTTCTTTGTCTAACTTAACTTGTAATTCTTGTTTTTCTCTTTCTAGATCAGACTTCTCTTTTTTAGTACGTTTTAAGTCTATCTTAGCAATTTCTAAATCACTTTCTAGAACTTTTATTTTTTCATCATATTTAACTTGATTCTTTTGAAACCATACTTTTTGTTTCTCTAGAGTTTTTAAAGCCAATTTATAAGACTCTACCTCTATATAACACTCATTGTACTTTGGTTTCAATTCATCAAATTCCTTTTTAAGCTCATTGTATCTTACACTACATCCAAACACACAATTGTGTACCTGAGAGATTCCCATCAAGGAGACTTGCTCCTTCTGGTCCTCTGAAGATGAGTATGCCAGCAGATTCACTTGTGAGGAAGTAGAAGCATCCTCTCCAGCAGGTTCATGTTCAGCCCAATCAATTTGGTGATCCAGAGTCACCATAGCCTTTGAAGGTGCAGCCTTAGTTGTCCCTGGTTCCACTGGATAAGAACCATATCTAACTTCATCTCCAGGCTTTCTCTCCTTGCATTCTCTTGAAAAATGTCCCACTTGTCCACAAGTGTAACATTTAACCTTCCTTCTATCAAACCTTGCTGCCTCTTTTCCATTAAAACCAAACTTCCTTCCAGACTTGGCTTCAAACCTCTTAATGTTCATGGATATCATTGCAAGCTCCCATTTCAAGTGCATCTCCTCCATCTCCAATGGATCTACCTGTTCAAAATCCTCATAAGCAAGAAACTGCTGATGTTCATATTCAGCCACAAATGAATGAATAATGTCCTCCAACACACTACTGGATTTTGGTTTAGAAGCAGATTGAGTATGAGTTTGAGAGGATGCTCCTGATGAATATGAGCTTGAGGCTTGATGCACAGGTTTTGTAGAAGCACCAACAAATGCAGAATGAGTGGATGGACGAATAGGACTTCTAACATCAGGCTCAAGGGATTTAAGCCTATTGTAGAGGTCATCAAAAGACATCAAGTCCAGCCCACCTTTGGTCTTGAGAGCAATACAAACTTGTAACCAAGATGGTGGCAGAGATCTCAGAAATTTAGCGTTGCAGTCCTCATTATCAGGTCTTGCCTTCAACTGATTAAGTTGACTTAATATTCGATGAAATCTGTCATATCCCTTATGAATTCCCTCTTCTTCTGAAATCTGAAATTCTTGGAACTTTTGCTTCAGCATAGACTTCTGCAACCTTCTTGATTCATCATTCCCACCAAATCTTGCTTTTATAGCCATCCAAATGTCCTTGGCATCCTCCATAAAGTGGAAGTCACCCATGTGGTCATCAGGAATAGCTTGGAGCAGAATTGTTCTAACTTTACTCTCCCTCTGCACAGCCATAATTTCTTCAGCAATTCTGGGACCTACAATTGTAACAACTCCATCAGCATCTGTAACATGCTTCTTTAGGCTATTCCCCTTTTTAACAATCTCCCACAGATTCCAATCAATGTTTGTGATCCAATTCTGCATCTTCATGGACCACAGATGATATTCTTCAGCATTCTTCAAGTATGGAAACTTAGCATTGCTGTTAGAGAGGGTGAGTTGTTGAAGAGAAGTGGTGTTAATGTTTTGGTTTGTATCAGATGAATCTAAGTTTTATGAAAATACTCTCCCTTTTTAACAATCTCCCACAGATTCCAATAAATGTTTGTGATCCAGTTCTGCATCTTCATGGACAACAGATCATCTGCTACCAAAACATCTCTAACTCCTTCTGGCCAATCATCAGATGATCCTTCCCTTATAAATGAAGCATCAGAATCATTCACATTAATTAGAATTTGTTTGGAATGTGATGATCTGACTTTAGCCATTCTCTTGCCTCTTCTTCCAGGAACATAAATAGCATCATGAACTGCTGCTTCAACAGAATCACCTTCTGCAGCATCAGTATCCACTGATGGAGTATCCAATTGTTCATCAGTAGAATCTTGAGAAGATTCAAGTGCAGCAGAGGCATATTGTTCATCCATAGCCTTCCTGATTTGTTTGTTTCTAGCAGCTTGAATTTCAACTTCTCTTGTCTTCAGTTCATGAAATCTTGCAAGCTCAGCCTTTTGTTCAGCTTCTTGTTCCCCAACCAACCTCCTAGCAGTCTCTTCACCCAATCTTTCCTGCTCCAATTGTCTCCTAGTTCTCTTTCTAGTTGGAGGATCTGATGTCATCACTTTTGCTTTACCTTTATCTACACAAGATGAAGCAGCAACATGGGGTACATCAGCAAAAGTATCAGGTAAAGATATTTTCTTAGTAGCACCAGTATCAGCATTGAGGAGAGGAATATTCTTGGAAGCACCCATTCCATCTTTATCATTCCTAGCCTTGATTCTGTTATAAATCTCAACCAGTTTGTTAAATGGAAGTCCCCACACCTTTTGCTTAGACCAAGCACTGTTAAATAAAGAACTGCTTTGATTTTTCACATAAGTTCTCATATAATCTTGCTGTTGTGCTTGAGTCATAGGTTTCTCTCTTTTAGCTTTAGCTTTCAACTCATCTGCTACCTTCTTTCTCAACTTCATCAATTTTACAATTTCAGAAGGCCAGTCTTGCTTTTCTCCGTTTTTACCAATAATTTCTGCAGCTACATTAGGATTATTAAGCATTTGTTGTCCAATCTGTTGCCAATCTGATGAGGCGAAAAATGATCCGTTTTTAGGGGGTCATTTAAGCCCGAATCCGAATTTATTTGATCAAATATTGCCCTAAATCGTTCCTTTTGTGATTTTAGGTGTTTGGAGAGTGAATTCTGGAAAAGAGGCTATTTTGGACGTTTTTGGAGCATAAAGTGAAGAAAACAACAAAGTACCAAATCCAAGCTGGAATTACAAGGTGACGGCGTCAAGGATTTACTCTTGACGGCGTCAGAAAGGATGAATATTTTACCGAAGGTTGTGAAGGCGTCAGATGAAGAGATGACGGCGTCAAAATGACCAAGATTAATTTACCGAGGGTGGTGACGGCGTCACTTAGGCCGTCACGATTGGATCTAGGGCGTCCGAGGAAGTATATGGCGGCGAGTTGACGGCGTCAGATTTTACTCTTGACGCCGTCAGGACGATTTTCCTATATATAGTTTTCTAGTTTTTTCATTAAAAAGAGAAGTTTTGGTGAAACCCTAAAGACGATTTTGGTGCCTCTTTTACAGGTTTTTCAAGGGTTCCAAACCCTTGAGACCTTGCATTGTAATTGAGATAAGTATACTCTTAATTCAATCAATATGTCTATGTGTTGGTTGTCTATCTTTTGTTCTTATCTTAATTCTACTATGCTAGGCTAAATTTCCTTTGTGTTTGCTTAGATCTAATGAAACCTAGATGTTGATTATGTGTTGATTACTTGTCTATTCTTGTTTTGAATGAATGATATTATATGTTAGGCTTAAGAAAACTGGCAGATCTCCAAATGGTAACATGCTTGAACGTCTTAAGAAACATGAACCGAGGCGTACTAGGTCTTTATTGGTTGTATTTAATGCATGAGCCACTGTTTACAATCCCTATAGTTGTGCTGGGTCATGGTGTAGGAGGAGATAAGAGCTCATAGAGTTGGGGAGTTATGTATGCCACTCCACGAATGGTATTAAGGAATACAACCCGTCATTCATACAAGTGTAACAAGTAATTAACATGTAAAAGATATCTAGGGAGTAATGAAGTCTAAGTAAACACAATTTCTCCAACCACTGCTCACAACCTTAGTTTAATATTAGTTTAATTTCATTTTCATTAGTTAATTAGTTATAAAGTAGTTTTTGGGTTAGTTGATTAGCAACTAATTCCGCCTACTCCTTCAAAACCCGAGATTTTACTTGCTTTCATAAAATATAAAAACACAAAAAATAATCATCTTCCATCTCTAGAACTATTAATTAGGCTTTCTAATCCTAGCGACACTATTCCTAAGCTGAACGATCAATCCCCCGGTACTTGTCACTATACTATACTACAACGATCAGGTACACTGCCTGGTGGGGGTTGTAAGCCTCGCGAGATCCCTCGAGAGGTAAAGCAAGGTGCGATTCCCACGCATCACAATCTGACTCATCAAATTCTTGAACAGCTGCATCCAATTCTCTTTGTCTGGCAATAGGCAAAGTAGAAACATATCTTTGATTGAATGACTCATATGTAGCATCAAACTTTTCTTGCTGTTCCTCAGTCATATCAGTATTCTTCTTATAATTTTCCCATTCTTGGAGTAGTTCTTCTTGTCCAGCTCTTTCTTCAGCTGTAACAAGCTCATCCAAATCATCATCTGTTCCTTCAACAAGATCATCAAGAGGAACATTCACATCTGCCATAGGTTCATCATGTAATTCTTGAACCTCTCTATCAGTAGAAACTTGTTGATTCTCTGATGAATGATGAACAGGGGAATTCAAATATTCTTTCCCTGCTACAAAGTATGTTTCTCCTGATGTATTTCCTCTATCAGCAGATTGATCAGCAGCAACCTTACTTAATGATTGTTTCTCCTGAAGTATATCCACAGCTTCAGTCATCAGCACATCATTATCACCACCAGTCAATTTTGAAGTTTCAGCAGCTTTCCTTGCCAAATACTGTCTTGTACTTCCTCTTTGAACTAGTATCTTTGGTTTAGATTGAGGTACTTCAGCAACTGTAGGAGGAACAACATGAGACTGTCTAGCAACTTCAGCTAGAATCTCAAGAGAATCCAAATTTGCCTCCTTTGCTACTTCAGTAGAATCCAATCGATCTTTACTTTGCTTCTGCTGACTTAGCTGTGCCTCCAAATCTTGAACCTTGCTTTTCAAACTTTTAATTTCATTACCAAGAGTAGTCTTGGTCTCAGCAAGTTCTTTATGGAGATCTTCAGTCATTTTCATGTACCTGCTAAGGGAATCATATACAAATGTGAGAGTAAGAGGGTCCTCTGCTCTACCAGCTGATTGCTCATTGGTAAGAGGAGCTTCATTGAACCCATTAGGAGAAACAGACTCATTTACAACATTAGGAAAGCCTTCATTAATTGGCTCACTCATAAGGCTGGGTGAAGGTAGTCTAGTACTCTCAGGTTCAAGAGTCTGAAAATTATCTTCAAACTCATGAATTTGCTCAGCTGGAGCATCCTGAGTTGGTGAAATGGTATGACTAGGTGACATTTGTACAGGTGTAGGTGGTGGTAAGTCAGTAGAATTAGGTATTGGATCAGCAGTTGTAGCTGGCACTTCTTCCATTACCACTGAAGGATTACCATCAGCAGCAACACCAGAAGATGATGGATTACCATCATTAGCAGTATTAGGAGCAGGCATATTTCCAGCATCATCACCCTCAACTACATTGGCATTGCCTTGTGGCAACATAGCTTCCAACATAGGATGATGTTCCCCAGTATAATTAGTTTTCATTGAGGCAAACAACTTAGAACCTAGACTTTTAATGGGTATATGGGTTCTATCTTCAGTGGTTATGTCTAAAATTATTTGTAAGAATCTAGGGTACATTAAAAACTTATGATGTTGCTTATCTATATTTTCTAGCATATTATCAAAAATAAACTTAGAAAAATTATAAGTTTCACCCTTAGAAAGACAAACAATACCACAACCCAATTGCAGAGAGAACTGGTTCCATCCACCACACTTGTTGCTGATACATTGAAGCAGCAGATGCACCAAATACCTCCACTTAGGACAAAATTGATTCTTGTGCCACTTGGATGTATCAGTACTTTGATATCCAGCTTCTCTTAGCCCAGCAAGAATCTCTGCAGTGTTGGAATGATACACACCATTTTCATCATCCAACTGAAGCTTTGTCCTAATCAACCCTTCTGTTACCACATATTCTACACCATCTATTTCAGCTACAATCTCTGTAGCAGATCTCTTAGTAGCAGATGCCCAAAATTGCTTCACCAAGGATTCACACACCAAATTGGGACTATAAGTCAAAGCATAATTAATCTTCGACCTTTTTAGAAACTCCACCATCAAATCGAATTCTTCATGTCCCTTTGCTGTTTTCAGAATAGCATATTTATTATGGTCGCCTTTCAATTCGAGTTGTGCCATTGGGTTAATCGTGTGTGAGACGGTTATGAATTACTCAGAGAATAATGTGTTTAAATGGAGTGATAAGCGAATAATTTTGTTTAGGAAGAGATATGCAAAGTGGGTTAAATTTGGAAGTTCCCCAATCTTGATCAAAATTATCGGAACAACTTATTGACCAAGTCTGACAAAACTTCCAATTTGAAAATTTACCCTTCAGCAGAAATGAAAGTCAAATCTGCTGAAGAATGGTCAACTTCAGCAGAATCAACCAAAAGTAAAAATATCTTCGGTCAATATCTTGGTTTTACTGTGCCACCCAACTCGCATTAATTATCGTAACTCCTAAACTTTGCTTATTTAATCACCCCCAAATCACATCTCAGTCACCAATTTACCCCGAATCATCTTTCAAACCCTAGTTTTTCAATTAACCCCAATTCTTCATCCAAATCATGTCTTCATACCCAGAAATCTCAGATTCAAATTCCTCTTCTCCATCAGAAGAAGAAGATGTACCACTATATCCATGGGGGCTTGATGGTTCTGACTTTGAAAGAGCATTGGAGAACCGATGGAATGCACAAGAAAGACAATGGAATGCTCATAGGAAGGGTGAACCAAGCAATGTACCCGTTCCTGCTGAGAGAGAGCTTGTCTCTCCCTTCATCTATACCTCTGATGAAGACTCCTTAGAGGAAGAAAATGAAGATCCAACCTTTCTTCCTCCTTCCACACCAGAGAGATCCCAACCAAGATCAAGTAATAGGGATCCATCTCCCTCAACATCACAAAATTTGGTGTTGAATCTTCCTGCTCCAGGACCTGGTCTTCCACATCAAGAACACATTGGACAGAGCAAGAAGGCTGAGATCATACGTAAGGGAAAGGAGAAGCTGAAGTAGATGATTGAGGAATGTTGCCATGGAACAAAGCTCTTGAGTATTTTCTTGACTTTGATTCATGAGCATCTTCACGGTCTTCCTTCTCTTCTTCTTACATTTTCATCTTCAGCTTCATCATTGTACTTGTCATAGCCTCAAGTATTTTGTAATAAGTGATAGAAGCTAGTAGTACTAAATTAGCCAAATGTTTAGGAATGGTCATTGTAACTCAATTGTAACATTGAATGTAAGCTGTAACTTGTTTCTATGAATGAATGAAAAGATCTTATTTAAATTTATCCATTGTGTAAGACCTTCAGCATTTTTCAATTAATCAGTAGAAACCATGTTCAGCACTTTGACCACATTCCTTTGACTATTGCTCTTGGTGACATTTATCATGGGACTTTCATTCTCAGAACATCTGCAAACTCAACATCAAACAAGCAAATACACCAAACAACTTGCACAACTGTTAGAGGGTTAGTGTTAAAAACTCAGAAATTCTACAACTTATACAAATTATACCAAGTTTACACTCATCATCCTCCCCTGAGGCATATGTGATGCGTGGGAATCGCACCTTGCTTTACCTCTCAAGGGATCTCGAGAAGCTTACAACCCCCACCAGGCAGTGTACCTGATCGTTGTAGTATAGTATAGTGACAAGTACCGGGGGATTGATCGTTCAGCTTAGGAATAGTGTCGCTAGGATTAGAAAACCTAATTAATAGTTCTAGAGGTGAGAGATGATTATTTTTGTATTTTTATATTTTTATGAAAGCAAGTAAAATCTCGGGTTTTGGAAGAGTGGGCGGAATTAGTTGCTATTCAACTAACCCAAAGCTATTAAAATAATGAAAATGAAATTAAACTAAATTATACTAAGGTTGTGAGCAGTAATTGGAGAAATTGTGTTTACTTAGACTTCATTACTCCCTAGATATCTTTTACATGTTAATTACTTGTTACACTTGTATGAATGACGGATTGTATTCCTTAATACCATTCGTGGGGTGGCATACATAACTCCCCAACTCTATGAGCTCTTATCTCCTCCTACACCATGACCCAACACAACTATAGGGATTGTAAACAGTGGCTCATGCATTAAATACAACCAATAAAGACCTAGTACGCCTCGGTTCATGTTTCTTAAGACGTTCAAGCATGTTACCATTTGGAGATCTGCCAGTTTTCTTAAGCCTAACATATAAATCATTCATTCAAAACAAGAATAGACAAGTAATCAACACATAATCAACATCTAGGTTTCATTAGATCTAAGCAAACACAAAAGAGATCTAGCCTAGCATAATGGAATTGAGACAAGAACAAGATATAAACAACCAACACATAGACATATTGATTGAATTGAAAGTACACTTATCTCAATTACAATGCAAGGTCTCAAGGGTTTGGAACCCTTGAAAAACCTGTAAAAGAGGCACCAAAATCGTCTTTAGGGTTTCACCAAAACTTCTCCCTCTTTTTAATGAAAAAACTAGAAAATTATATATAGGAAAAACAGGCTGACGACGTCAAGAGTTACTTGTGACGCCGTCACCTCGCCGCCATATACTTCCTCGGACGGCCTTGATCCACTTATGACGGCCTATGTGACGCCGTCACCACCCACGGTATATTAATTTTGCCACTTTGACGCCGTCACGAATCCTTCTGACGCCGTCACCACCTTCGGTGTTTAATTCCTCATGTCTGACGCCGTCAAGATGGTGGTCTTGACGCCGTCACCTTGTATTTTCAGCATGGAAATTTGGTACTTAGCCGTTTTCTTCACTTTTATGCTCCAAAAACGTCCAAAATAGCTTCTTTTCCAGAATTCACTCTCCAAACACCTAAAATCACAAAAGGAACGATTTAGGGCGATATTTGATCAAATAAAGTCAGATTCGGGCTTAAATGACCCCCTAAAAACGGATCATTTTTCGCCTCATCATATACCCTTACACTTGAGATTTGCTTGTCCTCAAGCAAATGAGCTTTTATTCTACTCAAAAGACAAGTTAGGGGTCATTTAACACTAATATAAAAGTAATTACAACAAATAATCGTTCCACTAAAGACCAATAGACAAGCACGGAGGTCATACACAAGCACCTCACAAATAGTGTTTAGATACTCACATCTCTCGGGTGTAATAAATTAATATAACATTATGGAAATGGAAGATATCTCTCACTACCTGTCATAGCAAAATAGATTACCATAGGCTTGGGAAAGGATCAAACCTCCACCACATGGCGTAAGCACCTAGGATAAACTATCAAAGAGGTCTTTTAAAGGGTTATAACGTTAGGTGTAGGGATATGAATTACACGGTTTTGTTGGATAAAGGAAGTTTTACTGGTGGCGAGTTAACAATCTCGGTTAATTACATGTACAAGATGGCGTTGCTAAGCCAAGACTAGACTCGACTTAAGCTAATAAATTAAAAAAAAAATAACAAAAACATAAAATAAACATAGAATGAAAACGGGATGGTAGTCCGTATGTTTTTTCTCTTTTTCTTTTCTATTTTTTTTTTTTTTTTTTTTTTTTTTTTTTTTTTTTGCATACACTCTTACCCTACCATCCGAAATAATACATCATAGGGGATGAGAGTTCCCCTTACACTTGAATCTTTACATACTTTACATTAAACTATTCTAGTGACTCGAATTAAGAAAATGAAAACACTTGGAGCACTTTTAAGATTAACGCACGTATGGGGGTAATAAGTGATGTTCTTCCCCATTACTCCATAAATTAAGTACTTACCCATGAGTCCCAATCGTCCCAAAACAATATGTACAAGGATATGACTCGACTTAGCAACCATGTAATCAATTAGAAAGTTAACTTAGGGTTTAACAAATAACAATAATGCACTAAAAATGAGCGCATACACGGAAGGCTAAGGCGATTTGGGTGTACATTTAAGTGGGGTGTAACAAATTCTTCCTTTAAGTAAGATGCTTAAAGTTAGAAATGAAAAGATAGGCTCGGAGGGGTGTACTAGGGGTTTCGTGTACTAAAAATGAGTACAACGCTAAGGGTGTGGGAAAAATTAGTTGACTTAACTAGCCAAGTAATATGACTTAAATGGTCAAGTAATTATAATACGGGTTTAACACAAGGGTGATCCTAATGCCTCTTATCATGTAGTAAATCCTACCACACGAATGTAGTCTCACTAGCGGTCTCGGGATGCATCACTAACGCAAGTTCTAGAATCTAAATGCTACCGGTACACTCATAAGCACCAATAATAAATGCTTTTCCTATCAAATCTAAAGGCGAACCTCACATTTTTGGGTGGAAAATTTTTCTGAATATACGGTTATGTGCTAGTCATACAACCTCCTATCCATGAGACGCTTGCTATGGCTAAAGTTTCACTCCTAAATGTTGTAAAAAATTTTAAATTTGGCGCTAAAATTACACTAACAAGTATTTCTCATAGTTTTATTACTCATCTACCATTAAACAAAACAAACTCAAGCGAAAGTGCATATGTAAGGTATCATCTTTTTACCCTCCCCTTACACTTAAGATGAACATTGTCCCCAATGTTCAAGTAAAGAATGTAAAAGTTAAAAAGTAAAGAGAATGAAATCAAATACTCCCCTGATTCGCTCGGTATGGATTATAGGTTGGCCAGGTTAAATCTTCCTCCAAGAAAACGAACAATCAAAGCTTCCCTTCTAGAATATAAATCATCTTCTTGTCACAAATAACCTGTAAATCCTGACAACAATAGACAAGGCAACCTCGCGTAAAATCGGCGGCATCCTATATAAGTTACTAAATCCTAGAAAACAAAGTAAGATATAATGCTTGTGGAATGAAGTTTGCAGATTTCCTGGAGATTATAAAACTTAATAATTCACAAAAACCATAAGACTCCGTTAGAAAAACAAAACCGGTAAAATTTCCAGATTTTAACTCCTGACGCCGTCAAGAGCAATACCCTGACGCCGTCAGAATGGACCTGCAGAAATTCTTATGTTAAGTTTCCGGAAAATTTCTGGAAAAACTTTGTCTTACTTCCTGGAAAATCCTGCAAAACTTCATTATGACTCAACACAAGCATTTGACTCTAACAAGTACTAATATACATGTTCATTTAATATTGTTGTGGTTCATGCTCAATTTCGTTCTTATAAACAAATTTGGATCTCCCTTACACTTATCTTTTGCAAAATACCTTTATATGCAATTAAGACGAATTTAAAAACAAAATAAAGCATTTTCACAATTTACTTTGAAACATGAGCCACAAACAATAAAAAATAAAACATGCATACGGAAACAAATAAAATCAAACAAATAAACAAACAAATAAAAACACACAAAACATGGGTTGCCTCCCAAGAAGCGCTTGTTTTTGTTCGAGTCACGAGCCTGACTCTACCCTTATTTCACGGAAAGAAGGGAGGTTTTCCCTACACTTAGGATTAAGTGCGGGTGGAAGTAGCGATACACACCCTTAGGGTGGAAGTATGCCACGTGAGAAAATAGTGGTGGATGAATTATATGCTCAAAGGGATGTGCTCCTATCATCATAACCTTACCTAGTTCACTTTGGTCAATGGGTGAGTTGAAGTTTTCTCCTAAGAAGGTGTCACAACTCACCATTTCAGGTCATTTCCCGAACTTTGGAAAAACACTATTCATCAGTTTACTATTCATCATTTTTGGTGTCAGTTTGACATTCCGAGAAGCATTCAGAAATTTTACTATTCACTAAATACTATTCATTGCGGGAAAAGTTTTCACTATTCATTTGCATTACACATTTCATCGTAAATTTAGTTTACGGGTATTCAAATTCGCATAACCGGATTGGTTTAGGTGCGAATTCATTTCATTAGTGTTAAGGACATTGCATACGGACTGGAGATAGTCTGCATATCATCATAACAGCATTTTCATGTTATACCACTCTCAGGATTTTCAAATTTATATATTTGATACATTTAACGTTTTTCTTATAATTATTTATAATAAACGTTAACACCCGGTTTATACACGACGAATATATCTAAATATTCCCACAATGGTCCCGACATATTTTTATATCTATTTTATCATCATAAAAGTTATAACATTCATTTACCCAGTATTTTGGAAATTTATTTTATTTATAACGTAAGCTTATGAATACTACGACGGTTTTCGTGAAAACTAAACAATAATCACCCGAACACTCAGTACTTGTACCCAATATATTTCTAACATTTTTATGACCTTATTAAGTCCCGGTTAACTTTGTTAACATTTATTTCTATCAAATCCGGTACCCCGATTATAACTAATACTTACACCAAACTACAACTAATAATACACTATATCTTCTAAGTGATCAAAACCGACTTTGCATCTCTTTTTCACATTAAAAACCAGCCCCATAAGTCCTCTCCTAGGCAAAATATACAAAGTTTATTAACCTAGTGCATTTATGTACCATTTTTATACTATATACTTATCCAAGTATTTACAAAAACCACAAAAACAAACTCCTACATATTTTTAGAATCAAAAAGGCTCATCTCATCCTCATCACCATGAAACCCACGACTTTTTCCCAAGATCCATGATCCATCCATCATTTTTCAAAGTACAAAGCATCAAAGTTGTTCATTTTGTTGTTCTAATCAAGATTCATGCAACAAAAACACAAGTAATCCAAGGTTGCGGCTAGTGTGCGCGCCTTGTTTTTTCAGCTCATTACATGTTCATGGTACCATCATATCAGGTGAGTCATAGCCCCTACTCTTTTAAATTGTTTTGCAAACTCTTTGGGGGAGAATACATGTTCGTTTTACTTAAACGCATTACTTGCTTTACATGGTTGATTACTCAAACATTTTCAGCTTTATCTAAATACTTGTTTGATTATCCGAGTACAAAACAATTCACTTGCTACATACTTACTATTTACTCATGGACATGAGTGCATAAAGTTAAACTATTTACCGATTTCCTAAGATTGCCTAAGTTAAGGACCGGTAGCTACAATTCATGGGTATGTTTGATTACCTACAATTTCATGGGTATGTTTGATTACCTACAATTTCATGGGTATGTTTGATTACCTACAATTACATGGGTATGTTTGATTACCTACAATTACTTGGGAGCGTAACCTCCTACATATAGCTAGAAAACCTTTTCGGTGCCTTGAACTTAGTGCAATCAATATTCATTTTATGCGTTTTGCTTATGGTCAGATTCATTTTGTGGCGACATCGCCATGGCTATTGTACATACGAAAATTACTTACGGAATTACGATGCCTTTGCATCAATCTTATGACTGATTTATTACAAACATATTACATTTGGCAGTGGGTTGTAAACACACAGGTTACAAGTCTCTTATGGCGGGACTTGGAACTGAGTGGATTTACGATGCCCTTGCTGGGAAATCTTCATTCATATGCATTACATTCTTTTTCACAAGACTCTATGAACTCACCAACCATTGTGTTGACACTTTAGCATGTATTTTCAGGTTTTAAGCATTGGCACGCTACAAGAGGTTTTGGCAGGGCATGGCATGGTCATAGAAGACTCTGATTATTCATATGGGGACCGTTTTTAACTATTTTAATGGCCTACTTCCGCATTACTTTTAACAATGTAAATTCAACATTTTGATTTAAGTATTTTATTCAAAATGATTCAAGTGCAAACCGTTTTTGAACTTGTGTCGAGATACCAATGGAGTTACACCCCAGCTACATGTATGCTTCCGCTGGACCCGATTTTGGGGGTGTGACAGATTGGTATCAGAGCTTTGGCTATAGCGAACTAAGTGTTTTTAAAAACCTAGACTATAGCTACTTTCAAGAAAACTTAACCCTATGACCGTCACGTGCCTGCCTGCCAAGCTGAAGCCTTAATTGTGGTTAGTTGCTGACATAGGTGATGAGATTTGTATCTCATTATCTGATATATTATATTCATTTATTATAGTTGATTACTATAATTGTCTTTCATTTAAGCATGCTCACATATCATATATGTCACCGCATTATGTCTTCCTTGCATAGTTTCATCATTTGACCTCGAGTTTGGTCACTTGCTTTTATCTTTCAGAACGTCTTGGTATTTGTGAAGGACATAGTCTTAGTATGACTGAGCTGAGTATTTCAAAATTCATGGAACCTCGGTGGAATATAGACTGGTCATCTATATTCAACCCGGGATAGTGAGATATAGGCTGACCACCTATGTCTGACTCAGAGATGAATTTTGCAACACTGAGAATAGTTATAATAAAATTCTGTCTGGATTGAATCCTTTACTCATTTTCCAAATGTTTCATGCATGTGTGTGTATACCCTCGTTGTCAGAACATTCATACTTTTTATCACTTCGTGGATCACCGACTGGAAGCACGTCAATTGATCATTTCATCTCATGAACATTCACGTCTATGCATGATACACTTACAACACGGTATTTTCTTTTATCACAATATCAATTTTGTCGCAGTTGTCACAGTCTCTTCCCTTCTCACCATCACTATCATTTCCTTTCACCATCCCCATATATATATAGAATTAGCTGACTCTTTATGGATTCCTATGCCACTCATCGCACACTACTCCCTGTATTGATAAGTGGATATTATCAATGACCTTCCTAGGAAAGACTTTCCATACCATCTATAAGGAGAATCTCTCGGTACATTATGACCATTTAAAACTCAACAGAAATCTCAGGATATCGCAAAACTATTCGAACCACTATCACTGACCTGATCACCAAAATTCCATCATCTAGAAAGTATTGGCTTGACTGAATTACAAGATTCGTTTAGATACGAGTGCTCACTAAGCAACACCATAGAGAAAAATCCAACCTCTTAACCGAGACTATAGATTGAACATGTCCTCACCAATAGACTTTATCGAAACATGTTAGACACCTATGCCTTTGTGCAGACATACATACCTGACTATTTTATCCTCTTAATAATTTCACTTTTAAATGAATTTTTCTCCAAATTACAGTTATACAAAACATATATCTTGTAAGCAATACTTTTCTAAGGCACTTATTTTGATAAGCAAATTCCTTTTGGTTAATCTTTTTACAAACTACTGGATGCTAAGAAATTTTAAACATCGATCTTTGGTAAATCAATCACTATATTACATCACTTATACATTTAGGATTTTGTGATTTGATGACATAGAGCTTGGGGAAAATCTTAGTAATGGAGACTAAGCATCGTAAGTGGAGAAAGACTCAATTTATGACATCCTGCGGAGGATCACAACCTTATCCTAATCTATTATTTTCAACAACATCCCTTTGACGGACTTAACCTTGTAAGTTTTCTACAAAATTCATGATATCCATTCCAATTATTTCTAATAGAGGAATTCAATTCACCTCAAACACCTAGTGATTACATTAAGATTTCTTTGGAACCACACCACCTATCATCTGCAGACCAATGGTCAGAATTAGAGAACAATTCAAACATAGGGAGATAGGCTCAGAGCATGAGGGATTGACTCAAGAAATGGTTGGACTAACCAATTACCATAAATCAAATTCAGTTGCAACTATAGTTATCGCGCGAGCGTAGAGACTACATCATTTGGGGCACCCTATGGTCGAAGTGCCAACATTCATTGACGGTTCGAAATTTGGAAAAGCCCAACTCACTAGTCCAGTAAGTATTCATGAAATAACCAGAAATTTCTTACAAGTCAAGAATCAGTTACAAGTTCAATAAGTTGTAAACCATTAAAACTTCATGTTGTTAGACAGAGTTATGTTGAAAGTTCTGCCTAGGAAAGGCATGATATCATTCAGAAAACTTGGAAAGTTAAACCCGAGATACACTGAACCATGTAATATTTCAGACAGAGTAGGCCTAGTGGCCGTCAGACTTGAGCCTTGTTAGAGAACAACAGGACTATACAACCATGTATTATCATCTTTTCAGATTAGTTACTCATCATCCCATTTGGAAAGGAATCCAACCCAAAGTCAAACATAAACCTTGCAGGAGAACAAGTAGACAACATGGACAGTTAGGTCGAATAGTTGAAGCGAAGTCGAATTCCTATCGTTAGAGTTCGCTGGAATTCTCGAATATCATCACCTTTTCACCAATACATTCTCAGATACCAACATAAACTGAACTTCGGGACGAAGTTCCTTTTAGAGGGGAAGACTGTCACAACTCACCATTTCAGGTCATTTCCCGAACTTTGGAAAAACACTATTCATCAAAACACTATTCATCAATTTACTATTCATCATTTTTGGTGTCAGTTTGACATTCCGAGAAGCATTCAGAAATTTTACTATTCACTAAACACTATTCATTGCGGGAAAAGTTTTCACTATTCATTTGCATTACACATTTCATCGTAAATTTAGTTTACGGGTATTCAAATTCGCATAACCGGATTGGTTTAGGTGCGAATTCATTTCATTAGTGTTAAGGACATTGCATACGGACTGGAGATAGTCTGCATATCATCATAACAACATTTTCATGTTATACCACTCTCAGGATTTTCAAATTTATATATTTGATACATTTAACGTTTTTCTTATAATTATTTATAATAAACGTTAACACCCGGTTTATACACGACAAATATATCTAAATATTCCCACAATGGTCCCGACATATTTTTATATCTATTTTATCATCATAAAAGTTATAACATTCATTTACCCAGTATTTTGGAAATTTATTTTATTTATAACGTAAGCTTATGAATATTACGACGGTTTTCGTGAAAACTAAACAATAATCACCCGAACACTCAGTACTTGTACCCAACATATTTCTAACATTTTTATGACCTTATTAAGTCCCGGTTAACTTTGTTAACATTTATTTCTATCAAATCCGGTACCCCGATTATAACTAATACTTACACCAAACTACAACTAATAATACACTATATCTTCTAAGTGATCAAAACCGACTTTGCATCTCTTTTTCACATTAAAAACCAGCCCCATAAGTCCTCTCCTAGGCAAAATATACAAAGTTTATTAACCTAGTGCATTTATGTACCATTTTTATACTATATACTTATCCAAGTATTTACAAAAACCACAAAAACAAACTCCTACATATTTTTAGAATCAAAAAGGCTCATCTCATCCTCATCACCATGAAACCCACGACTTTTTCCCAAGATCCATGATCCATCCATCATTTTTCAAAGTACAAAGCATCAAAGTTGTTCATTTTGTTGTTCTAATCAAGATTCATGCAACAAAAACACAAGTAATCCAAGGTTGCGGCTAGTGTGCGCGCCTTGTTTTTTCAGCTCATTACATGTTCATGGTACCATCATATCAGGTGAGTCATAGCCCCTACTCTTTTAAATTGTTTTGCAAACTCTTTGGGGGAGAATACATGTTCGTTTTACTTAAACGCATTACTTGCTTTACATGGTTGATTACTCAAACATTTTCAGCTTTATCTAAATACTTGTTTGATTATCCGAGTACAAAACAATTCACTTGCTACATACTTACTATTTACTCATGGACATGAGTGCATAAAGTTAAACTATTTACCGATTTCCTAAGATTGCCTAAGTTAAGGACCGGTAGCTACAATTCATGGGTATGTTTGATTACCTACAATTTCATGGGTATGTTTG
Source organism: Artemisia argyi (assembly GCA_030686995.1). Taxonomy (NCBI): domain Eukaryota; kingdom Viridiplantae; phylum Streptophyta; class Magnoliopsida; order Asterales; family Asteraceae; genus Artemisia; species Artemisia argyi. The sequence continues at coordinate 90,266,747 of CM060698.1, read as the reverse complement.
ATTACCTACAATTTCATGGGTATGTTTGATTACCTACAATTACATGGGTATGTTTGATTACCTACAATTACTTGGGAGCGTAACCTCCTACATATAGCTAGAAAACCTTTTCGGTGCCTTGAACTTAGTGCAATCAATATTCATTTTATGCGTTTTGCTTATGGTCAGATTCATTTTGTGGCGACATCGCCATGGCTATTGTACATACGAAAATTACTTACGGAATTACGATGCCTTTGCATCAATCTTATGACTGATTTATTACAAACATATTACATTTGGCAGTGGGTTGTAAACACACAGGTTACAAGTCTCTTATGGCGGGACTTGGAACTGAGTGGATTTACGATGCCCTTGCTGGGAAATCTTCATTCATATGCATTACATTCTTTTTCACAAGACTCTATGAACTCACCAACCATTGTGTTGACACTTTAGCATGTATTTTCAGGTTTTAAGCATTGGCACGCTACAAGAGGTTTTGGCAGGGCATGGCATGGTCATAGAAGACTCTGATTATTCATATGGGGACCGTTTTTAACTATTTTAATGGCCTACTTCCGCATTACTTTTAACAATGTAAATTCAACATTTTGATTTAACTATTTTATTCAAAATGATTCAAGTGCAAACCGTTTTTGAACTTGTGTCGAGATACCAATGGAGTTACACCCCAGCTACATGTATGCTTCCGCTGGACCCGATTTTGGGGGTGTGACAGAAGGGATCATTTTCAATCAACTTCAAGAGACTCCTAGTTGGGAATCCATCTTGACCTAATAAACCCTGTTTAAACCCATAATGTTTCTTACGATCAATCATGAATGGGTGATGTAAGTATGTAAGGCCATGTTCCACTCCTATGTTGGCTTCTTCTCTACAAGGCTTGGGGTCTACTTCCTTCAACGTAAAACTACCCGGACTACATGGTTTGATGGGTGGATCGGGACCTATTTCAATTCCTAAATCTTCATCCAAGGATGGAAGATTAGGTAATGGTTTTGGTTGAGGCTCCGGTTCATCAAAACTAGGAACTTCCCTAGAACTAGGAGTAAGGTTATCACTACAAGTGTTCAAACCTATATCCTCTAGTGGTGCTTGGTCCAAGGGTTCTACCTCAATTGGGGTTCCTATAGTCTCTTCTACTTCTTCCGGGTAAGTCACGGGTGGTGTGTATTCCTCAAGTGATGGTAGGACTTGTGGGGTACTTATTGGGCTTGGGTTTTCTACTATCTCTTCCATTTGTATTGTGGTGAAATCATACCACCCCGTATGCCCAGTTATCTCATCTATAGTTTTATCCCCAAAGAGTCTTCTTGCTTGTTCCCTTAAACTTGCTATCAATTGATCCGTAACAACGTTTGTTGGGTTGTCCATTTTTTTTGGCAAGTATGGCACAATTCTCTATGGTTTCCCATGCTTCATCAGCACTTAATCCCCAAAGGTCCCCATGTGCGGTATGGTCAATGTCCATTTTGGTATAGTGGTCGACACGATGGTAAAATACTTCAATTTGAGACCACAGATCAAAATTATGATGAGGGACTTTTCGGAGTAAATATTTAAAACGAGCCCATGCATCATAGATAGGTTCATCCTCATGTTGTTTAAACATCAAGATGTCATTTGGAGTGGGTGAATTTCGTGGTTGGTAGTATGCTGGATTCGCGTTCTCCATAATGGCTAACGGAATAGTCAATGGAAAGGTTTTTACAAACAAAGACACAAAGAAAAGACAGACTAAAGAAAAACTAAAAAATAAAAATAAAATTCTTACTAGAAAGGAATCTAGCAAGTAGACCTAATAAAAAGAAATCCTAACCTAGACAATAACTATTTCCCCGGCAGCGGCGCCAAAAACTTGATGCGTGGGAATCGCACCTTGCTTTACCTCTCAAGGGATCTCGAGAAGCTTACAACCCCCACCAGGCAGTGTACCTGATCGTTGTAGTATAGTATAGTGACAAGTACCGGGGGATTGATCGTTCAGCTTAGGAATAGTGTCGCTAGGATTAGAAAACCTAATTAATAGTTCTAGAGGTGAGAGATGATTATTTTTGTATTTTTATATTTTTATGAAAGCAAGTAAAATCTCGGGTTTTGGAAGAGTGGGCGGAATTAGTTGCTATTCAACTAACCCAAAGCTATTAAAATAATGAAAATGAAATTAAACTAAATTATACTAAGGTTGTGAGCAGTAATTGGAGAAATTGTGTTTACTTAGACTTCATTACTCCCTAGATATCTTTTACATGTTAATTACTTGTTACACTTGTATGAATGACGAATTGTATTCCTTAATACCATTCGTGGGGTGGCATACATAACTCCCCAACTCTATGAGCTCTTATCTCCTCCTACACCATGACCCAGCACAACTATAGGGATTGTAAACAGTGGCTCATGCATTAAATACAACCAATAAAGACCTAGTACGCCTCGGTTCATGTTTCTTAAGACGTTCAAGCATGTTACCATTTGGAGATCTGCCAGTTTTCTTAAGCCTAACATATAAATCATTCATTCAAAACAAGAATAGACAAGTAATCAACACATAATCAACATCTAGGTTTCATTAGATCTAAGCAAACACAAAAGAGATCTAGCCTAGCATAATGGAATTGAGACAAGAAAAAGATATAAACAACCAACAAATAGACATATTGATTGAATTGAAAGTACACTTATCTCAATTACAATGCAAGGTCTCAAGGGTTTGGAACCCTTGAAAAACCTGTAAAAGAGGCACCAAAATCGTCTTTAGGGTTTCACCAAAACTTCTCCCTCTTTTTAATGAAAAAACTAGAAAATTATATATAGGAAAAACAGGCTGACGGCGTCAAGAGTTACTTGTGACGCCGTCACCTCGCCGCCATATACTTCCTCGGACGGCCTTGATCCACTTATGATGGCCTATGTGACGCCGTCACCACCCACGGTATATTAATTTTGCCACTTTGACGCCGTCACGAATCCTTCTGACGCCGTCACCACCTTCGGTGTTTAATTCCTCATGTCTGACGCCGTCAAGATGGTGGTCTTGACGCCGTCACCTTGTATTTTCAGCATGGAAATTTGGTACTTAGCCGTTTTCTTCACTTTTATGCTCCAAAAACGTCCAAAATAGCTTCTTTTCCAGAATTCACTCTCCAAACACCTAAAATCACAAAAGGAACGATTTAGGGCGATATTTGATCAAATAAAGTCGGATTCGGGCTTAAATGACCCCCTAAAAACGGATCATTTTTCGCCTCATCAATATGCCTCCCCTTAAACTTTGCAGTTAAGGGTTTAGCATTCAAATATGGACCACCAAATATTGAAACATCGGTCCATCAAATGCCTTGGTTAACAAATCTGCCACATTTTCATCTGTGTGAATTTTGACCACTTTAACCAAATGTTTCTCATAAGCATCCCTTAAAAAGTGGTGTCTGATTTCAATATGTTTGGTTCTATTATGAAAAATAGGATTTTTAACAATGCAAATGGTACTTTGATTGTCAATGAAAATGGTAGTATTCATGAAGTTATACCCATAATCCAGTAGTTGATTCTGAATCCATAGAACCTGTCCACAACAATTGGCAGCAGCAACATACTCTGCTTCAGTAGTAGAGGTAGCAACTATGGTCTGTTTCTTGCATTGCCAAGAAATCAGTCTTCTTCCAAGGAATTGGCAACCTCCAATTGTGGATCTTCTATCCAAATTGGCGCCAGCATAGTCACTGTCACTATAAGCTGCTAGCTGAAATGGAGACTCTTTGGGATACCAAAGACCTAAGTTTGGTTGGCCTTTAAGATACTTAAAAATCTTCTTGACAGCATTCATATAAGAAGTAAGTGGAGTGACTTGGTGTCTTGAACATGCACTCACAGCAAATGTAATATCAGGTCTTGAGGTAGTCAAGTACATCAAAGAACCAATCATAGACCTGTATAAATGAACATTCACAGGGAGATCAGGAGCAAGATTGTTCTTTGGTTTGGGAGCCTCATATGGAGTAGTGGCAGTTCTGACAAATCAAGTGGTGTTAACCTGGCTCTGACACCACTTGTTGAACTTATATAAAGACCTTGATAGATCTTCTTGAGCACTCTAGAATCGTTAGTAATGTCACTGTAATCAATAACACACTAATAGACAATCTCTGCAACTTGTATTTCTAATGCGGAAACAAAACACAAGCTTGATACTAAGAACTCTTGATCCTCTATGGATCTTTTAATTATAATAAGAGTATTCACTAAAGTTGTTAAATACATAAACCATGTGTTCCTTTTATACTCAAGGAATCCTAAACCGTTTCTCAAGAAACGTATATTCTAAAACTTCTAAAAGATATGCATTATCACTTCCTAAATAAACTCATGCATATCCAAACTACATTACATAAAATACGGAAATACTATATCCGCAGAAACTAATAAGGCTGAAACTAGTCTTCAGCAGATACACTGCTTCAGCAGAAAGCAACTCTTCAGCAGGATCCTTTCAGCAGAAACAGCAGCAGAATTCTTACTTCACAGAATTCACAACGTGTTTGTTGTTGTTTCTGCTTCACTTAGGTCACAATTGGTCATGGTAGCTTAGATAAGTCATAAAAACTAACCCCTAATCAATAGAAAGTCAAAATCACATCAAACCTCACCACAAGAGGTCACTGTGAGGATTTAAGATCTCAAATCCTCCATACCTGTTCAAAAGTAGTTAGGGTAGCTCCATTTAGTTTCATTTTAACCTAAAACATCATTTTTAGTCATTAGATTTAGATCAAAATTCATAATAGTCAACTTAGGTGTTAAAGTAAAAAAGTCAAATTGCAAGGTACTCTTAGAAAACCAAATTCCCAGGGATTTTTCCTGATTTTTGTATTGCAAATCAAGCTTTGATCTTTTCACAAGTTAAACCCTACCAGTTAAGCTTTCAAAATAAACCATTGGCTTATTTTTAGGATTTTTCCTCTGGCTTGTGCAAGTGCTTAAAAAAGCTTGCAGGCCAAAGTACTACTATGCACCAGTGATGAGGCGAAAAATGAACCGTTTTTAGGGGGTCATTTAAGCCCGTAATTGAATTTATTTGATCAAATATTGCCCTAAATCGTTCCTTTTGTGATTTTAGGTACTTTGGGAGTGAAATCTGGAAAAGGAAGCAATTCGGATGTTTTTGGAGCATAAAAGTGAAGAAAACGCCAAAGTCTTAATTTTCCTTGCTGAGAACAGTAGGTGACGGCGTCAAGAGTAAAATCCTGACGGCGTCAAGAGTAATTTTCATGACGACCCAATACAGAAATGAAGGCGTCACGAGGTAGAGCATCAAGAGTAAAATACGTGACGGCCTGGAAAATGTTATAACGTGACGGCGTCAGAAGTAGATCAAGGCAGTCCGAGAAGTATTTTGGCGGCGAGATGACGGCGTCACCAATTTGGTCTTGACGCCGTCAGCCTCAATTTCCTATATATAGTTTTCTAATTTTCATTCAAAAAAAAGAGAGAAGTTTTGGAGAAACCCTAAGGCCGAACTTAGTACGAACTTTACAGGTTTTTCAAGGGTTTTCAGCCCTTGAACCCTTTCATGTGTAATTGAGATAAGTATTCTTTTAATTCAATCAATATGTCTATGTGTTGGTTGTCTATATCTTATTCTTTTCTTAATTCCATCATGCTAGGCTAGATCTATCTTGTGTTTGCTTGGATCTAATGAAAACTAGATGCTAATTATGTGTTGATTACTTGTTTATGGTTGTATTGGATTAATGATTTCGATGTTAGGCTTAAGAAAACTGGCAGATCTCCAATTGGTAACATGCTTGAACGTCTTAGGAAACATGAACTGACATGCACTAGGTTTTATTAGTTGTATTTAATGCATGAGTAAATTCTAATGATCCCATGTTAGGAGCTTCTTAGCCGGCTCGACATAGGAGTGAAGTAGGCACTCATAGGATTGGGGAATTAAGTGCGCCACCCCATGAATGGTATTAAGGAATACAATCCGTCATCCACACAACTATAACAAGTAATTAACGTGTAAAAGATATCTAGGGAGTAGTGAAATCTAAGTAAACACAACTTCTCCACTTATTGCTCATAACCTTAGTTAATTTAGTTTATTTTCATTTCTAATATTTTATTTTGATTGCATCTTTAGTATTGGGTTAGTTGACTAGCAACTAATTCCGCCCAAATCCTTCAAACCCGAGATTTTTACTTGCTTTTCATAAAATATAAAAACACAAAAATAATCATCCCTCATCTTTAGAACTAGTATTTAGGTTTTCTAATCCTAGCGACACTATTCCTAGCTGAACGATCAATCCCCCGGTACTTGTCACTATACTATACTACAACGATCAGGTACACTACCTGGTGGGGGTTGTAAGCTTCTCAAGATCCCTTGAGAGGTAAAGCCTGGTGCGATTTCCACGTATGAAGTTTTTGGCGCCGCAGCCCGGGGAATAGTTATTGTCTAGGTTAGAATCTCTTTTTATTAGGTCTACTTGCTAGATTCCTTTCTAGTAAGATTTTATTTTTATTTTTAGGTTTTCTTTAGTCTATCTTATTTCTTTGTGTTTTTGTTTGTGACTCTTCACCACCTGCCATCATGGCAACCGACGAATCCTCTAACATTAGGATCACTAGGAGTCGTAGTTCCACTAGAAACCTTGTCTTGCCTTATGCAGAACCCGAAAGAGAAATGCGTAGATTAAGACAATATCACTCTCTGAACCATCTAGCGTTGCCATCGATTTTGATGCACCCCTTTCTGAAGAAAATTCAGAAAATCATGTTACAACCCCTAGCTCCGAACCCAAGAACGAGATGAGTACCCCCGCAACTCCCATTCCTAAGCGCCTTAAGGATTACTCCTCCCCAACCCCTCGTGGCTTCTCAAACGCCATTGTCTACCCAAACGAACACACCAACGAGGTCTTGCATGCAAACGATGTTTGGCTTGTCCAAAGTGTGTGTAAGTTTTGTGGATTAGATGAGGAAGATCCAATTCAACATATTAAAGACTTCTTGAAAATAGTAGACACCCTCCATACGGATGGGGCTACTAGAGACATGTCCCGATTGCGATTATTTCCTTTCACCCTATATGAAAAAGCCCAAGAATGGTATGATAAACTTCCTTCTGAATCTATTTTCACATGGGAGCAACTCATATCCAAGTTCTATGAGAAGTTCTTTCCACCTGGAAAAACCTCAGCGTTTAGAGATAGGATCCTCCATTTCCGAAAAGGGAAGGACGAACTCTTCCATAAATCGTGGATTAGATTCAAAGATTTAATAAGACAAGTTCCCCATCATGGCATTGAGCTTTGGCTCTTGGTCCAAATCTTCTACGACAATGTCTCCTCTAATGATCGAAACGGAATCAACCAATCTAGAAAAGGGAGATTGGCCAATCTTAGTGCCGAAGAAGGATGGGATAGGATTGAAGAATATGCTCAAGACCAGGATGACACTTGGGATGAACCTGAGTCGACTGTCAGCATTTCTGAAATCACTTCAGATCGGTTGAGAAAAATTCACAAAAGAGTGGAATACCTAGCTGGGTCGCAGTTACCTAAACAACTTTCGAATCCTTACTTAATCTGCGATTACTGTGGGGGCCCGCATGAGGTAGAAGAATGCGGAGGAGCAGCCACAACTGAACATGCATGCTTGTCAGGAGGGGACATTTATGCTGATCCCTCTCTTTTGCCTTTTTACCAAAATGACGATTACACCCTCTGGGGAAATCTGGTAAAGAGAAAAGAAGGGGAGGAAGGCCCTGAATTCGAAATTAGGAGCACTTTTGAAGATGACCTTGGTCACTTCACTCAAGAAAAAGGCTTGCAATTGAAAGGTCTTAATGAACTTGTCGATGAGCAGCAGGATGACATTGGAGAATTTTTCAACAGGCTTAACTCAGCCCTAGATAACCTTGAAATGCCATCAGTAAGCAAAAAAGACCCCATGCTCGCGATAACCACTCGAGCTGGAACAACAACCAAGGACCCACCTTACCCAAGCTCGTCCCCCATCGCTCCCGATCCAAACAAATCTGGCGAGGAGGAGGAGGATGTAGGCAGCAAGACCTCCGACCAACCTCCCTTGACGACCCCTTCCCCATCAACCCTACCTAACCAACCTGTGAGAATCCTGTTCCCATCCCGATTAAGGAACCAGAAAACTGAGAATGATAACAAAAGATTCTTGTCATACCTAAAAGACTCGGTTGTCACCATACCCCTCCTTGATGCTTGCTATCACATTTCAAAGTATAGCGCATACTTTAAAAAACTACTTGCTAACCGAAAGAAACTCGAGGGTCTTGTGACCCTGGGGGAAGAATGCTCAGTGGTGACCCATCGAGGGCTACCAAAAAAGGTAGATGATCTAGGCAGCTTCACCCTGCCTTGCTCCATAGGATCTCTATCAATAAAGAATGCTCTTGCCGATCTGGGAGCGAGTATCAATCTCATGCCTCACTCTATGTTCCTTAAATTAGGATACTCTGGGTTAAAGCCTACCCGTATGAACATCCAACTAGCCGATAGATCAGTCAAGTACCCCGTAGGGATATGCGAGAATGTACTAGTCAAAGTTGGGAAATTCAAATTCCCGGTCGATTTCATAATCCTGGATATGGAGGAGGATGACTTGGTACCCATCATCTCAGGGAGACCATTTCTTGCTACTGCTCGTGCAGTCATTAATGTTTATGACGGCAAATTAACCCTGCGAGTGGGAACCGATAGCACAACCTTCGACATTAAGGATTCTATGGATCTCTCTCTCGAAGCGGCTAACCGGCTCTATTTCATTGGGGAGGTCAATGAACTCACAGATGTCATTGATAGTTGTGTCGATGAACAAATCGAGGAAGGCTGGTTACGGGACGAGAGTTTTCTGCCTCTGCTAGAGGTGGAAAAGATGGAGGATGTTGGTACAGTCTCCTTCTACCCCAGACAAGAGGCAACGGAGCATCTCGAGCTCCGAAAGCCTAAAAACAAGCTTAAACCTTCTATTATCGAACCTCCTGAGTTAGATCTTAAAGAGCTTCCTAACCATTTAGAGTATGCCTTCCTTCAGGGAGAGGACCAACTGCCGGTAATCATAAACTCTTCCTTGGAACATGAACAAAAAGGTAAACTCTTAGAGGTCCTAAAGAAATATAAGGGAGTGCTCGCATGGAGTGTAGCCGACATTAAGGGGATTGACTCAACTTTTTGCACACATAAGATTCTCATGGAAGAAGATTATAAACCTACCGTGCAACCCCAGAGGCGGGTGAACCCTAACATTAAGGAAGTAGTAAAGAAAGAAGTTATCAAACTTCTGGATGCAGGATTGATTTACCCAATCTCGGATAGCCCATGGGTCAGTCCTGTACAGGTTGTACCTAAGAAGGGTGGAATGACTGTAGTTAAGAATGACAAGGGTGAGATGGTACCCCAGAGAATGGTCACTGGATGGCGGGTATGCATTGACTATCGAAAGCTCAATGATGCCACGAGGAAAGATCACTTTCCCTTACCATTCATTGATCAAATGTTAGAAAGATTGTCTGGACACGAGTACTATTGCTTCTTGGATGGATTCTCTGGGTATTTTCAAATTCCCATAGCACCTGAGGACCAAGAAAAGACCACGTTTACTTGCCCTTATGGAACATTTGCCTACAAAAGGATGCCTTTTGGGCTATGTAATGCCCCCGCCACTTTTCAGCGATGCATGACCGCAATCTTTCACGAACTTATGGAAGACAGCATGGAAGTGTTCATGGACGACTTTTCGGTCTTCGGGAACTCCTTCGACCACTGTCTTACTAATCTAGAAAAGATGCTTAAACGTTGTGAGGAAACCAACTTGGTGTTAAACTGGGAAAAGTGTCATTTCATGATAAAAGAAGGGATTGTGTTAGGGCATAAGATCTTAGGGAATGGAATAGAGGTGGACCAAGCTAAAGTTGAAGCTATATCTAAGTTACCATACCCCACGACTGTTAAAGCAATACGCAGCTTCTTGGGGCACGCCGGGTTTTATCAGAGATTCATCAAAGACTTCTCCAAAATAGCTCGGCCAATGACTCAATTGCTTGTGAAGGATGCTTCATTCGATTTTTCCCAAGAATGCAAGGATGCATTCGATCTCTTAAAAAAGGAGCTCACACAAGCTCCAATCATGATCACACCCAACAGGGAGTTACCGTTTGAAATCATGTGTGACGCTAGCGATTTCGCTATCGGGGCTGTATTGGGCCAACGGCGTGACAAGCTTTTTCAACCTATTTACTACGCTAGCAAAACCATGAATCCCGCTCAAGAGAATTACTACACCACCGAAAAAGAATTGTTAGCCGTAGTGTTCGCATTCGACAAATTCCGGCAATATCTTGTCCTTTCAAAGACAGTCGTTTTCACTGATCACTCGGCTCTTCGATATCTTTTTGCGAAGCAGGATGCTAAGCCACGACTAATTTGGTGGATCTTGTTGCTACAAGAATTCGATGTTGAGATTCATGATAAGCGGGGGGCAGAAAATCTGGCTGCAGATCATCTATCTCGTCTTGAAAACCCCTTGGATAAGCACGATAGAAGTGAGATTAGGGATTCATTTCCTGACGAACACCTCATGTTAATGATTGATTCGGAGCCTTGGTACGCCGATTTTGCTAATTATCTCGCAAGTAGGCTTGTTCCTGAACACCTGACTAGATACGAAAGAAAAAGGTTCTTTTCTCAGTTAAAATACTACTTTTGGGATGAACCATTTTTATTCTGAAGGTGTCCAGACCAAATTATAAGACGCTGTGTTTCGGAAAGTGAGGCAGTAAAGATTATGAGGGAATGTCACTCTAGTCCCTCTGGTGGGCATCATGGGATAAACACCACCGCCCGAAAGATTTTCGATGCGGGATTCTATTGGCCCACAATTTTCTGTGATGTCAAAGAGATGGTGCAGACATGCGATGCATGTCAACGGGCCGGGAACATATCACATAGGGATGAAGCACCTCAGAATTTTATACAAGTATGTGAGGTCTTAGATGTTTGGGGAATTGACTTCATGGGACCCTTTCCATCTTCAGGGGGGAACGAATACATTTTTGTTGCCATCGATTATGTTTCAAAATGGGTTGAGGCACAAGCCCTTAGGACCAATGATGCCAGAGTAGTTATTCATTTCCTGAAAAAGCTTTTCACTAGATTCGGGATTCCTAAAGCTCTCATCAGTGATAGGGGGACCCACTTTTGCAATGCACAAATGGAAAAGGTCATGAAGAGGTATGGAGTATCCCATCGGTTCTCCACCACCTATCATCCACAAACCAATGGCCTGGTCAAAAACACCAATAGGTCTATTAAAAGAATACTTGAAAAGACAGTTAGTCAAAATAGAAAAGACTGGTCATTTAAACTCGACGAAGCCTTGTGGGCATTCCGAACCACCTACAAAACACCTATTTGAACGACCCCCGTTTCGCATGGTGTATGGTAAGGCATGTCACTTACCAGTGGAATTAGAACATAAGGCTTATTGGGCGCTTAAGACATGTAACTCAGATTACACAATTGCTGGAACTAATAGGTTCTTGCAATTACACGAGCTTGATGAGCTTAGGTTAGAAGCCTACGAATCTTCCATAACATATAAGGAGAAAGCAAAAAGATGGCATGACTAGAGAATTAAGGAACCCAAAGAATTTTCAGAGGGAGACAAAGTCCTATTGTACAATTATCGGTTGAGATTATTTCCGGAAAAACTTAAGTCTAGATGGTATGGACCGTTTACGGTGAAGAATTCCTCTAAAACTAGAGCCGTGGTGTTATTAGACGATGAAGGTAGGGAATTTACTGTTAACATACAACGTGTAAAACATTATCATGAAAATAACAATGAAATGATTAGTGAGGAGGATGTGACGTTTGATGGTGAGGTCACGTAGTAACCCATGACCTTGAGTCTAGCTACAAGACTCATAAATAAAGAAAAGCGCTTCTTGGGAGGCAACCCATGTTTTGTGTGATTTTATTTTGTTTGTCTATTATTTGCTTCCGTATGCATGCTTTATTTTTATTGTTGGTAGATCATGTTTCTCAATTAAATAGTGGAAATACTTTACTTTGTTGTTTTGGCCTAGTCTCAACTCCACCTAAAAGTATTTTTGCAAAAGATAAGTGTAAGGGGAAACCCCAAATATGTTTTTAAGAAACAAACCGATCATGATTCTCCACAATATTAAATGAACATGTATATTCGTATTTGTTAGAGTCAAATGCTTGTATTGAGTCATAATGAAGTTTTGCAGGATTTTCCTGGAAGTGAGACCAAGTTTTTCCAGAAATTTTCCGGAAACTTAACATAAGAATTTCTGCAGATCACTTCTGACGGCGTCATGAGTTTACTCTTGACGGCGTCACGTGTAAAAATCTGGAAATTTTACCGGTTTTATTTTTCTAACGGAGTCTTATGGTTTTTGTGAATTATTAAGTTTTATAATCTCCAGGAAATCTGCAAACTTCATTCCACAAGCATTATATCTTATTTTGTTTTTTTAAGATTTAGTAACTTATGTAGGTTGCCGCCGATTTTATGCGAGGTTGTCTTGTCTATTTTCTCAGGATTCATAGGTTATGTATGACAAGAAGATGATTTATATTCTGGAAGGGAAGCTTTGATTGTTCATTTTCTTGGAGGAAGATTTAACCTGGCCACCTAATTATCCATACCGAGCGAATCAGGGGAGTATTTGATTTCATTCTTTTTACTTTTTCACTTTTACATTCTTTACTTGAACTTTGGGGACAATGTTCATCCTAAGTGTAAGGGGAGGGTAAAATGATGATACCTTATATGTACACTTTCGCTTGAGTTTGTTTTGTTTAATGGTAGATGTGTAATAAAACTATGAGAAATACTTGTTAGTGTAATTTTAGCGCCAAATCTAATTTTTTTTACAACATTTAGGAGTGAAACTTTAGCCATAGCAAGCGTCTCATGGATAGGAGATTGTATGGCTAGCACATAACCGTATATTCAGAAAATTTTTCCACCCAAATATGTGAGGTTCGCCTTTAGATTTGATAGGAAAAGCATTTACTATTAGTGCTTATGAGTGTACCGGTAGCATTTAGATTCTAGAACTTACGTTAGTGATGCATCCTGAGACCGCTAGTGAGACTACATTTGTGTAATAGGATTTACTACATGATAAGAGGCATTAGGATTACCCTTGTGTTAAACCCGTATTATAATTACTTGACCATTTAAGTCATATTACTTGGCTAGTTAAGTCAACTAATTTTTCCCACACCCTTAGCGTTGTACTAATTTTTAGTACACGAAACCCCTAGTACACCCCTCCGAGCCTATCTTTTCGTTTCTAACTTTAAGCATTTTACTTAAAGGAAGAATTTGTTACACTCCACTTAAATGTACAACCAAATCGCCTTAGCCTTCCGTGTATGCGCTCATTTTTAGTGCATTATTGTTATTTGTTAAACCCTAGGTTAACTATCTAATTGATTACATGGTTGCTAAGTCGAGTCATATCCTTGTACATATTGTTTTGGGACGATTGGGACTCATGGGTAAAGTACTTATTTTATGGAGTAATGGGGAAGAACATCATATATTACCCCCACATGTACGTTAATCTTAAAAGTGCTCCAAGTGTTTTGATTATCTTAATTCGAGTCATTAGATTAGTTTATTGTAAAGTATGTAAAAATTCAAGTGTAAGGGAAATGTTCATTCCCTATGATGTATTATTTTGGATGGTAGGGTAAGAGTGTATGCAAAAAAAAAATAAAATAAAATAAAAATAAAAAAATAAAAAAAAGAGAAAAAACATACGGACTACCATCCCGTTTCATTTTATGTTCATTTTATGTTTTTGTTATTTTTCATTTATTAGCTTAAGTCGATTCTAGTCTTGGCTTAGCAACGCCATATTGTACATGTAATTAACCCAGATTGTTAACTCGCCACTAGTAAAACTTCCTTTATCCAACAAAACCGTGTATTTCATATCCCTATACCTAACGTTACAACCCTTTAAAAGACCTCTTTGATAGTTTATCCTAGGTGCTTACGCCATGTGGTGGAGGTTTGATCCTTTCCCAAGCCTATGGTAATCTATTTTGCTATGACAGGTAGTGAGAGATATCTTCCGTTTCCATATTGTAATTTATACTTTATTACACCCGAGAGATGTGAGTATCTAAACACTATTTGTGAGGTGTTAGCGTATGACCTCCGTGCTTGTCTTTGGTCTTTAGTGGAACGATTATTTGTTGTAATTACTTTTATATTAGTGTTAAATGACCCCTAACTTGCATTTTGATTAGAATAAAAGCGCATTTGCTTGAGGACAAGCAAATCTCAAGTGTAAGGGTATATGATGAGGCGAAAAATGAACCGTTTTTAGGGGGTCATTTAAGCCCAGAATTGAATTTATTTGACCAAATATTGCCCTAAATCGTTCCTTTTGTGATTTTAGGTACTTTGGGAGTGAAATCTGGAAAAAGAAGCAATTCGGATGTTTTTGGAGCATAAAAGTGAAGAAAACGCCAAAGTCTTAATTTTCCTTGCTGAGAACAGTAGGTGACGGCGTCAAGAGTAAAATCCTGACGGCGTCAAGAGTAATTTTCACGACGACCCAATACAGAAATGAAGGCGTCACGAGGTAGAGCGTCAAGAGTAAAATACCTGACGGCCTGGAAAATGTTATAACCTGACGGCGTCAGAAGTAGATCAAGGCAGTCCGAGAAGTATTTTGGCGGCGAGATGACGGCGTCACCAATTTGGTCTTGACGCCGTCAGCCTCAATTTCCTATATATAGTTTTCTAATTTTCATTCAAAAAAAGAGAGAAGTTTTGGAGAAACCCTAAGGCCGAACTTAGTACGAACTTTACAGGTTTTTCAAGGGTTTTCAGCCCTTGAACCCTTTCATGTGTAATTGAGATAAGTATTCTTTTAATTCAATCAATATGTCTATGTGTTGGTTGTCTATATCTTATTCTTGTCTTAATTCCATCATGCTAGGCTAGATCTATCTTGTGTTTGCTTGGATCTAATGAAACCTAGATGTTAATTATGTGTTGATTACTTGTTTATGGTTGTATTGGATTAATGATTTCGATGTTAGGCTTAAGAAAACTGGCAGATCTCCAATTGGTAACATGCTTGAACGTCTTAGGAAACATGAACTGACGTGCACTAGGTTTTATTGGTTGTATTTAATGCATGAGTAAATTCTAATGATCCCATGTTAGGAGCTTCTTAGCCGGCTCGACATAGGAGTGAAGTAGGCACTCATAGGATTGGGGAATTAAGTGCGCCACCCCATGAATGGTATTAAGGAATACAATCCGTCATCCACGCAACTATAACAAGTAATTAACGTGTAAAAGATATCTAGGGAGTAGTGAAATCTAAGTAAACACAACTTCTCCACTTATTGCTCACAACCTTAGTTTATTTAGTTTATTTTCATTTCTAATATTTTATTTTGATTGCATCTTTAGTATTGGGTTAGTTGACTAACAACTAATTCCGCCCAAATCCTTCAAACCCGAGATTTTTACTTGCTTTTCATAAAATATAAAAACACAAAAATAATCATCCCTCATCTTTAGAACTAGTATTTAGGTTTTCTAATCCTAGCGACACTATTCCTAGCTGAACGATCAATCCCCCGGTACTTGTCACTATACTATACTACAACGATCAGGTACACTACCTGGTGGGGGTTGTAAGCTTCTCAAGATCCCTTGAGAGGTAAAGCCTGGTGCGATTTCCACGTATCAAGTTTTTGGCGCCGCAGCCCGGGGAATAGTTATTGTCTAGGTTAGAATCTCTTTTTATTAGGTCTACTTGCTAGATTCCTTTCTAGTAAGATTTTATTTTTATTTTTAGGTTTTCTTTAGTCTATCTTATTTCTTTGTGTTTTTGTTTGTGACTCTTCACCACCTGCCATCATGGCAACCGACGAATCCTCTAACATTAGGATCACTAGGAGTCGTAGTTCCACTAGAAACCTTGTCTTGCCTTATGCAGAACCCGAAAGAGAAATGCGTAGATTAAGACAATATCACTCTCTGAACCATCTAGCGTTGCCATCGATTTTGATGCACCCCTTTCTGAAGAAAATTCAGAAAATCATGTTACAACCCCTAGCTCCGAACCCAACAATGAGATGAGTACCCCCGTAACTCCCATTCCTAAGCGCCTTAAGGATTACTCCTCCCCAACCCCTCGTGGCTTCTCAAACGCCATTGTCTACCCAAACGAACACACCAACGAGGTCTTGCATGCAAACGATGTTTGGCTTGCCCAAAGTGTGTGTAAGTTTTGTGGATTAGATGAGGAAGATCCAATTCAACATATTAAAGACTTCTTGAAAATAGTAGACACCCTCCATACGGATGGGGCTACTAGAGACATGTCCCGATTGCGATTATTTCCTTTCACCCTATATGAAAAAGCCCAAGAATGGTATGATAAACTTCTTTCTGAATCTATTTTCACATGGGAGCAACTCATATCCAAGTTCTATGAGAAGTTCTTTCCACCTGGAAAAACCTCAGCGTTTAGAGATAGGATCCTCCGTTTTTGAAAAGGGAAGGACGAACTCTTCCATAAATCGTGGATTAGATTCAAAGATTTAATAAGACAAGTTCCCCATCATGGCATTGAGCTTTGGCTCTTGGTCCAAATCTTCTACGACAATGTCTCCTCTAATGATCGAAACGGAATCAACCAATCTAGAAATGGGAGATTGGCCAATCTTAGTGCCGAAGAAGGATGGGATAGGATTGAAGAATATGCTCAAGACCAGGATGACACTTGGGATGAACCTGAGTCGACTGTCAGCATTTCTGAAATCACTTCAGATCGGTTGAGAAAAATTCACAAAAGAGTGGAATACCTAGCTGGGTCGCAGTTACCTAAACAACTTTTGAATCCTTACTTAATCTGCGATTACTGTGGGGGCCCGCATGAGGTAGAAGAATGCGGAGGAGCAGCCACAACTGAACATGCATGCTTGTCAGGAGGGGACATTTATGCTGATCCCTCTCTTTTGCCTTTTTACCAAAATGACGATTACACCCTCTGGGGAAATCTGGTAAAGAGAAAAGAAGGGGAGGAAGGCCCTGAATTCGAAATTAGGAGCACTTTTGAAGATGACCTTGGTCACTTCACTCAAGAAAAAGGCTTGCAATTGAAAGGTCTTAATGAACTTGTCGACGAGCAGCAGGATGACATTGGAGAATTTTTCAACAGGCTTAACTCAGCCCTAGATAACCTTGAAATGCCATCAGTAAGCAAAAAAGACCCCATGCTCGCGATAACCACTCGAGCTGGAACAACAACCAAGGACCCACCTTACCCAAGCTCGTCCCCCATCGCTCCCGATCCAAACAAATCTGGCGAGGAGGAGGAGGATGTAGGCAGCAAGACCTCCGACCAACCTCCCTTGATGACCCCTTCCCCATCAACCCTACCTAACCAACCTGTGAGAATCCTGTTCCCATCCCGATTAAGGAACCAGAAAACTGAGAATGATAACAAAAGATTCTTGTCATACCTAAAAGACTCGGTTGTCACCATACCCCTCCTTGATGCTTGCTATCACATGCCAAAGTATAGCGCATACTTTAAAAAACTACTTGCTAACCGAAAGAAACTCGAGGGTCTTGTGACCCTGGGGGAAGAATGCTCAGTGGTGACCCATCGAGGGCTACCAAAAAAGGTAGATGATCTAGGCAGCTTCACCCTGCCTTGCTCCATAGGATCTCTATCAATAAAGAATGCTCTTGCCGATCTGGGAGCGAGTATCAATCTCATGCCTCACTCTATGTTCCTTAAATTAGGATACTCTGGGTTAAAGCCTACCCGCATGAACATCCAACTAGCCGATAGATCAGTCAAGTACCCCGTAGGGATATGCGAGAATGTACTAGTCAAAGTTGGGAAATTCAAATTCCCGGTCGATTTCGTAATCCTAGATATGGAGGAGGATGACTTGGTACCCATCATCTCAGGGAGACCATTTCTTGCTACTGCTCGTGCAGTCATTGATGTTTATGACGGCAAATTAACCCTGCGAGTGGGAACCGATAGCACAACCTTCGACATTAAGGATTCTATGGATCTCTCTCTCGAAGCAGCTAACCGGCTCTATTTCATTGGGGAGGTCGATGAACTCACAGATGTCATTGATAGTTGTGTCGATGAACAAATCGAGGAAGGCTGGTTACGGGACTAGAGTTTTCTGCCTCTACTAGAGGTGGAAAAGATGGAGGATGTTGGTACAGTCTCCTTCTACCCCAGACAAGAGGCAACGGAGCATCTCGAGCTCCGAAAGCCCAAAAACAAGCTTAAACCTTCTATTATCGAACCTCCTGAGTTAGATCTTAAAGAGCTTCCTAACTATTTAGAGTATGCCTTCCTTCAGGGAGAGGACCAACTGCCGGTAATCATAAACTCTTCCTTGGAACATGAACAAAAAGGTAAACTCTTAGAGGTCCTAAAGAAATATAAGGGAGTGCTCGCATGGAGTGTAGCCGACATTAAGGGGATTGACTCAACTTTTTGCACACATAAGATTCTCATGGATGAAGATTATAAACCTACCGTGCAACCCCAGAGGCGGGTGAACCCTAACATTAAGGAAGTAGTAAAGAAAGAAGTTATCAAACTTCTGGATGCAGGATTGATTTACCCAATCTCGGATAGCCCAAGGGTCAGTCCTGTACAGGTTGTACCAAAGAAGGGTGGAATGACTGTAGTTAAGAATGACAAGGGTGATATGGTACCCCAGAGAATGGTCACTGGATGGCGGGTATACATTGACTATCGAAAGCTCAATGATGCCACGAGGAAAGATCACTTTCCCTTACCATTCATTGATCAAATGTTAGAAAGATTGTCTGGACACGAGTACTATTGCTTCTTGGATGGATTCTCTGGGTATTTTCAAATTCCCATAGCACCTGAGGACCAAGAAAAGACCACGTTTACTTGCCCTTATGGAACATTTGCCTACAAAAGGATGCCTTTTGGGCTATGTAATGCCCCCGCCACTTTCCAGCGATGCATGACCGCAATCTTTCACGAACTTATGGAAGACAGCATGGAAGTGTTCATGGACGACTTTTCGGTCTTCGGGAACTCCTTCGACCACTGTCTTGCTAATCTAGAAAAGATGCTTAAACGTTGTGAGGAAACCAACTTGGTGTTAAACTGGGAAAAGTGTCATTTCATGATAAAAGAAGGGATTGTGTTAGGGCATAAGATCTCAGGGAATGGAATAGAGGTGGACCAAGCTAAAGTTGAAGCTATATCTAAGTTACCATACCCCACGACTGTTAAAGCAATACGCAACTTCTTGGGGCACGCCGGGTTTTATCAGAGATTCATCAAAGACTTCTCCAAAATAGCTCGGCCAATGACTCAATTGCTTGTGAAGGATGCTTCGTTCGATTTTTCCCAAGAATGCAAGGATGCATTCGATCTCTTAAAAAAGGAGCTCACACACGCTCCAATCATGATCACACCCAACTGGGAGTTACCGTTTGAAATCATGTGTGACGCTAGCGATTTCGCTGTCGGGGCTGTATTGGGCCAACGGCGTGACAAGCTTTTTCAACCTATTTACTACGCTAGCAAAACCATGAATCCCGCTCAAGAGAATTACTCCACCACCGAAAAAGAATTGTTAGCCGTAGTGTTCGCATTCGACAAATTCCGGCAATATCTTGTCCTTTCAAAGACAGTCGTTTTCACTGATCACTCGGCTCTTCGATATCTTTTTGCGAAGCAGGATGCTAAGCCACGACTAATTCGGTGGATCTTGTTGCTACAAGAATTCGATGTTGAGATTCATGATAAGTGGGGGGCAGAAAAGCTGGCCGCAGATCATCTATCTCGTCTTGAAAACCCCTTGGATAAGCATGATAGAAGTGAGATTAGGGATTCATTTCCTGACGAACACCTCATGTTAATGATTGATTCGGAGCCTTGGTACGCCGATTTTGCTAATTATCTCGCAAGTAGACTTGTTCCTGAACACCTGACTAGATACGAAAGAAAAAGGTTCTTTTCTCAGTTAAAATACTACTTTTGGGATGAACCATTTTTATTCCGAAGGTGTCCAGACCAAATTGTAAGACGCTGTGTTTCGGAAAGTGAGGCAGTAAAGATTATGAGGGAATGTCACTCTGGTCCCTCTGGCGGGCATCATGGGATAAACACCACCGCCCGAAAGATTTTCGATGCGGGATTCTATTGGCCCACAGTTTTCTGTGATGTCAAAGAGATGGTGCAGACATGCGATGCATGTCAACGGGCCGGGAACATATCACATAGGGATGAAGCACCTCAGAATTTTATACAATTATGTGAGGTCTTCGATGTTTGGAGAATTGACTTCATGGGACCCTTTCCATCTTCAGGGGGGAACGAATACATTTTAGTTGCCATCGATTATGTTTCAAAATGGGTTGAGGCACAAGCCCTTAGGACCAATGATGCCAGATTAGTTATTCATTTCCTGAAAAAGCTTTTCGCTAGATTCGGGATTCCTAAAGCTCTCATCAGTGATAGGGGGACCCACTTTTGCAATGCACAAATGGAAAAGGTCATGAAGAGGTATGGAGTATCCCATCGGTTCTCCACCGCCTATCATCCACAAACCAATGGCCAGGTCAAAAACACCAATAGGGCTATTAAAAGAATACTTGAAAAGACAGTTAGTCAAAATAGAAAAGACTGGTCATTTAAACTCGATTAAGCCTTGTGGGCATTCCGAACCGCCTACAAAACACCTATTGGAACGACCCCCGTTTCGCATGGTGTATGGTAAGGCATGTCACTTACCAGTGGAATTAGAACATAAGGCATATTGGGCGCTTAAGACATGTAACTCAGATTACACAATTGCTGGAACTAATAGGTTCTTGCAATTACACGAGCTTGATGAGCTTAGGTTAGAAGCCTACGAATCTTCCATCACATATAAGGAGAGAGCAAAAAGATGGCATGACTAGAGAATTAAGAAACCCAAAGAATTTTCAGAGGGAGACAAAGTCCTTTTGTACAATTCTCGGTTGAGATTATTTCCGGAAAAACTTAAGTCTAGATGGTATGGACCGTTTACGGTGAAGAATTCCTGTAAAACTGGAGCCGTGGTGTTATTAGACGATGAAGGTAGGGAATTTACTGTTAACATACAACGTGTAAAACATTATCAAGAAAATAACAATGAAATGATTAGTGAGGAGGATGTGACGTTTGATGGTGAGGTCACGTAGTAACCCATGACCTTGAGTCTTGCTACAAGACTCATAAATAAAGAAAAGCGCTTCTTGGGAGGCAACCCATGTTTTGTGTGATTTTATTTTGTTTGTCTATTATTTGCTTCCGTATGCATGCTTTATTTTTATTGTTGGTAGATCATGTTTCTCAATTAAATAGTGGAAATACTTTACTTTGTTGTTTTGGCCTAGTCTCAACTCCACCTAAAAGTATTTTTGCAAAAGATAAGTGTAAGGGGAAACCCCAAATATGTTTTTAAGAAACAAACTGATCATGATTCTCCACAATATTAAATGAACATGTATATTCGTATTTGTTAGAGTCAAATGCTTGTATTGAGTCATAATGAAGTTTTGCAGGATTTTCCAGGAAGTGAGACCAAGTTTTTCCAGAAATTTTCCGGAAACTTAACATAAGAATTTCTGCAGATCACTTCTGACGGCGTCATGAGTTTACTCTTGACGGCGTCACGTGTAAAAATCTGGAAATTTTACCGGTTTTGTTTTTCTAACGGAGTCTTATGGTTTTTGTGAATTATTAAGTTTTATAATCTCCAGGAAATCTGCAAACTTCATTCCACAAGCATTATATCTTATTTTGTTTTTTTAGGATTTAGTAACTTATGTAGGTTGCCGCCGATTTTATGCGAGGTTGTCTTGTCTATTTTCTCAGGATTCACAGGTTATGTATGACAAGAAGATGATTTATATTCTGGAAGGGAAGCTTTTATTGTTCATTTTCTTGGAGGAAGATTTAACCTGGCCACCTAATTATCTATACCGAGCGAATCAGGGGAGTATTTGATTTCATTCTTTTTACTTTTTCACTTTTACATTCTTTACTTGAACACTGGGGACAATGTTCATCCTAAGTGTAAGGGGAGGGTAAAATGATGATACCTTATATGTACACTTTCGCTTGAGTTTGTTTTGTTTAATGGTAGATGTGTAATAAAACTATGAGAAATACTTGTTAGTGTAATTTTAGCGCCAAATTTAATTTTTTTTATAACATTTAGGAGTGAAACTTTAGCCATAGCAAGCGTCTCATGGATAGGAGATTGTATGGCTAGCACATAACCGTATATTCAGAAAAATTTTCCACCCAAATATGTGAGGTTCGCCTTTAGATTTGATAGGAAAAGCATTTACTATTAGTGCTTATGAGTGTACCGGTAGCATTTAGATTCTAGAACTTACGTTAGTGATGCATCCCGAGACCGCTAGTGAGACTACATTTGTGTAGTAGGATTTACTACATGATAAGAGGTATTAGGATTACCCTTGTGTTAAACTCGTATTATAATTACTTGACCATTTAAGTCATATTACTTGGCTAGTTAAGTCAACTAATTTTTCCCACACCCTTAGCGTTGTACTCATTTTTAGTACACGAAACCCCTAGTACACCCCTCCGAGCCTATCTTTTCGTTTCTAACTTTAAGCATTTTACTTAAAGGAAGAATTTGTTACACTCCACTTAAATGTACAACCAAATCGCCTTAGCCTTCCGTGTATGCGCTCATTTTTAGTGCATTATTGTTATTTGTTAAACCCTAAGTGAATTATCTAATTGATTACATGGTTGCTAAGTCGAGTCATATCCTTGTACATATTGTTTTGGGACGATTGGGACTCATGGGTAAAGTACTTATTTTATGGAGTAATGGGGAAGAACATCATATATTACCCCTACATGTACGTTAATCTTAAAAGTGCTCCAAGTGTTTTGATTATCTTAATTCGAGTCATTAGATTAGTTTATTGTAAAGTATGTAAAAATTCAAGTGTAAGGGAAATGTTCATTCCTTATGATGTATTATTTTGGATGGTAGGGTAAGAGTGTATGCAAAAAAAAAAAAATAATAAAAAAAAAAAAAAAAAAAAAAAAAAAACGGACTACCATCCCGTTTCATTTTATGTTCATTTTATGTTTTTGTTATTTTTCATTTATTAGCTTAAGTCGAGTCTAGTCTTGGCTTAGCAACGCCATATTGTACATGTAATTAACCCAGATTGTTAACTCGCCACTAGTAAAACTTCCTTTATCCAACAAAACCGTGTATTTCATATCCCTATACCTAACGTTACAACCCTTTAAAAGACCTCTTTGATAGTTTATCCTAGGTGCTTACGCCATGTGGTGGAGGTTTGATCCTTTCCCAAGCCTATGGTAATCTATTTTGCTATGACAGGTAGTGAGAGATATCTTCCGTTTCCATATTGTAATTTATACTTTATTACACCCGAGAGATGTGAGTATCTAAACACTATTTGTGAGGTGCTAGCGTATGACCTCCGTGCTTGTCTTTGGTCTTTAGTGGAACGATTATTTGTTATAATTACTTTTATATTAGTGTTAGATGACCCCTAACTTGCATTTTGATTAGAATAAAAGCGCATTTGCTTGAGGACAAGCAAATCTCAAGTGTAAGGGTATATGATGAGGCGAAAAATGAACCGTTTTTAGGGGGTCATTTAAGCCCGGAATTGAATTTATTTGATCAAATATTTCCCTAAATCGTTCCTTTTGTGATTTTAGGTACTTTGGGAGTGAAATCTGGAAAAGGAAGCAATTCGGATGTTTTTGGAGCATAAAAGTGAAGAAAACGCCAAAGTCTTAATTTTCCTTGCTGAGAACAGTAGGTGACGGCGTCAAGAGTAAAATCCTGACGGCGTCAAGAGTAATTATCATGACGACCCAGTACAGAAATGAAGGCGTCACGAGGTAGAGCGTCAAGAGTAAAACACGTGACGGCCTAGAAAATGTTAAAACGTGACGTCGTCAGAAGTAGATCAAGGCAGTCCGAGAAGTATTTTGGCGGCGAGATGACGGCGTCACCAATTTGGTCTTGACGCCGTCAGCCTCAATTTCCTATATATGGTTTTCTAATTTTCATTCAAAAAAAGAGAGAAGTTTTGGAGAAACCCTAAGGCCGAACTTAGTACGAACTTTACAGGTTTTTCAAGGGTTTTCAGCCCTTGAACCTTTTCATGTGTAATTGAGATAAGTATTCTTTTAATTCAATCAATATGTCTATGTGTTGGTTGTCTATATCTTATTCTTGTCTTAATTCCATCATGCTAGGCTAGATCTATCTTGTGTTTGCTTGGATCTAATGAAACCTAGATGTTAATTATGTGTTGATTACTTGTTTATGGTTGTATTGGATTAATGATTTTGATGTTAGGCTTAAGAAAACTGGCAGATCTCCAATTGGTAACATGCTTGAACGTCTTAGGAAACATGAACTGACGTGCACTAGGTTTGATTGGTTGTATTTAATACATGAGTAAATTCTAATGATCCCATGTTAGGAGCTTCTTAGCCGGCTCGACATAGGAGTGAAGTAGGCACTCATAGGATTGGGGAATTAAGTGCGCCACCCCATGAATGGTATTAAGGAATACAATCCGTCATCCACGCAACTATAACAAGTAATTAACGTGTAAAAGATATCTAGGGAGTAGTGAAATCTAAGTAAACACAACTTCTCCACTTATTGCTCACAACCTTAGTTAATTTAGTTTATTTTCATTTCTAATATTTTATTTTGATTGCATCTTTAGTATTGGGTTAGTTGACTAGCTACTAATTCTGCCCAAATCCTTCAAACCCGAGATTTTTACTTGCTTTTCATAAAATATAAAAACACAAAAATAATCATCCCTCATCTTTAGAACTAGTATTTAGGTTTTCTAATCCTAACGACACTATTCCTAGCTGAACGATCAATCCCCCGGTACTTGTCACTATACTATACTACAACGATCAGGTACACTGCCTGGTGGGGGTTGTAAGCTTCTCAAGATCCCTTGAGAGGTAAAGCCTGGTGCGATTCCCACGTATCAACCAGGGTACCCTTTGTTTTTACCCAACTTTCTATACCCTCTCTTGTCTTCATTAGTGGACCCCACACCTCAAGCCTTGGATTTTTGGAAAGCCCTTGAGCTTATCTTTCTAAATCAGGACTTAGATTGGATCTCAGTAGTCACCTAGATAGCTTATTTTAGCCTCAAAGTTTGCTTATTTCACTGTGTATGCTGAGCACTCAGTGTGGATCACCAAAGTTCACAAGACCATATCCTTTTCCTTAGTTGGCCCCAACCTGTGTTTTTTGGCTTTTTGGAAACCCCATAAGTCCATCTTTAAGGTTCAGGGCTTATTTGCTTATTCCTAGCTTATTTGGTAGGGCTGCATAGGACTTTTAGTTTGCCCCAATCCTTGGTTAACACTGAGTCATCAGTGTAACTCACCAAACTTCCAAAGCCACCCAGTGCTTATTAGTGGGACCCAGTGCTTAACTCTTGGCTTTTTTAAAAGCCCTTCTAGCTAGCTTTTTGGATCAAGTCTCAAATTGGATCCCTGATCACCCCTGTGGGCCCTACAAGGTCTGCAAGTTGGTCACTTTTGGCAAAATTGGCCTGAGTGAATTTGGAATTGCTTATTTGATCCTTGTGGCTTATTCAGAGTGCTTATTCAGTATCTCTTGCTTGTTTTGTGATCATCTTAGTAGTTTGTAGCTTATTCAGTCAACTTGCAGCTTATTAGAAATTGCCTTCATTTTGTGTCCATAGCCTATTAGACCTTCAGTCTCACCATTTGGATTGCACAGTGCTTATTAATAAGCCCCAATTAAAGTTGCCTTCATAAAAGTCTCATATTTTTAATATAAAAATAGTTTTGTAAAAGAAAATCCAGAAAAAGACAAAAATAAAAATAGTGATAGCTTCTATTTAAGCCATTTGGCTTATTTTTCTGCTTTTTCAAAAAGCATTTTCCATTTTTATAATTTTCATAAGTTCCTGTTCACTTGTAGTATTTTTAGTAATTTTTCCAGATTTTTATCTTTTCATTTAGTATTTATTATAATTAATATTAGTTTAAATAATAATTAAGTAATATTAGTTAATTAAATAGTTTTATTAATTTTTATTAAACACTAGTATCTTTTTATATTTTTCCTAGGCTTTATATATCATAAAATAATTTTAGAAATTCTTCATAATTTTCGCTGTTCATTTTCTATTTTTCTTAATTAATTTAGTTTAATTAGTTTTTAATTAATAAATAAGTAAATAATTAGTGAATTAGTTTAAAAATAATTTTTAGAAACTTTTTATAATTTTTTAGGATTCCTGTAATGGTTAATTAGTTTTATAAATTTTTCCATAATTTTCTAAGTCATTTAGGTATTATTAGTAATTAAAAAGTAATTTACAAATTAGTTTTAATTAATTATTAAATAGTTAAAATAGTTTTTTATTAATATTAAGTAATAAAATAATCATAAAAATAATTTTCTTTTTAATTAAATTTTCTTTTAAGATTAAGTTTATAGAATTTCCATTTTTACCCCTGTAGTTTGTTTTTCCTTAAAACTCACCTTTTTATCTATACGCATACGTATCTGATTTTTATCTGAGTTTACTTTTATACATATCTGTTTCTTGTGATTATTAATACTGTTATCCATATACATTCCAGTAGCATAATTCAAACCCACATCATCTTTAGTTACTGTCCTCAGTACCATTCATTCCCGAAAACGTTTACAGATACAATTTCAATCTCGTTGGGACTTAACGACCCGGGGATTTCCCTGTACTTCCACGGATTTAATACTTGCACTCCCTTCTTGGTGAGCCTATTGACCGAACACGGTTGACTGGTTGGTTCGGGAGGAGTCAAGAAGCATAAATCCCAATGAACCCAAAGCCCATATGTCAGGCTTGGGCCAACAAATCTCTTTTATCATCTAATACTCTCTCACAGCCCGAGCAGAAGAATTGCAAAAGCTCGGACTTGAGTAACAAACTTAGAAACATTAAATTAATAACTAGATAATTGCGAAGACATCCAATAGCAAGCGGATAGAAACTTCAAACAACAGCAGCAAATGCAAAAGCAAACATTGAAAATCGATGGTTGACAACAACGACATTTGTGACCTGTAAACTTTCTTTTCGATATTGAAATTTTGCTGACGAATAGCAATATTCATGGTGGATGGATACAAGACACAACCAGCAGATGAATATAAGAAAAAAAAATATAAAAGAGAAGATATTTTATTTGGGAAGCAAAATATTGGTTAAAAGAACAATTAAGGAGAGGATTTATTTTATTTTAACATGAAAGAAAAATGAAAATACTTTGAAAAGAAAATTGTTGTCATGTTTGATGGTCAACAACTCAAATCCTCCTAGCCATTATCCTATTGCAATAATTCTTGCTAAGAAGAACGCCCATGTTGTGGTAATTTCACCAAGAAGGTAATGGGTTACTCCTATAACACGACGACTAAGCAAAAGCAAAGTAAAACAAATATGTAAGAGGCGTATATATATATATATATATATATATATATATATATATATATATATATATATATATATATATATATATATATATATATATATATATATATATATATATATATATATATATATATGCTTGAGAGGAAACAAATATTGAGAAAGGTATTTGGCAAGATGAATAAGCAGCAACAATAATGTTATTGCAAAAATAAATTGGATTAACTGGTAGGATTTTGGAGTTGCTTAATGGTAAAGGTAGATTAGAAAAAGATATTAGGGAAAATAAGAAGAGGTAGTAGATTTGTGATGGGGGATAGAGGCGGTGGCTCAAGGCCAACTAGGTCAGAGGATCGACCTGCTCGGATACCATGTTAGATAATAAAACCTCGTATGCTAAACTTTTATTGATCAACTATATATAGATTACAAAAGAGAAGCACAAACCCTAATGGGCCCAAAGCCTATATGTCGGGCTTGGGCCAAGTAATCTATTCTATTATCTAATAAGTGCATGTCATGTAAGGATGTTAACTATCTATGCTGAGTAGAGTTTCTTGTCCCCTTGATATTGCATGCCCTTGTTGTCTTGTTATTGTTGAATTGATTCAAACTACCTTTAACATCCTTGAAATCATACAACCTTGTCATATAAGAAATCATTCCTAGATATCATATGATAAGAGCTACCTAAATCCATCATCACTACGACCAGCGCTTTTCCATAGTAAGCTTTACCCTTATCATCATAGGAATGAATTGCCTGATGATACTTATTTCGTGAAAAACCCACTTAACTTCTTTCCTGAACAATATCTCTTTTTATGACCCTCTGAATGACATATGAAGCACTTGCTTTGACTAGTTTCACTCTTTGATTTAGACCGTGAACTTCCATCAGATGAGCTTTACCTCTATTATCTCACCACCCCTTAAAAATAACTTGTCAGTAGTCTCTTTCTTTATGCCCTCAGTTCTATTCTTTAACTCCATTGAATTGAGAGTCTCCAAAACATTCTCCATTGTCAAGGATTCCCTTCCATAAAACAATGTCTCCACAAAGTTTCTATGAAAGTATTCGTCCATTGCATACAATATACAGTATTCGACAATTATGAAAGGATTATTATTATTATTATTATTATTATTATTATTATTATTATTATTATTATTATTATTATTATTATTATGCATACACTATACAGTATTCGACTATTATGACAGGATTATTATTATTATTATTATTATTATTATTATTATTATTATTATTATTATTATTATTATTCAGTTTGTAAAATTGTATCGCAACATTTACTATATAACACATCATCTTCGACAATTTTTTTCTTATTGTGTGAGTTTTGTAAAAATAATAATTCAATTAGTGTTGATTTCATTATTAAACAAGTTCCTAGCGAATATGAGATTAATATAAATGAAATATTTTATTTATTGCGGTTTTTTTAACCATCAATTTATATTATTATTTTTTTTACATATTCATTTCAATCCTGATCTCTATTTCAATCCTAATTTCTTAAATTGGAACTTGAATAATGTTATTGTCATACGCCATCTCGAATGATGAAGACTTGACAACACCAATTGCCATGAGCTTCATAAAACATATACAAATCGTAAGAAAAACTGTCATCTTCAATCGCAACAGACCACACACAAAACAAATATACTCAAAAAAAGAAAATACATGCACACATATAGACACAACTCAATTTTGTCAAATTATAAACGGGCGTCACAATGCGCGACAGTCGATTACTTAAAAAAAAGAAGAAAAAAAATTCCACATTTTTAGTGAAAGAATAATACTACATGTAACATGACTATATGCCTATATACAATTACAAAAGTTAAATTTGAAATATTACAAGCCATGTTGTACTCCTCCATATCTAACGATCAAAAAGTACCCAAAAATGGCACAAACAACAGCCACCAAATTCCCTTCTTTAAGCACTACCATCCCCATGGCTCGGCTTATCTCCGTCGTTAATCTCCTCCCTTCCGCCACCACCGACTCCCTCGGCTTCCCACAAAATGTCAACAAAACCAAAATAGATATCCAAATCACCACTGAAGCGGGCACTGCTACGACTAAAGCTGCAGCCATCGACAAAAACCCAAAGATCATGCCTACCGCCATTGAAGCATAGATCGCAGGCCACCAAAATGACGACGAGGACGACGTTGTAATAGCCGAGGCGTACCATGATAGCACTGAGTTAAGAAGATTCCATGATGATAAGAGGATTGTACATACACATATAATTAGAAGAATACTTGTTCGCCTTTTGCTAAATAGTTGCATGAGGAATGAACGTTTAGTATGTTACTATTATTTTTGTGACATATGCACTTGCTTTTTTCTCTTCACTATTTGTGTATTTGTTGTGGGATGGAGGTGTTATTGTTTATGACGTGTGCCTCCAATTTTGATTTTTCTTTTCTGGTTCGGGAATTGGTAAAGATTGGGCAGCGGACTATATATATGGTTCAAATAAAAGCCGCTGAAATCATTTTGACTTTATAGTCAAATGTTTGGTTGATGCTATTTTGTTTTGTTGGAGGCAGATTTTTTCTTTTATAAATAGGGGTAAAGCTAAAGATACACAACATGTTTCTTTAAATAAACACAAGTACGCAACGTACTTAGTAAAGTGTCAAACGTACGCAACATATTTTTAAAAAATCGTCGATCTACGCAATATGACCTGCTGGCAGCAGGTTACCAGGTCACACAACTTTAAAAGTTACACCTTTGGTCCCTAAACTGTCTCATATCTCGCGTACATGATCCTATTTTAGTCCTATTTACCAGCGTTACACCGTTAGTCCCCAAACGTTACACCGTTAGTCCTATTTACCAGCGTTACACCGTTAGTCCCCAAACGTTACACCTTTAGCCCCCTAAAAAAAAATCAAGATTTAAAAAACATATATATATATATATATATATATATATATATATATATATATATATATATATATATATATATATATATATATAAATTCCAGATTATTAAAAAAATAAATAAATAAATAAGATTTAAAAAACATATATATAAAAAAATTCCAGATTATTAAAAAAAAAATTTTAAAATTGATTTTTTTTTTAAGTTTTATAAAGTTAAAAGAAAAAAAAAAAAAAAAAAAAAAAAAAAACCTTTAAAAAATCTGGAATTTTTTTTTTATTTTAATAATCTGGAATTTTTTTTATATATATATGTTTTTTAAATCTTGAAAAAAAAATTTTTTTGGGGACTAACGGTGTAACGTTTGGGGACTAACGGTGTAACGCTGGTAAATAGGACTAAAATAGGATCATGTACGCGAGATATGACACAGTTTAGGGATCAAAGGTGTAACTTTTAAAGTTAGGTAACCTGGTAACCTGCTGCCAGCAGGTCATATTGCGTAGATCGACGATTTTTTGAAAATATGTTGCGTACGTTTGACACTTTACTAAATACATTGCGTACTTGTGTTTATTTGAAGAAATATGTTGCGTATCTTTAGCTTTACCCCTTATAAATATGAGCCGATTTATAATACTCCTTGCAAACATGGATGATTTGTGTTTCTCCTTGCAAATATGGGTTATCTCTGCTATAACTCTGGCTCACACTAGACACATTTAGTAGAGAAAATTTCAGAGAATAGAAATGAAGCAAAAATTAGAAATTTAGAGAATGAAATTGAGTGAGAAATTTGTTGAATTCTACTGTTTGGTAGTGCCAGAAGATTGAAATAAAAAATAATCACAAATATCCTTTTATTTCTTTGAAAAAAATATCTAAATAAAAAAGGATTACACTATGATGACATCACCAATTTTTTTTTTCAAAATGTTTTAAGCACCAAATATTGCACACAATTTATTCACATAATGTTTTATTTTAACCAACTTCATTCTCTAAGGGCACGTTTGGTAGAATGAAATTTAGAGAAATGAAATTAAGTGCAGAAATCAAATTACAGAAATTCAATATAAATTCCAGTGTTTGGTAACACCAAAAGATTGACTCAAGAAATCAGTATTATTATTATTATTATTATTATTATTATTATTATTATTATATTATTATTATATTAATATATTATTATTATTATTATTATTATTATTATTATTAATATATTATTATTATTATTATTATTATTATTATTATTATTATTATTATTATTATTATAAAAACCTATCTCTTCATTAGAACAATGAAAATTCACATGAAGTTGGATGGGAGTCTAGACACAAGCTGTGCTCCCACCTCTTTCTTACTCGATGAAAAATAAAAACACCACTCTTAACATTATTTGAGTGGCTGATGGCAATAGACTTAATACGAGAAAGTGTATCCAGAGCTTCCGCCTCGAGTTCCCCAAACGTAGAAAAAGCGAAAGAAACAAACTTGTATCCATTGTCCTCACACTTGGACGTATACTTCCTTTTCTTCTTCTCCACAACATTACTCAAAGCTACCCCAGGAGCCCATGAAGTCGCCCAAGCACCAACAAATGGAGATATTCCAGTCACATCTAAACATGCATCTTTACCTTGGAGCCAATTGAATAATAGCAAGTCTGCAGGACGTAACTCCCCCTTCCTCTGAAAGAAACCCCATTGGAGCCTCCTTGCGCACCATGATCCCAGCCTTGGAGCATATATCAGCAAGAATATCACGCACCAGGTTGTGCCGGAATTTTACACCCACATCACTAGAGTAGTGAACCGCGTGATCTCCCCATTGATCCACACGATGCACGTTGCAACACGGACAGAGGCTACCTTCAGAGAACATAGTGACCATAAATCTATAACATAACACATACCGAAATTGGAGATGATTCATCCTTTGTCCCAAACCATCAATAGGGATGATGAAAAGAATATCTTGTGCATGTGGGGCACGAGTACTACTAAGAATAGCCACCTGTCTTGGACTTAACGAGTACTTGGAAACAAGGTCCTTCTCAATGACACCAAAATAACACTTTGCCAAGGTTTTCATCATTTGGGGGGTAGAAGCACCAGCGGCGACAGAGAGAAAGTCTTTGTTATAAGTAACGTTGAAAGTATCAAGAGCGTGCTGAAATGAAGAACCATGGGAAACAATACCTGTTTTGGCCAGTATCTTATCCTGTAGATCGCTCGTCTGCATACGAGAGGCAAAAAAAGCATATTGGATGATATCTCCCACTGAAAGGATGCCAAGACCACCTAGATTTATTGGTAGGGTGGCAAGCCGCCACTGCTAATTACTAAAACCCGGCCCGGAAGTAGTAACAATCTTCTCCAAGGATGTACGTAATGTCTGATCAAACTGAACTTGGGCCTCCAACAAAAACAAGAGGAGCATGTCCTCAAAGCATAAGATAATTTCTCCACTCCTACACAATTACGCAGAAGGAGAAGCTCACATTGAGGATCGTTATTTTTTGAATGGCCTCCATTAAAGATATGGTTTTAGAGACCCTTTTTGAAGCTAAATCATGACAAAAACTTTCATCCAGACTAACAGAACCACCAAGAAGTTTGACACCATTAAGCAGGCGAGTGATATTTATAGGAAACACACCCCCCTCTACTTCTAGGATCATCTACAGGCCATAAAAGTTCAGTCTTATCAACATTCAAAAACAAGCCACGAGTCGGGCCCTCTGTCATGATGATGTCAAGCGCCTTGGCAACCATGAGGGTGTCACCAACAATAGTACCATCATCAAGATACCAAGCTTGAAGGGTAAGCTCACAAGACTGATTAATAGCATGAACCAAAGGGTGCAAAGCCAGGGAAAACAGCAAAGGGCCCAACGGATCCCCTTGTTGGACCCATGGCATGACCAAATGATAGAGTCATCATAATACAGCCGAGCAGGTCATACATAACAAAACTCAACCCAAGGGACAATGGACGGGCATCGCACCCTAGCTTCCTGAAGTAAGACACTCCTATCGACAAGATTGAAAGCATTCTTAAAATCCACCAAAAGCATAGCGAGTCCAACTTCACAACCTTTATACTCAATGAGCCTATTCACATAATGGAGAACAGCCTCGAAACCACCATGGACACCAACCCCAAATTGAAAATCATGTAAATAAGAATTCATGGAATTACCAATAGAAGAAGAGGCTACCTTAGACACAAGCCTACGCCATACAGTACCAACAGCGATAGGGTGTAAACCGCCACCAGGCTTGACTAAAGGAGTTAAAGGGGCACTAGCGATATACTCCCCTAGTTGAATAGGGCACTTTCCATAGAGAAACAGATTGACAACTCCAGTAATTGACCTAAATAAGTCATCAGCGATAGCGGAAGCCGCCCCTCCCAGAATATCCATAAAATGTTATGCCCGAAGCCCATCACGACCACATGACGTCCCTTTGGGGAAGCTACGGATCCTGTTAAACACCAGTTCTTTGTGGACGAAAAGGGCATTCCATCAAGCGGAGACGAGGACGAAGCCATAGGGGGCATGCGGGTGTTTGGCCTCGAGCTCATACAAGGTGTCAGGAGTGGGTGTGGCGACGCTAGAGGAAGTGGGCACCTTAATAGCAGCAGTGAAGTGCCCATCTTCCAGTTTACGCTTACATTGAACCAGGTTAGCTCCATCTTGGTCCTTAATTTTCTTCACCCCACAGAAGGATGGAGTCACTTCGCCCAAACGATCCATCACCAAACCAAGCCTGTCTACGGGATCCCTCCATCTGAGAATAACATGAGAAATACAGTCAAGTTGGCATCATTCTCTCTCACCAGATCGTCGTTGAGCTCTGTTTGTTGGCAAAAAAGTAGACAACACACAAGCTGGCAGAATAAGAAGTTGCACCCACACTGATAAGTCCCCCGGGCACGCAAGGACTTTATCCAGTGCACTACGAAAAAGCTTAGCAAATTCAAACCGTGCCCTAAGGGGAATACACTTAACCGTGCGTAACTTCTTTGAAAAAATCCGATCTAGAAGGTTGATGTCAAAACAAGTGGACTCAATACCAAGAGAGGGCATCGCAGATGCAGCTCCCTCAACAACCTCATCAGTAACAAGAGTACTAACCGGCTCAACAGAGATACCCTCGACTATATTCGGAACCAGCCTAAGGGGCACAGGGATACCGGAGATCGCAACTTCATCAAAACTAGGTGCGGAACCACTTCACTAACAGCATCTTTACAATTCTTACTAAAAGTGTGAGTGCAAAAACACACACCCACAAAGCCATATGCCCGCCTGATGAAATGCCCGGTCTAATGCAGAAAATAAGAAGAAGTCGGTCGCAATACGTGCTTTGTGAGAAGCCTTCAAACCATCAGTCTTAAAATGGCAAGTGGTCAAGTGGTCAATAAAATACTTCTTAGTAAACCCTTTCTCATTCCCGCCACGACACCCCTTGTGCCCTTGTAAAGGATAAGAAATCCGAATGGTGCCAAAGCTAGCCATGATAAGTAAAATGCCATTTTGTAAAACCACAATATCAGAGCCACCAGACCGATCCTTTTGCAAAACCTCAAAGCCTGACCGCAAAACCAAATAAGCTAAAATGCAAAACCCACCAGCAAGGCCCACAAACAATCAAAAAAACAAGCCCATGGGGCCTGAATCAACAAACAAACCAGAAAAGGGCCCAACTAGACAACAAACAACAAAATCAGTCGAAACGCCGTAAATGTGGGTCCCGCATAAACCCCCACGTCACAACAAGTCTGTCCTACCATCACACAAGAACGCAAAATCCTTCCAAGCAACAAAATAACCAAATCGCTGGATCTATTATCCAATAGACAAATCGCTGAACCCTAACCAAATCGCTGGATCTATTATCCAACAGACAAAACGCTGAACCTTATCATCTCCGAAGACAAACCGCTGCCCAGAGAAGGGAAATGCAGCACAGGTTCGAGGACGTATATTCTAACGAGAGGGAGATACCCCCAAAGATGACCAACAGTTAAGGAGGAGCAAGATATGTGCAGAAAAAAATAACAACAAAAACAAAAGTGAGTCTCGAAACAAGACCCCTGAGCGCGAACTGTACAGGGAATATAAATAGCAACCAAACGACCAAAGATCCAACTAAGAGCTGAATTGAAGGTGCATGAACATGGGAGGCAAGGATTAGGGGTGAGGTGCCATGATCGCCAAAGTCGCCACACACACAAACACCTTTGAGTTTCAATTATTATTATTATTATTATTATTATTATTATTATTATTATTATTATTATTATTATTATTTTATTATTATTATTATTATTTTATTATTATTATTATTTTATTATTATTATTATTATTATTATAATTATTATAATTATTATAATTATTATTATTATTATTATTATTATTATTATTATTATTATTATTATTATTATTATTATTATTATTATTATTATTATTATTATTATTATTATTCATTTCCGTCACTTTGTTAGTGGAAATCATCTCCTTTTTGCAAAGAATCCATTTTCAAAGAGTTTCAATTCTCCACTTTATTTCCTTATAGATGTATGTATCAAACATTAGAAATGATTTCATTTCCATTTACTCATCTCAATTCTTTGTACCAAATATGCCCTAATAAAATTATAATTGGAAGAGATTGCAAGGAAAATAATAAAAATTGGAAAACAATGTTTTCTAAATGAAAAAAAAAAAAAAAATCAGTAATTTCTCCACCAAAATAACAGAAATGGAGTTAGCAAAATTACACTACCCATTTGATGAGGCGAAAAATGATCCGTTTTTAGGGGGTCATTTAAGCAGGAATTGAATTTATTTGATTAAATATTGCCCTAAATCATTTCTTTTGTG
Source organism: Artemisia argyi (assembly GCA_030686995.1). Classification (NCBI taxonomy): domain Eukaryota; kingdom Viridiplantae; phylum Streptophyta; class Magnoliopsida; order Asterales; family Asteraceae; genus Artemisia; species Artemisia argyi. The sequence goes on along the minus strand of CM060698.1, from coordinate 90,230,282 downwards.
ATTTTAGGTACTTTGGGAGTGAATTCTGGAAAATGAAGCATTTTGGACGTTTTTGAAGCATAAAAGTGAAGAAAACGACAAAGTCTTAATTTTCCTTGCTGGGAACAGTACCTGACGGTGTCACCAATTTGTTAATTACAGCGTCAAGAGGAAAACAAGAGGTGAAGAAGGTAGAGTCCATGATGATCTAGGATGTTTTTACACTAGGGCCTGACGGCGTCACCATAGGCCGTCATGGCCCCATTACTCATGACGGCCAAGGAAAATTTACTCTTGATGGCGTCAGATCTGGAACTAGGCAATCCAATTTTATTATGGGCGGCAGGTTGACGGCGTCAGAATTTTCTTCTTGACGCCGTCACCTTGGAAAATCTATATATACTTTTGTAATTTTCATTCATAAGAGAGGACAATTTTAGGGACAACTTGGAGAAACCCTAGCACGATTTTATCAGTATTTTCAAGGGTTTTCACCCCTTGAAACCTTTCATGTTCAATTAAGATAAGTATCCTTTCAATTCATTCAATATGTCTATGTGTTGTTTGAATATATCTTACGCTTGTCTTGATTTCAACATGCTTGGCTAGATATCTTGTGTGTTTGCTTAGATGTAGTGAAACCTAGATGTTGATTATGGGTTGATTGCTTGTTTATAGTTGTCACGGATGAATGATTTCAATGTTAGGCTTAAGAAAACTGGCAGACTTCCATAGTGTAACTTGCTTAAACGTCTTAAGAAGCATGAACCAATGCGTACTAGGTTTTTATGGTTGTATTTAATGCATGAGCGAATTCTAATGATCCCATGTTAGGAGCTTCTTGCAGGCTCGACATAGGAGTGAAGTAGGAGCTTATAGAGTTGGGGAAGTACGTATGCCACCCCACGATTGGTATTAAGGAATATAACCCGTCATCTACGCAACTGTAACAAACTATCAACCTGTAAAAGACATCTACGGAGTAATGAAATCTAAGTAAACACAATTTTCCCATTTATTGTTCACACCACTAGTTTAATTAGTTTATTTACATTTTTGTTATTTTATTTTGATTACATCTTTAGTTATTAGGTTAGTTGATTAGCAACTAATTCCGCCCACTCTTCCAAAACCCGAGATTTTAATTGCTTTTATAAATATATAAAAATACAAAAATTATCATCCCTCACCTCTAGACCTAGTTTTTAGGCTTTCTAATCCTAGCGACACTATTCTTGAGTTGAACGATCAATCCCCCGGTACTTGTCACTATACTATACTACAACGATCAGGTACGCTACCTGGTGGGGGTTGTAAGCTTCTCCAGATCCCTTGAGAGGTAAAGCCTGGGGCAATTCCCACGCATCAAGTTCTTGGAGCCGCAGCCCGGGGAATAGTTATTGTCTAGGTTAGGATTTCTTTTAATTTGGTCTGCTTGCTAGATTCCTTTCTAGTAAGATTTTATTTTTATTTTTAGGTTTTCTTTAGTCTATCTTATTTCTTCGTGTCTTTGTTCGTATTAGGTTGGTCTTTATGGATTTAGAGAGTCGCCGTTTAGAAGTTAGCAAGAGGCTTTTAGCGTGTAAAAGAAGAAAGAGAGAAGTTAACACATTTAAGGAATTTAATAAGCCCCTCCAAATGAAAATTCAGTTTACAAACTTCTCTCCAACCCCTGATGAATTGAGTTACCACAAATTTCTTTTACAACACCCCTGCCCCTCAAAATATAAAAAGATACCATGGATTAGGAGGCATAACCATAGGAACATAAAAATTCCTTGCATGATTGGATACATGTCTAGAGAGCATACATACATTGATTCAAAAGCACCCATAAATAAAATGTCTAGGCTCTACTACAACTGGATAATGAGTGAAAGGTTAAGCCCTAGAAAAGACCCCTACAACCCCAATAGACTATGTAATTTTGTCAAGAGAGTTAAAGGGGTACACATCTTTATAGGAAATTTTACTTATCAATGCGACTTTGTAATCCTAGAAGATGTTAGAGACATTATAGATCCACACCTAGGAGAAATAGTCCTAGGACAACCTTTTGTTGAGAAGACTAAGATGTATTGTGATCATGGGAAGGGAATAGTTCAGTTTACTGATGGGATAGAAAAGATTGCTTTTATGATGCCTCACATGAAGGAAGAATTAAAGGGCAACAAGAATTTACAAATTGATGAGATTCGACCTTATGAGGTTAAGGAAGATGGAATTGATGATGATGCTTATTATGAGAGGAGGCGAACATTCTATTCAGGTTGCATGAATCTAGGCCCTGAGTACAAGCGTGATGAGAATTGGGTTAGATGTTTTGAGTCAGCACAAAAGTGGGAAAGGAATACGTAGCCCATGACCTTGAGTCTAGCTACAAGACTCGTAAATAAAGAAAAGCGCTTCTTGGGAGGCAACCCATGCTTTGTGTGATTTTTAATTGTTTGATTGTTATTTGTTTCCGTATGCATGCTTTATTTTTATTGTTGGTAGATCATGTTTCAAAAATAAAATGGTGAAAATACTTTATTTTGTCGTTTGACTTAATCCTAACTTCATCCAAAGGTATTTCGCAAAAGATAAGTGTAAGGGGAAACCCCAAATATGTTTTTAAGAAACAAAATTGATCATGATTCTCCACAATATTTAAATGAACATGTATATTCGTATTTTTAGAGTCAAATGCTTGTATCGAGTCATAATGATGTTTTGCAGGATTTTCCAGGAAGTAGGACATAAGTTTTTCCAGAAATTTTCCGGAAACTTAACATAAAGATTTCTGCAGATCACTTCTGACGGCGTCATGTGTAAAATTCTGGAAATTTTGCTAGTTTTGTTTTTCTAACGGAGTCTTAACGTTTTTGTTAATTCTTTAGTTTTATAAACTCCAGGAAATTTGCATACATTCATTCCACAAGCATTATATCTTACATTGTTTTCTAGGATTTGTTAGCATATATAGATTGCTGCCGATTTTATGCGAGGTTGCCTTGTTTGTTTTCTCAGGTTTAACATGTTATGTATGACAAGAAGATGATTTATATTCTGGAAGGGAAGCTTTGATTGTTCATTTTCTTGGAGGAAGATCTAACCTAGTTACCACACTATCCGCACCGAGCGAATCAGGGGAGTATTTGATTTCATTCTTTTACCTATTTTACTTTTACATTCTTTAATTGAATAGTGGGGACAATGTTCATCCTAAGTGTAAGGGGAGGGTAAATGATGATACCTTATAGGATACACTTTCACTTGAGTTTGTTTGTTTGATGGTAGGTGTGTAATAAAACTAAAAGAAAAACTTGTTAGTGTAATTTTAGCGCCAAATTTAAATTTTTTTACAACATTTAGGAGTGAAACTTTAGCCTTAGCAAGCGTCTCATGGATAGGAGTTGTATGACTAGCACGAAACCGTACCATTCAGAAAAATTTTCCACCCAAATATGTGAGGTTCGCCTTTAGATTTGATAGAAAAAACATTTACTATTAGTGCTTATGAGTGTATCGGTAGCATTTAGATTCTAGAACTTGCGTTAGCGATGCATCCCGAGACTGCTAGTGAGACTACATTCGTGTAGTAGGATTTACTACATGATAAGAGGCATTAGGATCACCATTGTATTAAACCCGTATCATAATTACTTGACCATTTAAGTCATATTACTTGGCTAGTAAAGTCAACTAATTTTTCCCACACCCTTAGTGTTGTACTCATTTTTAGTACACGAAACCCCTAGTACACCCCTCCGAGCCTATCTTTTCGTTTCTAACTTTAAGCATCTTACTTAAAGGAAGAATTTGTTACAACCCACTTAAATGTACACCCAAATCGCCTTAGCCTTCCGTGTATGCACTCATCTTTAGTGCATTATTGTTATTTGTTTAAACCCTAGTTAATTATCTAATTGATTACATGGTTGCTAAGTCGAGTCATATCTTTGTACATATTGTTTTGGGACGATTGGGACTCATGGGTAAAGTACTTGTGTTATGGAGTAATGGGGAAGAACATCATTTATTACCCCCATATGTGCATTAATCTTAAAAGTACTCCAAGTGTTTTGATTATCTTAATCCGAGTCATTAGATTAGTTTATTGTAAAGTATGTAAAAATTCAAGTGTAAGGGGAATGTTCATTCCCTATGATGTATTATTTTGGATGGTAGGGTAAGAGTGTATGCAAAAAAAATAATAAAAAAAATCAAAAAATAAAGAAAAGAAAAAAAATAGAAAAAGAAAAAAAGAGAAAAAAAATATACAGACTACCATCCCGTTTCATTCTAAGTTTATTTTATGTTTTTGTTATTTTTCATTTATTAGCTTAAGTCGAGTCTAGTCTTGGCTTAGCAACGCCATATTGTACATGTAATTAACCAAGATTATTAACTCGCCACCAGTAAAGATTGCATTTATCCAACAAAAGCGTGTATTCCATATCCCTACACCTAACGTTATAACCCTTTGAAAGACCTCTTTGATAGTTTATCCTAGGTGCTTACGCCATGTGGTGGAGGTTTGATCCTTTCGCAAGCCTATGGTAATCTATTTTGTTATGACAGGTAGTGAGAGATGTTTTCCATTTCCATATTGTGATATATACTTTATTACACCCGAGAGATGTGAGTATCTAAACACTATTTGTGAGGTGCTAGTGTATGACCTCCGTGCTTGTCTTTGGTCTTTAGTGGAACGATTATTTGTTGTATTACTTTTATATTAGTGTTAAATGACCCCTAACTTGTATTTTGACTAGAATAAAAGCGCATTTGCTTGAGGACAAGCAAATCTCAAGTGTAAGGGTATATGATGAGACGAAAAATGATCCATTTTTAAGGGGTCATTTAAGCCCGAAATTGAATTTATTTGATCAAATATTGCCCTAAATCATTCCTTTTATGATTTTAGGTACTTTTGGAGTAAATTCTAGAAAAGAAAGCATTTTGGACGTTTTTGGAGCATAAAAGTGAAGAAAACGGCAAAGTCTTAATTTTCCTTGCTTGGAACAGTACCTGACGGCGTCACCAATTTGTTAATGACGACGTCAAGAGGAAAACAAGAGGTGAAGAGGGTAGAGTCCATGACGATCCAGGATGTTTTTACACTAGGGCCTGACGGCATCACGAAAGGCCGTCATGGCCGCATTACTCATGACGGCCAAGGAAAATTTACTCTTGACGGCGTCAGATCTGGATCTAGGCAATCCGATTTTATTATGGGCGGCGGGTTGACGGCGTCAGAATTTTCTTCTTGACACCGTCACCTTGGAAAATCTATATATACTTTTGTAATTTTCATTCATAAGAGAGGACAATTTTAGGGACGACTTGGAGAAACCCTAGCACGATTTTATCAGTATTTTCAAGGGTTTTCATCCCTTGAAACCTTTCATGTTCAATTAAGATAAGTATCCTTTCAATTCATTCAATATGTCTATGTGTTGTTTGAATATATCTTACGCTTGTCTTGATTTCAACATGCTAGGCTAGATCTCTTGTGTGTTTGCTTAGATGTAGTGAAACCTAGATGTTGATTATGGGTTGATTGCTTGTTTATAGTTGTTACGGATGAATGATTTCGATATTAGGCTTAAGAAAACTGGCAGACTTCCATAGTGTAACTTGCTTGAACGTCTTAAGAAGCATGAACCAATGCGTACTAGGTTTTTATGGTTGTATTTAATGCATGAGCGAATTCTAATGATCCCATGTTAGGAGCTTCTTGCAGGCTCGACATAGGAGTGAAGTAGGAGCTTATAGAGTTGGGGAAGTACGTACGCCACCCCACGATTGGTATTAAGGAATATAACCCGTCATCTACGCAACTGTAACAAACTATCAACCTGTAAAAGACATCTACGGAGTAATGAAATCTAAGCAAACACAATTTTCCCATTTATTGTTCACACCACTAGTTTAATTAGTTTATTTACATTTTTGTTATTTTATTTTGATTGCATCTTTAGTTATTGGGTTAGTTGATTAGCAACTAATTCCGCCCACTCTTCCAAAACCCGAGATTTTAATTGCTTTTATAAAAATATAAAAATACAAAAAGAATCATCCCTCACCTCTAGACCTAGTTTTTAGGCTTTCTAATTCTAGCGACACTATTCCTGAGTTGAACGATCAATCTCCCGGTACTTGTCACTATACTATACTACAACGATCAGGTACACTGCCTGGTGGGGGTTGTAAGCTTCTCAAGATCCCTTGAGAGGTAAAGCCTGGTGCAATTCCGACACATCAAGTTTTTGGTGCCGCAGCCGGGGGAATAATTATTGTCTAGGTTAGGATTTCTTTTAATTTGGTCTACTTGCTAGATTCCTTTCTAGTAAGATTTTATTTTTATTTTTATTTTTAGGTAAGAATATTTGTGGACCAAATCTCGTCGGCTTTGATCCATAGCCCATGCTAAAAAAATTGTTTAAACCAAATGTATTCCACGTAATAGGCAATTAAAACAACCTACCCATTTTTCCGTGGATGAGTAAATTGTAATTTGCTTTTTAGCATCTTTTGAGTCTCGGGAAGCCTAAATCTTCTCAGCATTTTTGTCTGTATAAGGCCCTTGCATGCTCAACAAAGGTTGCATGAATCTTTCTTTTCATGTCAACACATTATACAATAAAGGTTAAGGAATGACTTGCGCAAATACTAAGTGCGTCTATACATAAATCAAATTTATTTTAAAATTTTAGTTTACTATATGAACATATAAGAATTTACTCGTGAAATGTGATATAAGTACAACTAATAAATACGCATGAGTTTTTCATTATGTATTAATATCTATTAATATTTTGTAAAAAAATTTATTGGATGAAAGATTTAACTTTGTTTAGCTGACATAGATGTTGAGGTTGAGGTTGATGTTGTTGTTTAACTTTAACTATTGATATTATGTTGTACAAAATGTGCGAGTTTAGTAGCAACTAATAAGCGTTGATGAAGTTAAAATACACTATGTATATAAACTTTAAATAAAATTACACGAGTCGTTGTTATAAGTACAATCGCGTATACTTGATATCATGATGTACAAAATGTGCGAGTTTAGTAGCATATAATGAGCGATGATAAAGTTAAAATATACTCCGTAAAGTTTTTAACAATGTTTTTTCGGATATCCATATATAAACTTCTATTTAGCTGACAAAGATGTTGAGGTTGAGGTTGATGTCATTGTTTAACTTTAACTATTGGTATCATGTTGTACAAAATGTGCTAGTTTTGTAGCACATAATGAGCGTTGATAAAGTTAAAATATACTCCGTAAAGTTTTTTAAAATTTTTTTTCAGGATATCCGTATATAAACGTAAAATAATAATTATATGAGTCGTTGTTATAAGTACAATCGCGTATATTTGATATCATGTTATGCAAAATGTGCGAGTTTAGTAGCACATAATGAGTTTTAGTGAAGTTAAAATATACTCCGTAAAGTTTTTTAAATTGTTTTCCCGAATATATTTATATAAACTTTAAATAACAGTTACATGAGTCGTTGTTATAAGTACAATTGCGTATATTTGTTTTTATATCACAGTAACTTGTGCTTAACATTTAATATCTATATTACCATTAATAATAATTTAGGTGTTTTTCCGTAAAGTTTTTTAAAAATATTTTTCAGGATATCCGTATATAAACGTTAAATAATAATTATATGAGTCGTTGTTATAAGTACAATCGCGTATATTTGATATCATGTTGTGCAAAATGTGCGAGTTTAGTAGCAAATAATGAGTGTTGATGAAGTAAAAATATACTCCGTAAAGTTTTTAAAAAATGTTTTTCCAGATATCTTTATATAAACTTTAAATAATAGTTACCTGAGTCGTTGTTATAAGTACAATCACGTATATTTATTTTTATATCACAGTAACTTGTGCATAACATTTAATATTTATATTACCGTTAATAATAATTTAGCCGTTTTTAATATTCAAACCCGTGTACGCATAAATTAAACTTTTAAATAGGATAACATTAGTCCTTATTTAACATATATTGTAAAAAAAATATTTTAATAGATGAAAGTTTAAAACTAATATTTATTTTAAAAATATTTAACGTATATTAAAACTAATTAGTATATTTACAAAATTTTGTAATTTAAATAGATGAAAGTCTCAAGCTAATATTGATACATGTAAGGACTAAGTTTGTAGATACGCAACATACTTTCTCAAAAGTACCGAACTACGTAACCTACTAAAGGTATTACTTATATCGCTAATAAACTTTCAAATTTTGCACAATATACGCAATGTTGACTATTTTTTACCTGTTTGACCGGTTTGAAGGTTAATATTCAATAAAACATATATTATTGGCCCCTGTGGTTTGCGTCTGTTTTTACCGGTCATCCTTTAACGTTTTTTCAATTATGAAAGTTACAATAATGGTCATTGTGTTTGGGTTGACTTTCACCTTTGGTCCGTTTTTACAAAAACTTTTTTTTCAAATTTTTTCAAAAAAAATATTTTTTTTGAAAATCTTTTAAAAAATAAAATTGTTTTGATATTTTTTTCTCAACAAATTTTTTTTGAAAACTTTTTTCTAAAACTTTTTTTCAAAATTTTATTTTCTAATTCTTTTTTTTTTGAAAAAAAAATTTGAAAAAAAAAATCCAAAAAATAATTATCGAAAAAAAAATCTTACAATATTCGAATTTTTTTTTGGAATTTTTTAGAAAAAAATTAAAATAAATCTAAACTTTTTTAAATTCGAATAAAATTTTTTTAGAAAAATATTTGAATTAAAATATTTTTATTCAAATACTTTTTCTAAAAAAATTTTATTCGAAAAAAATTTTTATTCGATTTTTTTTAATTTTAGAATTTTTTTTCTGAATTCTTTTTATTTTTGGTATATTTTAAGATTTTTTTTCGATAATTATTTTTTGAATTCTTTTTCAAAATTTTTTTTCGAAAAAACGAATTAGAAAATAAAATTTTGAAAAAAAGGTTGTAGAAAAAAAGTTTCAGAATTTATTTTGAGAAAAAAATAGAAAAAAAAGTTTCCGAAACAATTTTTTTTTAAATTGAAAAAAAAAAGTTTTTGTAAAAATGGACCAACGGTGAAAGTCAACCCAAACCACAAGGACCATTATTGTAACTTTCATAATTGAAAAAACGTTAAAGGATGACCGGTGAAAACAGACGCAAACCACAAGGGCCAAGAATGTTTGTTTTATTGAGTATTAACTTGCAAACCGGTCAAACAGGTAAAAAATCGGTCAACATTGCATATATTGTGCAAAATTTGAAAGTTTTTAGCGATATAAGTAATATCTTTAGTAGGTTACGTATTTCGGTACTTTTGAGAAAGTATGTTGCGTAATTACAAACTTAGTCCTACATGTAATTGTAAACAAAATTCATATTATAAAGTACATGGAGTATAAAGTGTAAGGGGTTATTTGTTTATTATCTAAAGTTATTAAAAAACATGGAGACTTATAATTTTACACTTAACTCTATATTCTATACTAGTCGCATGACCCGTCCGATGGACGGGCTAGCGTCATGCAAATTTAATAATATTATTACTTATTAGGTCCATACATTTATGTTTAAAGTTACATATTTATTTTGTTAATGATAAACATATCATTTCAAAATTGTCTAATTGCATATTAGCATTGTAAAAATTTAACCATAGATACTTAAACTGATAAAAACAGTAAATAAAATTAAAACATGATTAAGACATTAAGTTTTTAATATTGGAAGCACTAAAAACATGTAAAGCTCAAACAAAACCATTCTAAAGATACTAAAAATGAAATTTTGGAAATGACTCCGAAAACCATCGTAGATGTAGATTGTCATAGTCAAAGCTCTTAATATCGTTGGTCTCAACATCATTCTCTTCATTGTCGGAATGGTCAATAAAATAATCCATAGTTGACATCGAAGCAATCTGTTTTCCATGGTATTTAGCGAGTTCATCCTTAAAATGGAGCCCATTCAATTCATAATGATGCATGGACTACTCAAGTGTTTGATATTGACCGGATACTTTTGCTCTTCAAAACTCTTTTACGTTTATTATTTTAATAGTTACAAACCTAATTGTTTATCGTACCCTTGACACATTATTTATTATTCTTTTCAAAAATAATGTAACATATTTACGTTCTTTGTTGTTTATTATCTCCTTGACGAATAATTTCTTTAGAAACCCAGTGAATCATGTTCAAGAGTTGGTTTGTACATGCCACGTCCAATTTTTCACACATGGACAACTATATGTGGTTCTTTCGCGTGTCAAAAGCAAAAAAGGTTTGAAGGTTGTTGTTTCTTATGCGGATGGTAATCTATCATAAACTACTACAAATGTAGTGGACAAAGAAGTTCTTCAAGGTTTATATGGTTGCACCCAAGAAATATTTTGAGTGGGTTTTCCTAAAAAAATATACAGTAATGAACAATCCATCGTATAATGCATGGTAAAGGACCAGGTAGAAAGATGGGAGCTGAGAGGACTATGTAACATGTAAAAATTGGTTCAGGTCAACAAACCATTTATAAGTATGCGCCAAGCCATTCATGTTGACACATAAACACTTTTCTGTCTATTATTTAGAAGGAAAAAAAAGTTATGAAAGATTTGTGCATTTATCACAAAAACAATAAGTTGTTATAACAATAATAGTCTAAATATTTAATGAGAACAAAGATTAAAAAAAAAAAAAAAGAAAAGACTTTGGGTGAATTTCAAGTTTCAACCCATTAATGTCAATGAGAACAACAAAGATTCTTAACCATATACAGTGACCTACTAATGTTAGAGTACTAAGAACTATCTCACACACCATTTTTCTGAAAGAATATTGATTCATTATGAAGTTGAGTTCCAACCCACTCCATCAAATAGTCCACGTATTCAGGAGCAGATACTTCTATCGGTTTTTTTACAGTAACTCCATCAATCCACCTGTACGCGTATCTGCAAATGTTCGACTAATGTTCATAAACTCAATCAATAATGCAATACACTGTCATCATCGTACTCCACCAATGTTCATAAACATTTTCAATTATATATATTAATATGTGGAAACAAACTCTAGATGCTACAACACCTTATACCATGATGTAATCCCCATCCCAGGTTTGGGCAATGTCACAAAGCTTATTAATTAACTTATTGACATGTTTTTATGAACATGTAGCCCACCAAAGATATTTTTCAAAATTCATTCATCACATCAAGGTGCATATACTACAAATGGTTTATAAATGAGCAAGATTAATATAAACAATATGTTCAAAAAAGTTTAATATAAGCAAATTGTCCATGTAAAGAATGAAAAAAGAACATTAACTAAAAAGGCTTACGAAGTTACCATTATGCAAGAGATAACAGCCTCGTTGTTTTCTTATAATGTACCCATGACTAGCACACACAAACTTGGTAAGTTGAATCTAGCAAAACTGTCTAAAAGCATGTCGAACATTATTTTCTTCCTAGTATCTTTGATTAGCAATAACAATTTTATTGGTGAGAGGTTGAGGCCAAAATATTGGGCAGGTCAGGAGAGTGGAAAACGGATCACAGTGAGTAAATTTTCACTCTGGGTTGGGTTGTGTTGACTCGGGACACTTTTTCTCCAACTTTTTAACATTTGTAATGATTTAGCATGTCAAATATAATTACAAAAGTTACTTCATTAATAAGAACTTAATATTATAATTTAAGAGGCTTCATGCCCTATTTTAAGCGACTTTTGACCCACTTAACCAATTCGACTTGTTTCCTTTTAAGACTTCTCAGTTGACCCATAAGAGATAAAGCATTACCCTAAATCCTAATTTACCCGTTCATAAGTAAATGGATCAAAATCGTCACATATACCCAAACTCTCAGTTTGTATGCTAAGCCCAATAGAAATATAATTTTCAGAAAGCAAAGAGAGACTAATGTTTTGTTCCTACTTAGCACATATGCACAAAATAAATAAATAAATAAATAAAATAAAACCCTAAGCACTTAAACTTGTAGTGCAACAAAATACATACCATATTTATGGTCTTGTTGTTGTAGTAGTAGAGCTACATAAGTTGTCAGAGTATTTGTTTGATCCTGCTCTATCTTGTACTTTTCTACAAGCATAATTTTTCCTACCTATACCAAACTGATAATGGATGATTAGAAGTATTCATAATCATTTAGAAAAACTTCAAAGACGTATTTAAGGAAATATAAAATCAAATATGAATTTAAAAACATTTAAATCTGATTGCAACATGAAATAACCTTTCCAAACCTTTTGAACTTCATAAATAGTAGTATGCTCTGGTCATCTGCAACCTTGAATTTTTGTTTTACTTTGAGTTTCTTCTCCTTCAGCTCTGCTTCACGTTTCCAGCCTTGAACATACCTGCCCCTAACATCCTCAACGGAAGAAGCTACATTAGCTTTTGAGCATGTTCAACTGCTTTATCAAAGAAGTAAATTCTCCATAGCGTTAAGTCAATCATAATCTATTAATTCGTTTGACTGAAACATAATACATATTTGTATTACTTCATGTGCACATTGACAGTAATGTATAACAATAAGCATATTATTGACTGTAATTATAAACATGAAATTAATACTAAACTATTCCATACTACTGTAAGATACTTTTTCAAACTACCATACGATACTTTTAAACAGACCTATTCTTTATACAATTCTTCAAATTTTTTTGTTAAGTCGTCAATCAACTCAATAGAGTGTTTTCACACCACTTTTTATCTTTTCTTTCTTATCAAAGGGCTTCAGTTGTTGAGGATATTCAGATCTCACTTGCTCCAGAACCGAGATAACAACTCTCTGTTTCAGTTTCAATTAGTCAGTCGTAAAATACTAAAACGAAGATTAATAATCTAAACAATAAGAAGCAAAAATAAACAACCTTTGTGGGTCCAGACGCATTTCCTTAACTACTTCCTCTATGTACACATAGAAAAAGCAGCATTAAGTCCCTCTTTTGTCCACTCCATGATACCCATGAGGGTTGTACGTTCGAACCACTTTATATTCATCATATACAAAATCATGAAATTTAGGTAAAATCATGCACACAATAAGATGAGTACTCCAATTAGATTAATGTCAAACATACCACTTTACAAATACAAAATCAAATTTCCTTCGTATATTCAAAGACCTTGTGTCAGTTTTGATAAGTGACCTTTTTGAGAACACTTGACGTACACGTACATTAAAAAAGTGCCATGATTATTGCATCAATTACCTTTTTGGAAATTTTTTAAAAGTCAAAGTATACTTTTAATCCATATCACCTTAGTTGCATAATAATTGATACTAATTCAACTTCTGCATAGCTTTTTCAAGGAAATTTAGGTACTTGACAGTTAGTCATAGACTATTAGTGAAGCTATGTGTCAAGTAACATGTTACATTTTTCATGTGACGGTGGGACTAATATGTATGATAAATGATTTAAAATAACTCAAAAACCTTTTTAACTAAAAATTTAGCTTGGTTTAGGCAATATAGTTTTAAAATTATTGCTAACTTCGAAACAATTGTTACCTCAATAATGTGTGATAATCATCTTGACGATTCAATAGCAAGTGTTTATAGATCAAGATTTGATGAAAAGCATTCACCATCTCCTATTCCTCTTCATCTCTAGCATCATCTATCGAAATGGAAGCATACTGGCAATTTGAAGCCCGTTTATTATTTCAAGTTTTGACGGAGCTTATCGGCCATGTTGATTCACTTATTGATTTCTTATTCGAAGATGTAATCCTGACTCTTCTCTTACATCCACAAATGTTACCAAATCATATACTTCGGTACTTTTATCATCTTGGTTCAATTCTACAACATAATAACAATAAATTTAACTAAAAAATATATAAATAATGCAAGAACCACTCTTATGTTCATATTATGGGGGTGTTTGGGATCTACTCCGAAAATGGTTATTGCATTATTAAAGGGGTGTTCAGAAATGCTTATTAAAATAGCTTACTTGTTTTAATGCCTTTTGGAGAAATGTCTCGAATAGCATATTGCTTTATAAAAACCGAAAATGCTTTATTCAAAACAACTAATGTAGCTCATGAATTAGTGGTTTCACTAAGCCAATCCCAAACATCCAAATACTCACAATTGGTAAACCAAATAAGCAATTCAAAAATCTCCTGACACGTCTAAACGGGTTATTAAACATAAGTTTCATTCAAGAATTTTTGAGTAAATTGCAAGAATCGTCCCTGTGGTTTGCCCAAATTGCAGATTTCATCTCTGAGTTTTCGAAAGTGCAGGCGGCCTCCCTGTGAGGAGGTTTTGGTTCCGTTTTGGTCCCTGGCCATGGACTAAACTTGCAATTTTGAGCAAACCACAGGGGCTAAACTTACAATTTTGAGCAAACCACAAGTACCAAAACGGAATCAAAAACTCCTCACAGGGAGGCCGCCTGCACTTTCAAAAACTCAGGGACGAAATCTGCAATTTGGGCAAACCACAGGGACGATTCTTGCAATTTACTCAGAATTTTATAAAATAGTGGGTGTTCATAAGAAAGAAATCACAGTTATAACCCGATAAAGCACAAAAACGTAAACATTTTCGTTCTAGTATTTTATCAAACACTTGGTATGGATATTACTGTCACCATATAATAGCTTCATTTAAATCCAATTTAAACACAAATCAGACTAACAAAAATCAATTAAACGGCTCATAAAAAAATTAAGTATTTACCTTGAACAAATCACAACTTTGCATTTAATCAAGATGATGATCTTCCTAATTCGAAATACCTTCTTTGAAATTCTTAGTATCGGCGCCTGGGCTTGTGTCGTTTTAATTAGGGTGATTTTAAGGTTATGAATCTGGATGTGTTTTTAATTATTTTGAATCAAGAATCAAAATAAAATGATTTGGTGAGATTGAGATAACGAAGGGAGACTTGTTTTTGAATTAAAAGTGACAGGATTATTTTTTGATGATTTGAATGTAATTGATTGTGAGTGCTGAAGAATAGTGATGAAGGTGAAGCAAAGAGGCGTGTGTGAGGAGAGTGATAGGAGTGTGTATTTGGTTGGCATGTAATTAAAATGAGACAGGCTTTGCTAGCTTGGAGGTTTTCACATATTTTTTTTCATGCTAAGTGGCATATGTGAGGTGGCATGATCCTCTATTATATATGTTGGGAGATTTAAAATTAAAACACTAAACTTTTATTAATTACATTTTTTTTTAAGTTTTTGTTTTCATAAATTTGACACCTATATTTTTATGTGTTTCTTTTCCCAATCAAATTCTCCACAAAATTTATTAAAGTTTGACCAAAATCAACTCAATTTTGACTTTTTATTCGCAAATCATATTGCTTGATTTCGCCTATGTGTCAAAATTAAGCTCTCCTATTTGTTCAATTTTTTCCCATAAGATTGTTTTATAAAAAAAAACTCCGAAATAATGTAATTATTTTATTATATAAAATATAGA
The DNA here is from genome assembly GCA_030686995.1 of Artemisia argyi. Classification (NCBI taxonomy): domain Eukaryota; kingdom Viridiplantae; phylum Streptophyta; class Magnoliopsida; order Asterales; family Asteraceae; genus Artemisia; species Artemisia argyi. The sequence continues at coordinate 90,214,810 of CM060698.1, read as the reverse complement.
TAGTCATTTACTATTTTGGTACCCATGCATCATGAAAAGTATAAATATTTTGTACTTTCTACCTCTTTCACTCTTGTTTACAGTAAAACCTAATGTTTTAGGGATGTGTTAACTGGACCCTCCTTACCATGGGGGTACACCTACTTTAGTCAAAATGTACAAGTTTTATTGCAGACAGTACAGGCGGCGGCGGCGGCAATGTCTTCCACAAACCCTCCCTACAGGGGGTCTGGTTAACTCATGCCAATGTTTTATCAGTTTTTATTTCATATTTTTTGTTTGACCATCTATACGTACACTCAAGTATCTTAAGATTAGCTCCACGTATTAACATATTAACAAAGTTGTTTGATCAGAAACTCAACAATGTAGGTAAAGAAAGTTGATCAACAATTGCTACCGTTTAAAACAAAAGACATTTGACCTAATAATATGCGATAACAAATAAAAAGTTGTGGACTCAAAGTCTCTAGTGAAACATGTGTGATATTTTAAGTGGCAAAGATTTGTGAATAATTCTTCTTGCAAACCAAAAAACAAAAGTATTATGCTTTATCGTTATGCTCAAACAACATACTCATATTTTGTGCCAAGTGTTAATATAGAAAAAGTCCAAACCAATCGACAATGAACCTACATGGAAAATGGAAACTAGTATCGTCCCTGGGTATACGATACTTGGATAAAAATAAATAATGGTATACTCAACACGCGTTTTACTCCAAATCTATTTTGCTCAATCCTTATTTATTGGTGTTTATTTGAGCTGTATTTCTATAGCTTCTGGCTAAAATATTTTTTATGACCGTAAACTGCTAGATGTAAACTGATAACGGGTAATTGTGTGCTGATATATGGTACACAAGGATGATAACTACAAGTTGTTGTTTATTTTATGTTTATGTTTGGTAAGATAGTTGTAGATGTAATGATAAAGTGAATGACCATAAAGTACATTCGCATAATTTGAATCAAATAAAAACTTATTAATTGTCGATATCATGAGTTTTATGATGCATGAGTCATCAAGTTTTTGACGGATGGCTACAAACATTACACATTCATATAATGATACGTAGTTTGGATGATGTTGGAATAATTATATAAAATCAAAGATGTTACATGTCGATCTCTCGAATCATATTCTAAAATCATATAAACTCGATATTGAGCTATTATGTTGTTTTAACAACAATCTCCATAATAAGCTGCCATAGTTAAATGTGAGTCAGTAACATTGTAAGTATTCTAGTATACATACATCTATATTATTTATATTAATAATATATTCATCACATCAACAATATATATTCATTTTATATATATATATATATATATATATATATATATATATATATATATATATATTCTTGTAAAAGGTCAAAATTGCTTATATATACAGCTTAAACTTTTAATTACATATATATCTAATCTAAACTTATAATTACATATATATCATTCGTAAACTTTAAATATGTCATATATATATATATATATATATATATATATATATATATATATATATATATATATATATATATATATATATATATATATATATATATATATATATGAGAAAATATTAGCTACAATTAATTGTAGCCAATTGACTATAATTTTGTGCTATAAATGTGGGTCCCTGATTCATTTTATGGGTCTTGATTTTTTTTCTGTGGGTCCCTGATTCAATGCTAGTGTATTTTTAATGAAGTATTGTAGCCAAGCTATCCCATATATATATATATATATATATATATATATATATATATATATATATATATATATATATATATATATATATATATATATATATATTCAAATAACTATTTAATTTAAATTTACAATTCCAAAATACATAACAATTATAATTATAAAAAATATTTCTTAAATATATTTTTCCTTTATTTATAAACTTGTTGGAGTAGTATATACATTTTCATTGCAAACATATTGTAACTGTGATGTATAATATATAATTTGAACATTCTCCACACATTCAACATGAAACAAACGAACCCATATGTGAATTACAAATTCTATGTTTAATACAATTAAGCAATGCACAGTGGTTTTAGTCATACTTTTCTCTCCAAGAATACACCAAAAAGAACACCCAAGAAGTTGCGAGAAGAGTATCCCCAACAAGTTGCTTAGGCCAATCACGAGCCAAATCTTCGAGTCTTCTCTCAAAGTAAATTCTCCATAAAGCCATAGACAAGTGAAGTACAACACACCCTTTCGCGAAAAACCCTTGAAACTCTCTATCTTTAACAAAAGCAACCATAAAATATATAAACCCGATTCCACAAAGAAGCAATCCCACAAACGAATACGAAGTCTCTAACAACAATTGATCATGTGGTGTAGAACCTGAGAGTTTACGTGCTGTCTCAATACCATGGCCCAAAACCGATATCTCATTGTGGTAGAACATGATCAAACCACCACAAGATATCGCGATGGACGAATGTAGAAGACATATTAAGAAGAACCCAGATGATTCCATAGGAGCTACAAATGGTTCAACTAATGATGGTTATCAACCCTGTTCATGCAAGATTAAATACATGAGGTGAAAAGATTTAGAAGGTTTATAAATTTGATGATAAATGATAAACCCTACATGTGGACTTGATATGATGTGATCTGATCTAAAATTGGGATTGGAGATTAAGAATTGGAAGTATCGATGCGAAGATGACGGGAAGAGAAAGTGAGTGTGTGAGTTGGAACAAGTGCATTGTAATTTGGGTAGGTGGTTTGTCGTTATATTATAATTTTCTATTTACCAACTTGCAAATTTTTGGTTGTTTCAACTTTCAATGTATCAATATGAGCGTGATATAAAATCAAGATGTGAAATTATATTACTAGGTATGTCGACATGGTTGGGTTGGTGACTTTGGTTTCACATCCTAATACTATTAATCTATGTATCTATAAAAAATTGTATCAAACACATAAATATTCTCATTAGCTTGTGGAATTATCTTATTTTTTTTATTACTACTAATTAGATAATTGTTAGATAATTGTGTACACGACTTATATTATAATATAGTAAATGAATTCATAGCTCAACTTTTTTTCGTAATTTTTTACGTGTTTAATGAATTCGTTTCACAACACTCCGAATGTATATGTTAGTTGTATTTATTTGTTTGAGTTTCATGTTGCTTTCCTGTGACATTATTATTCCCGCATATAGAAAGACCCTCGCAATCTCTTACCCGTCAAATACTCCCCTATAGTATATGATTTTTTCGAATCAATATTGTATTAATTGAAATAAAGGTTAAAGTTGTAAAAATTTAAATCAATAAAATTAATAAACTCATTAAAAATGTAAAAACAAAACATAAATATCAAAATGAATGTTAAATTAAAAAGCACAAAATTTTTTTAAAAAATATACTAAAATTATATCATAAAAATAAATAAATAAAAAGATATTTCAATTTGAAAATAAAGATAATTTTTAGTTGAGATGTGTCATATGTCACTTTTTGTTTGGAGCTTGTTATTTTAATTTTTGATAAAACTCACAACTTAAATGCTTTATAGTATTATAAATATAGATATGTTTTGCAAAACTAGCGCTAGCAAAAAGGTAGTATAGCAAAAGGTAGTAGTACATCGAAATCATTAATGTTTCTGTTTCAACTTTTTTCTGTATAGCATATATAAAAACTTAGGACACTGGCAGTCATGATTCCGAAATCGTCCATATCTCCGAAATCCACCAATAATATCATTTCATCTCATTTCATCTCATTTCACCTCATTCATACTTTTTCCATACCTCCCAACCTCATTTTAGTGGCAACCATGCCTTTTTTATACCTCCCAACTTTTCCACCAATAGTATACATGCATTTAATGTCAAGGGTCATATTTTAATGTTGAAAGAACCATGCTTCGGAGGCAATATTTGCCGTTGAGACCATGCCTTTGAGGATGCCGGTGGGGTGGCGGCGGTGTTCACTGACGGCATCATCATGCCGATGGGTGATGCCGCCCCCACTACCACCCTTCTTAGAGCATCTACAATATATCAAGTCTTTAAAAACTTGATACATTTAATGCAATAAATGCATACCACAATTAATAACAAAGACTTTGAAGAATGCCTTTGAGTTTACCAAGCTTTTGTAAAAAGCTTTGAATGTAATACTAAAAACCCTTCTCAAAAAGCATTTTAGAATAGTAAAAAGCTATTGTTCATTTTTGCATTATAGATGCTCTTACATTCAAACAAAATAAGAAACATGAACGTTATTTGTCAAATAACTTATGTTTCAAATGCTAAATGCTATCTATATCAAAACACTAAAATAAATACTAGTTAGTGCTTCTAAAACTATTAAAAAAATACATTAGCTTGTAACTAACAACTAAACAAAATTGTATTATTGTTGTCATAATGGTTCGAGCTCCCATATTGAGCCTCTATATCCCGATTTCAAAACATGGCAACAACTTTAATCTTCAGTTTTTCAAAGTTTAAAAATGAATAATATAACACCCACGTATTAAACTTCGCCGCAGTGGTTACCTAAGGTCCTAAACCTTGTAAAAAACAAACAAACAAATATATGCTTTCTTATATAGTTGACTAGTTGTTACATGGCCTGCCCGACTGAACGGGATAGCTTTATCAATATCGTTAATTTTTTTTAATGAAGGTAAAAAAATCAGTTATCATTATACCAACATATTTATTGAATGTATTGAGAAAGACAAAAAATGTAAACTAAGGGGTTGCTTGGTTGGAGTATTAGGGGTAGAGAATGTTATAAGTAAAGAATGCAATCATTGCTTAGTAGTGGGTAATGAGGCATTACTCAGTAAATTGGAAGAAAATGTAATGATTACGCACCACCAGCAACCATCAGCACCACCCACCACCACCAGCACCAGCAACCACCACTACTACCACCAGCCACCAACACTTTGGAGATTAATGTGTTAGTTTTGTGGATAAAAATTAATATAGTATGACCGGATTCGAACATGAGGCTTCGGGATTGCACACATTACGTATGAGTTTCAATGTTTTAATAATTATTATATTCAATTATGAATATTAATTTCACAAATAAACACGTAACGGTCGTTAGCGATACGAAAATATGGAAACAAGCCAAAAAGGTTCTAGGAACCCATTGGGTTCCCATATTCGACCAAACAAAGAAGGGGAGGGGGGGTTTACAACCTAAATTGGTCACCAAGATTGGATGTGTATAAATACAAACCCTTGTATTCATTCTACACATCCTTGATCCTTGCAAGCCTAATTTCTCTTCTTCTTTATCCCTTTGTGCTTAGTAAATCGAACTACACCCTTATAGGGTTCATACTAGAATTTCTAAGCTCAAGCATAAGTGTTTGGTTTATTTGTGAATCAAGAACCTAGCTTTTTTCATTGAAACGTTAGTAATACGCGTGTACAAGAACGAAGAGCTAACATACTTTTGTTAGTCAAGTTTTCCCATTTGACTAAGGAGAATAGTCGAATTCCATAAACTCTAAATTAGGGTTTTACTTGTTCTTGATTCAATGATTTATTGTTTTGCTAGAAATCACTAAGGTACGCATATCTTTTTAATTCGGTTAATTTATTACAAGTATTTGATTTTACTTCCGCTGCATGCTTTGATGATGTTATGTGTTTATTTATATAATTGTTATGATTCATAAATTCTAACATAGTGTGTTTTTTTTTAAACCAAGCACTATCAAAGATAATGATATACAACTAAATAAAGCATTAATTACTGCTTTACTTTATACGAAATAAAATAAGTCGATTTTACCATTCAACAGTTAACTAAAGTGTTCATTTAATTATGTAAATATCAATTTTGGTTAAGGGTAATATAGTAACCGTAAAAGTTCTAACTACAATGAGATAGCACCAACTATTAAGGCGCACATACAATTTTTTTTAGTTATTAGAAGCTAATGTAATTTTAAATAAGTTTAAAAACATCTATTCTGCTATTTTATTTAAACATGATGTTGATACTTAGGTTAATACGTTTTATCGTTTGTTAACACTAGTTATAATTTCTAAAAACGCGCGAGTTTTTAAAAAAATTTTGAATCATATATTTTTATTTATTAAAAAACAAATAATTTAATCTTGTTTGATTTACGATGTTTAATTACAGTTTTTTATTATAAAAGATAATTATTTAAAAACTTTAATCTTATTATTAATTGTATGTTATCTATATTTTTTATATTTATCTTCTACTTGTGTTATGGATAAATATAAAATGTTACCTAATAACAAAATAATTTTTTTTTAAATACAATTATTACTAAATAAGGTATGAATGCATGTTTTTGAAATGAAAAATTCCCAATAATGGTTTTGTTTTATTATATAAAAGATTTTAACCAAAGTAAGTAAGTATAAAACTAAGTTATTAATCCAAATTAGTTGTAAGTTTTGTGCACACATGTAATTATACATGAGTCAGTTTTGTTTTAAAATTTTAATTTAATATACAAATATATGTGAATTTGACGGTGGTTAATGTTTTGTAATTGTGATATTACACGCACATGGTTCAGACTATAAGTACAACTAATAATTACATTTAACTCAATTTGTTTGGTGTGTACCTATAAGTCTGCTTTCATGTTGATACTTATAATCTCGCACACCTGCAGATTTTTGGTTAAAAAATTAAAATAATTTATTCGTTATCCGTATTCTAGTTTTTAATCCGTGTATGCTCGGGTTATTAAACGCGGATTTGGTTCATACAATGACTATAACTAGGGGTGTCATTCGGGTCAACCCGACCCGATAAGCCTCTTATCGGGTCGGGTCTATCGGGTTTTCGACATATAAAATTTAACCCGCAACCCGATCCGATAAGGAATCGGGTTATCGGGTTCGGGTCTATCGGGTTATCGGGTCTATCGGGTTCGGGTTATCGGGTTCGGGTTATCGGGTTATCGGGTCAAGTTCAAAAATTATAAAGCTTTTAATGGGTTATTATAGCTTATCGGGTTATCGGGTCAACCCGATAACCCGATAACGAAATAATTAAGACCCGAAACCCGACCCTATAAGGCTATCGGGTTTATCGGGTTGACCCGATAACCCGATAAGGTATATTGGACCCGAATCAACCCGACCCTATAAGGCCTTATCGGGTTCGGGTCGGGTTCGGGTCGGGTCGGGTCGACCCATATGACACCCCTAACTATAACTAATAATAATATTTGAACTGTATTTGCTCGAGTTTAAAAACATTGTCAAATTGTGTTAAATAATCTTATTGTTAGATTCGTTTAAATTGATATTTTAACATAATTCGAATTCATTGAATATAAATGTTTATCTCATTCATATACTCAATAGCTTGTAGGCACTTGTTGGTAGTGTTATTAGTATTACGATCAATTTAATAAAAAATAGTTTTGACGACGACGACGACGACAGCAGTAGCAGCAACAACAACCAACAACAACAATAATAAAGGAAAAATGATCCTTGCACAGTAGGGGAAGTATCTGAGGATGATTCACATACAATTTAAAATTTGAAAAGACTAAAAGTGTAAATGTTAAAAAGAAAATTGTTCCTTACTACAGGGAAGTTACATGCTGAAAGTTTAAAACATGAGCTCACATGACCATGAGTGTTTAACTTTTTTCTTCACCAAGTTCTTCACCAAAATTTATCAAAATTTTTATGAAACTAATTAATCTTGATTTTATTAATCAACAAGTAGGCTCGATTTTGTAGTTGAGTTAAAAAGATTGATTATCACAAAACATCGGTTAATATAAACTTGATTTTGCAAACCAGTGTTTCAAATCTATGAAAATAGGACGGAGCCCAATTTGTAGGATAAATATCATTTTGGTTTTAGCCCAATCTGTTACACTTCATCATATATACTTAGATAAAAACTTTCACAACATATTTAATATTAAAACCTAACACTAGTAGTGAAGCTAGAAAATTTTCAGTGAGGGGTCAGGATTAATTTTTTTTTTCCTAACGCTATTTTTCGGGTAATACCGAAATTTTGAGAGGTCGAAACCGAATATACCAAAATTTTTCTACACGAAAACTATATACCCCTACATCGCAAAAAAAATTTCGGAGGGTCGGGCGTCCCCTCCCGCCCCTATGTAGCTGCGCCAATGCCTAACACAAGTAAGCTTTATAAAGGGGTTATTTGCTTGCTAATGCTACCAAAAAGATGCATAATATGATTATCTGTATGTCTTGTTTCATAAATAAAAAAAAAAAAAAAAAAAAAAAAAAAAAAGCTGTTATTCATTCTTGAGATACCACTACAATATTGATATTGCCATGTGAAGATATTTAGTTATTTACAATATAGCCATGTGAAGATATTTAGTTATTTACAATATTAATATTACCTCTAAACATTGTTGCTCATGTACCTGAATGAAGTCTTAGAAAGCAACTGTTACAATACTTAGAATCAACTCAATAAGTTTCTTAGATATTTTGCCCATTGTAATTGTATACCCCAAACACTAACCATCGAAATAACAAAGAATTTACAGCAAATAAGTATTCGATGAAAGTTAGAACCTCTTTTATGGGCTTAGAGTGTGTTTGTTTCATTAAAATGTTTTGAGTCTGAATCTGACTACCATATGTAATTATAAAGTCTAAATCTAAATTAAATAATTTTGTTTATTTTTGTATAATTGTCGGAATGGTTTCAATTGTCATTTTTTTTCTAAGTATATATTAATCATATTAAAAACTATTTTAATACACATCTTAAAATATCTTAAATTTAACATAGTAAAAAACTATTGCACGAATTGTTTTCGAATAAAACAAAAGTTTAACGTTTCATTTTTCTTGGATAATTCTAATTTTTGAGTCATTTCAAAACAAATTGTTTTTCAAAACATCCACACGTTTTATCAGGTTATCTATTTTTGGTACAAAATCATCTCTCAGAAAGTCACGATCTAATTTCAACCCTCATTGTTTACTTCCTAATTATACTATATACTAAATCCTAAAAAGTAAAAACTTAAACATCATAATTCCATATTTTCCCAAGACATGCTTTAAAAGCATTGTAGTTATACTGTTACTAGTTATAATACCCGCGCACGCACGGGTTTTTTCTAAATTTTTTTTTAGTGATATACTAGTTATAATGCCCGCGCACGCGCGGGTTTTTTTTTTAAAATTTTTTGAAATAATTATTTAAAATTTTTAATCCGATTGTTAATTGCATCTTATCTATATTTTTTGTATTTATCTTTTACTTGTGTTGTGGATAAATATAAAATAAATAATCTTTTTTTAAAATATCTTATCTATATTTTTTGTATTTATCTTCTACTTGTGTTATGGATAAATATAAAATATTACCAAATAAGAAAATAATATATTTTTTTAATAAAATTATTACTAAATCAGGTATGAATTGATTTTTTGAAATGCAAAATTTCCAATAGGAGTTTTATTTTATTATATAAAAGATTTTTAGTTCTTAAAAAACAAATAATTTAATCTTTTTGTTTGTTTGATTTATGATTTTTAATTATATTTATTTATTATTAAAGATAATCATTTAAAAATTTAATCGCATCTTACCTATATTTTTTTTGTATATATCTTCTACTTATTTAGTATTGCATCTTATATATATATTTTTTATTTATCTTCTACTTGTGTAGTATATCAATAAAACAAATTTTTAAAATTTTAAATTAAAAAATAATAATTAAAATATTATATCTAAAAAAAAAATATTCTTTTTTTAAAGTACCCACTAAAAATTTTGTTTTATTATATAAAAGATAGTATGTATACCTTGCACAATAGCTATTGTTTTTCTTGTAGGTTTTTCTAAAGCCCAAAAAGAAGCCCAAGCCACAACTTTACAATGCCATTGGCCCATAGTAGCATATAAGGTTTCCCGATAGCTACTAGCTAGGCGTCTTTTATCTCTGTAATTCATCCTCTCCTTATTTCAGATACCTTTGCCTTCAAACCCCGTTCATCAGCAAAAGCAGCTTCAACCTCTCGACAAAAGTGCACGATCATCATGTCTTTTACAAGATTGGAATTAGCAACACGTGCTAATTCACAAATACAAGAGATCCAGGCATGATCAAGATTACAAAATGTTAACTAAAACTTTTCCTTTATTTATTTTTTTAAAAAGAAAGAGAATATGAGAATTTAGACCAAAAGCTTATGGCATTTTATAGACAAACAAGAATGACAGACTCTGCTTTGCATCGGGCCTCACAAATGAATAATAAACAAAAAACCCAAAAATTAACTAGATGACTCGAATGTAAACAAGAAGTCCAAAAATTAAACTTACAAAATATTATGCAATGTTACAAAATATTACTAGGCACAATGTTATAAAAATAAATAAAACGCAACACAAAAAAATAAACAACTATAATTAACCACACATTTGTTTTATGCATACAAAAAACACCCCCGCGGCAACGCGCGTGTGTAAATCAGCTCGTTTAATGTCAATATATTCAAGTAACTAAAACAAACTTTGAAAATTCAGTATATTCCAATACTCAAAAGTGTTAAAGCATTAATTGTTGTTGCATTTCTCTTTTTTCTTTGCCTTTGTATTCAATGGACAAGTTATTTTGGTATGCAAGTTAGGTTTCGTTTATTTTTCTTCAAAAAGTGCTTTTCTCCACTTATCTCTTCAGGCGGGAAGAGAAAGTGGTTGAAGACTGTTTGTTTTCTTGCAGATATAAGAGGACATAATCACTTCTTTCCCTTCAATTTTGCAGACATATAAAACTTCTTATCTCCTCTTCAAAATACCAAACCCTACTTCTTCTCTTTGTGTCCTCTCTTCTCAGCCACCACTCCACCCTCCCACCCATCTGATCCAGCAGCCTCCTGCCTCCCTATCAGCCACCGACCACCCTCTCAGCCGCTGTCTCCGCCACCATCCATCCGCCGTCTATTTCATTTTCTTATTTGCTTGTTGCTGTTAATTTAAGCTTATGGGTTTGCTAAAAACTGCGATTTTGACCTTTAACCCATTATTTTTAAGTACTTGAACTTTGTGTGTATGCTTTTAGTTGTAGCTTGGAGCATTTGACCATCAGATGGGGCGTCTGATTTTTTTTGTCATCTTGTGAGTTTTATAGAATTTTATTACGGAGTAAAATATTTTGTTTGCTCAAAAATGAATAAATAAATAAATAAAATATTTTGTTTTTTAAGTCAAGTGGATATAGGGTACATTTATAGAATTTTATGTAATCCGGTGTTAAGTATTCCGATCAGTTATGTGCTTTAGCATATTTAACATTTTATGTATTTAGTATTTTGAACCATTATGTATTTGGTATGTAAAGTAATTGTATGTTTTTTAGTTTAAAGATTATAGTGATATTTGACAAAAGAATTATATTTTCAAATTCATTAAAAATCTCTAGCGCAAAAAAATAAAAAAAAAAGAAATAAATAAATACTTAAATAAATAAATAAAAAAAGAAAGAAAAAAAAGTACTTCAAAATCTTAAAAACAAACGATCTTCTTCTTGCAGATGAAGACTTCAGATGCACCTCTTCTTCTGCAGACATGGTTTGCAGATGAAGAGATAAAAGCTCTGAAAAAACAAACGGCACCTTAGTCTTCTCTTCACAATGTCCACAAATCTTCATTGGTTTTGCTTTAACTTGAAGTGCTTTCTATCTTTCACTCTTTCTATGTTCTCTTTTCAAACTTCCTTTGTTTCTAGCCATTAATGGATTTCTAACTACAATTTCTTTAGGTTTTGAAATTGCAAAAATACCAGCAATTACATCGCGTGCTTTTAGCGAGGGAGAATTTTGCACATCAACCTACACTTCTTCCTTGATTGATTTCAACCTTTCAACAAAACCAACCAACTTTACTTTATCTTTACTTAACAGGATTAAACAATCGTCCACCACAAAAGTTTATTGGTTGGTAAGTTGTTTAATTGTTTCGTTTTTGCCCATATCTATTTCTTTTGCTTCTTAATTCAGATATTATCCCTTGTCTAGTGCCATAAAATATATATTTTTAGAGTGCCATCAATACCACAATTCTTGAAGAGTTAGAATATGTGTCGGCATAGAAAACTGTATCAAACAAAATGTCTAAAAGAACATACCACCATCCTATCTTTTATAGTACGTAGTGCATTTTACAACACAATAAATAGATAAGCACATGTTATTTTGATATAAATTACATGCGATTCTATATATCTCGATCCTATGTATCACAAGAGATTTAGACATATATCACATGTGATTTTGTATATCGATCACATGTGACTTATAGATGAAAAACATGTGATTTGTATATGAATCACATGTGTTTCATCTGTAAATAGTTTATAGTAGCAAGTAACATACCTTATAGTCTACCAATGTTTCGATTTCCACCGCCTGTTATTTTCCGGTTCCACTATAATCGTTTCTATAAGCAGCCGCATTCTTGTCACTAACCATGAAAATCTCGCAATCTTAATTTATTCTTAAATATCGTACTGTACATCACCAACATCTTTTGATTATTTCCTTTTAAACAGGCAGAAAATATTGACCTTGAAGTGGTTCTCATCAATCCAAACAATGGCGGGTGTATAAAATAAGTTGGAATCCAAATTTATCGAAGCTTAAACATCTTCGTCATCCACTTGTGTTTTTGCCAACCAAAATCTTCAATCAACTTTGCCTATTTATCTTCAAACTCCAATGGTTTCATGAACATATTTCAAAAGATCTTGTTTAAACACTTTTTGAAATCAGCTTCATCGTATATTGCTTTACACATCTAATTTGATAAATAAAGTAAGTGGTTTATTTCAAAATAGATAGTGTTTTTACCATAAATTACATGTGATTTATAGATGAATCACATTTGATTTATAAAAGCAACACATGTGATTCAGATAAAAATACAGTTGTTAAGTGAAAACGGCTTTAATAGCTTTCTTTACTGCTCCATCTTTATCCGTTACCACCATGGTTGGTTCTTTTATGAAAGCCATCATGAATGCCTTTAGTAGCCATGTGTATGATTCTGTATCTTCTCTTAAAAGCATTCCCGAATCAAGTGTTATACACTTTCTGTGATTATCGATACGAGTGAATGGTATAAACACCATGTCATACCTAAAAACCTGTATTTTTTTTAATGTAAGTTTATGCATAATTGCTATATATGTTCTGTGATACATTAGTAAATTACATGTGATTGTTTTTAAAAATCACATGTGATTTGATAGTGAATCACATGTGATTTACTAATGTATATCAAACCACTTTAAATCACATGTGATCTTCATATGTGATTTTTTGATACAGACAAACCATAGTAAAAAAAGAACGCTTACTTGTTACTCTTGAAGGTATCATCGAAAGATACTATATCTCCAAACTCCTTATAGTTGCATTTGGCAACTTTATCAACCTAAAACATTGCAACCAACACATTGTTTTCCAGATTATACTGAAATGTAAAGTTCGACACATACATCTTTCTATTTTTCATTTTGTTTATAAGCATTTGTGCATCATATCCCTTTGATGATTCTTAAAATCATCAGACAACCCATGAACTTATTGATACCCGCCTTTCATTGTTGTACAAGTTGTGAGCCCGTGTTGCACTAATTTTTGATGTCGCCGCTTTGACTACAAACATTTTCCTGCTTGAGTCATCTTTGTTTGTTTCTTTGTAGAATTTTTTGTACTCTTTCGGGATTAGCAAATGGTTGTGTTTAGCAATAAACTTAAAGAACTTGTATTTTCAAGAAACAATATCCAATTCTAACATGATATGAGCTTTACAACATGTTATATGTTGTGTTGTATTTTTTATTTCTTTGTTACTGTTTTGAGGACCCAGAGTCTCAAAATTAATACCTTTTGGAACTTCTTATTTGCTACAAACCTCCAATTTCAGCATAAGTGATATACATATGTATAACTTTCTCTATTTTATCATAGACTGATCCCTCAACTAGTATACAAAATCTTTTTATATGAGGCTCCCATATATCGATCCATTAGGTGTCTCATTATGTTCGTGCAAAGATGGCTCGATGTCTCATAGAATATGTATATCATTAATATTAATTGATTTGATGTATAATCATATGTAATATGATACCGGATCACCAATCACCAATGTACTTACAAATAAGAGACAAAGCAAAATAGGATCACATGTATTTTAGCTTATAATAACTAAATTTGTCATAACAAAACATAATCACCTTCTCTTTTCAGATTAAAATAAAATCACATGTGATCCGGTTTATAAAAACAAAGAGTAAATTACACATGATTTACATTCTTTCATAACAAAACCCAACAAAAACATAATCACATTTGATTTACTCTTTTCAAGATCAAAATAGAATCACATGTGATTCAGTTTATAACAACAAATCGTAAATTACACGTGATTTACATTTTTTCATAACAAAACACAAGAGAACAAAATCACATACGATTTAATCCTATTCTAGATCAAAATATAAGCACAAGTGATTCAGCTAATAATAACAAAGAAGTAAGTCACACGTGATTTACATTTTGTCATAACAAAACACAACAGAAAAAAATCACACTTGATTTTAACTGCAATTTCTTGTACATCATCTTCTGGATCTGCAATTTCTTGTAGATGATCTTCTGGCTTTGGATCAAGCATATCTTCGAATTCAACAACCTGTTTTTCCACATCAATAACCTCGTTTTCTTTCAAGTTTTGTTCAAATGACTGATTTTCAACCATTTTTAATGAATCACGGATCTTAACTTCGGTTAATCGGAAGATATGGAGGATTGGCGACGGTTGTTTACGGTTAATGGGAACTTATATCAAGATTGAAGATATTTATTGGTCTAATATAAGGTGATTTGTGTGTATTTTTATTGTAATTCGGTGGTTTGTGTGTGTTTTTGTTGAGAGAGAATTGGCTAAACCCTAATCGTTTTTAGAATGAAGGTAGATTAGATTTTTTGGTCTTTTATATGGGACAAATTTGCCCTTACTGTGGGATTGGTGTTCAATTGGATCAAAATAAAATCAAAGGACACGATTTGTTCACTTGCCTTTAAAGATTCCATTATCTTTCAGGATCTCACATCCAATCTTGAAACACTTAAAGCATTACGATCAACTATATGTAATATTTATTCTTTGCACATAGTTTTCTTTCTCCATGATAGGGATGTTTGTATCACATAACTAGATTCACTTTATGCGTAACATAATACACTAAGACTAGAGGTAGTCACCAAACTTACCACTTCTAGATCAGCGTCACATCATTATTCAACACACTACCAAACCCATCACTAAATAAGTGTAGTGGTGAATCCCATATCAAACACATAAAAATAACACACTTCATACAAATATAACCCATAATATACCCTACATAAAAAGTGAAAACGGTTTGGTGGTTTACGCCAACAAACCATGGCAAAAAAGAAGGGACCACGCGGAAGGAGGGGGAGGGGTTTGCTGTAATGGGTGGGTTTGACGCGTCACCACCAGGTGATAGACCACCAACTATTACCTCTAGTCTAAGTTGGACATAGTAGCAAGTATGAAACTAAGCACTCCATGGCTTTTCCTTAAAATTGATTATGACAAAACCAATAAAACTCAACACGTTTATGATGTATAGGATAAAATTCAGTACATTTGCATGTATAAGACGGGTGACTCAGTTCCATAATGAGCCCTATTTGATCTTCCCCTAAATCAAATACATGGTTTGTCTAAGCTAATTTGGTAGGCGTTGAGCTTAATGAGATTTTGATAAGCTTATAACCTCATTTGTTTAGGCTTATGAAGTTATGAGCTTATCCCCTTGAGCTAATGTGTTTATAAAGTCCATGAGCTTAAGTATATATGCTTATATGCCCAAAAAAAATAGGCTTATGAGTGTATTAAAAATTCAGTGAGCACATAACGTTCTCAAATAAGCTTACACAAAGACCCTCTTAGTTCAACTTCTCCTTTAACGTGTCTTTTTCACTAGATAGTTATGAGCGACTCGTTCACTTAGCTTCTTCGTCTTATTTCGCTTTATCAAATCACATGGCAGAAATCCATGGAGTATTCATTCTATATCTTATAAGATATACTTTGCATAACTTAGGGTCTTAGGCTTCCAACGAAATTTGATGTACCGTGTGCCAAGCATTGGACAATGGTTTTAAACTTTGAACTTTTAATGGTTAATCATGTGTTAGTTAACTAAAAAGTGTTAAAAAATTTTCTTATACGCATGAGATTATAACTGGTTAATTACTATATGGTCAGAGGCTAGTTTTATCTTTTATGCTACATTTACGGTAACAATTTTCCCCAATCATATACACTTGCAATATTCATTGCTGATAACTACTCAACAACGAATTGATAGAACTAATACTAAGAGCACTCGGTGTAGCCTTGTCGAACACCCTCGCCGTTCCTACGTGGAGGCTCAACGACGAGCCGTTCCTCGCCGCTACACCAGAACACCCTTGCCGTTCCTCGCCGTTGGACACCACCTCGTCTGCACGACGAGCTTGGTTTAAGTATCTTTTGGCAGCTTTTTGATTTTTTATTATTTTCTTTTTTGTGAACGTTGGGTAATGAAGATGAAGCGATTATGGAGATGGGTATTGAAAATCTTGAAATGGGTCGGGTTCATATTAGTGAGGCGAAGTGGATCCGGTGGAACATGATGAAGATGATGATGAGAGTTCCATTAATGGGTTCTTTTTCTTATAGATTGTTATAAGATTTTTATGAATTGAGGTTTAATTATATGTACAGATTTTTATAAAATTTTGGAGTGGAAATGATGAAGAAAATGAATGAATGAAGAAGAAGATGAAATTTAAGAAAGGTTTGATTATTTATTTAATGAAATGAACAAAAAAATAAAGGTGTAAGTGGTGGTGGCCTAATGAAGAAGTTGAGGTTTGTTGCTTGGTGAGGAGAGGGTTAGTTGTGTAGAGGTGTTTGGTGATGTGGCACACGTGAGGCCCGAATGAAGAAGTGAAGCTTGTTGACTACACCTAATGCTCTAAGGGCATCTATTATAAATTTATGATAAACTTTTATAAGGTCATCCATTATGATGGATTTTTTAAAAGGTTTATAAAATTGCTACCTTTTACATTGTTATTAATTCTTAAACCTTTTCATATTATGAACTTATTCTTACTATGGTTTAAACTTTTAAAATTTATAAAATATTCCAACATAAATGATAATAAACATTTCTTGGACCTCTCCAAAATCAAAGACATTTTCATGCCACCTAAACATTAAATGATTCCTCACTATTGTACACAAAATCTTAGACATCTTCATAAGTAATTAGGCCTATTCTTGAAACACAATAGTTGATCCTCTAAAGGTTTATAATAGTGACAAGTCATCCTACATCAGTAATACATAAATCTTTTTGTTGTTATAAATTGTTCTCTACTATGTATAAATTTTTTAAAGCTTTATAAAAATTTCACTAAACACAAATGCATTAAATTTAAAAGAGGTTCAAAATGTTAGACTTTTTCATTCCATGTAAACGTAAAACACATTTCCACTATGGTTAACAAAATAATAGATCTCTTCAAATTTTTTTAAACTTTTTCAGAAGCTACCATAGTAGATGCTCTAATGATCCATTATCCAAAGTTCATGTTCAAACATGTGCCAGTTAAATGGATCTTAATGTTGTCACTCAAGGTCTTTAATGGAAGGTTTGATCTCTTTCTTGGTTTTCCCGGATGCTTTATCTTTATATGATTCAAAAGTGAAATGATATATGAAGGTGAAAGTCTTATGTGTACCATGATATCTACATTTATCTCAAAACACCACAAAAGTGGAAAAGTAAATTAAAATAAATAAAGCCATGCACTTTTCAAATAATTAACCAAGGCCTTTTACTCTATAGCTTTCTACTCCATAAAACTGAATAGTGAACATGTTTTCTTGTATTTGAGAGTAACAGAATATTAAGAAGGGTAAATTGCAAAAATGGTCCTTAACGTTTCACAAATTAGTAAAAACGGGACTGAGACAAAAAGTAGCGCAAAAAAGACACCCACGTTCCACATTTTCGCAAAATCGCCACCGAGAGGCCTTTTTGGCTAACTTCCGTTAGTTTTCCCGGTCAGTCAAGGGTATAATCGCATGAAATGATAAATATACCCCTTTAACTTCAGATACATCCCTAATTGTTGCCGCCAAATCTTTACCAGTGCATTTTCCTATTCACTGCCTTTGAACGATACGTATAGATCCGTATAATTCTGGTTAGATTACATCGATCGTCCGTGCCTTTGAACGATACAGTAAGACACAGTGCATTTTCCT
Organism: Artemisia argyi; assembly: GCA_030686995.1. NCBI lineage: Eukaryota > Viridiplantae > Streptophyta > Magnoliopsida > Asterales > Asteraceae > Artemisia > Artemisia argyi. The sequence goes on along the minus strand of CM060698.1, from coordinate 90,196,409 downwards.
CTTTAATTTCCCTCCTGTTTTGTGAGTTTTTTTTTTTTTTTTTTTTTTTTTTTTTTTTTTTTTTTTTTTTTTTAAGGTGTATTTGTTGTTAATGTTATGGACTTACAATTGTAGGTGGTCAGATGGGAAATGTGAAAGTAGTAGAGGTAGATAATGAAACAGAAGAACAGAGTGGCGGGAGTGATTCAGAGGATTTGGACTATAATCGAAATGATGATGAAGTGTTTGATGACGATGATCAGGTAATTGAAGATGTTCCCGTAAGTAAGTCTGATTTGCTATGCCATAAAGCCTGTGAAATTCAATCAGGTATACCTGTTTTTACCAAACATTATGCACTGCTTAAAGAGTATGCCCAAGAGTTGGTTAATCAAACTCCAGGCACTACTGTTAGGATTGATGTACAGATAGAACCAAATCCAGCGAGTTCAACAAGAACTTTTAAAAGGGTGTATGTGTGTTTAGGAGCTATGAAACAAGGTTTCAAAGCTTGTGGCAGAGAATTCTTAGGATTAGATGGATTCTCCATGTCAGGTCCTTTTCCGGGTCAATTACTAACAGCAGTTGGGATTGATGGAAACAATGGGATTTATCCAGTAGCATATGCTGTAGTTGATGCACTAAATAAGGCAACTTGGTGTTGGTTTTTGAAACTACTAGGAGAGGATCTTGGGATAGAAACCAACTGCAAGTTCACTTTCATTTCTGATAGGCAAAAGGTGCACATTTCTATTGTATAATTAATCATGTGTTTTATGCACAATGAGAACATGTAAAGTTTTAACACCATCCATAACCTTACCTGTTCACAGAGATTGATACAAGCTGTTGCTAGTGTGTTTCCAAATGCTGCACACATGTTTTGTGTTAAGCATATTCATGAGGAAATGAAGTCACATTTGAAAGGAGGTGTTTACAAGGACATGCTTTGGAAGGCTGCAAGAGCCACAACTGTTGTTGAATTCAACAAAGAGATAGATCATCTGAAGAATAACAATGCTGCAGCTTATGATTGGTTGCTGAAGATTCCAGCTGAACAATGGATCCGATCACATTTTTTAGGTAATTCGTTAAGTGGCACTGGACAAAAGCATACTGATAATTGATCATATATTAATACATAATGTGTTATTTGTTTAACAGGCAAAGCCGTATGTGGACTACTCTTAAACAACATATGTGAGGTGTTCTGTAGCCAGCTAAATGATGTCAGAGATAAATCCATCATCGTTTGTCTTGAATATATCAGGGAGTACTTGGTGAAGAGGATTGTGGTAGTTCAACAAATAATAGAAAGGAGTGTTGGACAACTTACTCCTACTGTGCAAGCCATGGTTGATGCAAACAAAAAGAAGCTACTGATTGTGTTGTTGAATGGATTGCAGCTTCGTTATATAAAGTATCTGTGATTAATGAGGATCATTGTGTTGCTAACATGGATAGGAAGGAGTGTGGTTGTAGGATGTGGGAGCTGACTGGAATACCATGTAAACATGCTGTGGCTGCAATAAACTATATGAATGAGGATGGAAAAGGAGTTGTTGTACCTGAAGAGTGGGTTCTGGTAGCGTAGGGATTTACACCAGGCTTTACCTCTCGAGGGATCTCGAGAAGCTTACAACCCCCACCAGGCAGTGTACTTGATCGATGTAGTATAGTATAATGACAAGTACCGGGGGATTGATCGTTCAGCTAGGAATAGTGTCGCTAGGATTAGAAAACCTAAAGACTAGGTCTAGAGATGAGGGATGATTCTTTTTGTATTTTTTATATTTTTTAGAAAGCAAATTAAAATCTCGGGTTTTGAAGGAGTTGGGCGGAATTAGTTGCTAGTCAACTAACCCAATACTAAAGATGCAATCAAAATAAAATACTAAAAATGAAAATAAACTATATTAAACTAAAGTTGTGAGCAATATATGGGAGAAATGTGTTTACTTAGATTTCACTACTCCCTAGATATCTTTTACACGTTAATTACTTGTTATAGTTGCGTGGATGACGGATTGTATTCCTTAATACCATTCATGGGGTGGCGTACTTACTTCCCCAATCCTATGAGTGCCTACTTCACTCCTATGTCGAGCCGGCTAAGAAGCTCCTAACATGGGATCATTAGAATTTACTCATGCATTAAATACAACCAATAAAACCTAGTACACATCGGTTCATGTTTCCTAAGACGTTCAAGCATGTTACACAATGGAGATCTGCCAGTTTTCTTAAGCCTAACATTGAAATCATTCATCCGATACCACCATAAACAAGTAATCAACACATAATTAACATCTAGGTTTCATTAGATCTAAGCAAACACAAGATAAATCTAGCCTAGCATGTTGAAATCAAGACAAGCACAAGATATAGACAACCAACACATAGACATATTGATTGAATTAAGAGAAGGCTTATCTTAATAGCACATGAAAGGATTCAAGGGGTGAAAACCCTTGAATATACTGTAAAATACGAGCTAGGGTTCACAAAGTTCGGCCCTAGGGTTTCTCCACACAAGTTCCTCTCTAATGAATGAAAAATAGAAAACTATATATAGAGTTTAGGAGGTGACAGTGTCAAGAACAAATGTTTGACGCCGTCATCTCGCCGCCAAATAATTCCTTGGACTGCCTAGATCTGGGTCTGACGTCGTCATGTGGTCTCCTTATGCAGGCCGTCACAAAATTAACTCTTGACGTCCTTCTTATGATGCCTTCAGGTTTTCACTGGGTCGTCACCACTTTTACTCTTGACGACGTCATGCTTTTCCTCTTGACGCCGTCATACACTGTTCTCAGCATGGAAAATTAAGTCTTTGGCGTTTTCTTCACTTTTATGCTCCAAAAACGTCCGAATTGCTTCCTTTTCCAGATTTCACTCCCAAAGTACCTAAAATCACAAAAGGAACGATTTAAGGAAATATTTGATCAAATAAATTCAATTCCGGGCTTAAATGACCCCTTAAAAGTGGTTCATTTTTCGCCTCATCATATACCCTTACACTTGAGATTTGCTTGTCCTCAAGCAAATGCGCTTTTATTCTAATCAAAATACAGGTTAAGGGTCATTTAACACTAATATAAAAGTAATTACAACAAATAATCGTTCCACTAAAGACCAAAGACAAGCACGGAGGTCATACACTAGCACCTCACAAATAGTGTTTAGATACTCACATCTCTCGGGTGTAATAAAGTGATATCACAATATGGAAATGGAAAACATCTCTCACTACCTGTCATAGCAAAATAGATTACCATAGGCTTGGGAAAGGATCAAACCTCCACCACATGGCGTAAGCACCTAGGATAAACTATTAAATAGGTCTTTTAAAGGGTTGTAACGTTAGGTGTAGGGATATGAAATACACGGTTTTGTTGGATATAAGCAGTCTTTACTGGTGGCGAGTTAACAATCTTGGTTAATTACATGTACAATATGGCGTTGCTAAGCCAAGACTAGACTCGACTTAAGCTAATAAATGAAAAGTAACAAAAACATAAAATGAACATAGAATAAAAAGAGATGGTAGTCCGTACGTTTTTTTTTTTTTTTTTTTTTTTTTTTTTTTTTTTTTTTTTTGCATACACTCTTACCCTACCATCCAAAATAATACATCATAGGGAATGAAAATTCCCCTTACACTTGAATTTTTACATACTTTACAATAAACTAATCTATTGACTCGAATTAAGAATATCAAAACACTTGGAGTACTTTTAAGATTAACGTACATATGGGGGTAATAAATGATGTTCTTCCCCATTACTCCATAAAATAAGTACTTTACCCATGAGTCCCAATCGTCCCAAAACAATATGTACAAGGATATGACTCGACTTAGCAACCATGTAATCAATTTGACAGTTAACTTAGGGTTTAACAAATAACAATAATGCACTAAAGATGAGTGCATACACGGAAGGCTAAGGCGATTTGGGTGTACATTTAAGTGGGGTGTAACAAATTCTTCCTTTAAGTAAGATGCTTAAAGTTAGAAACGAAAAGATAGGCTCGGAGGGGTGTACTAGGGGTTTCGTGTACTAAAAATGAGTACAACGCTAAGGGTGTGGGAAAAATTAATTGACTTAACTAGCCAAGTAATATGACTTAAATGGTCAAGTAATTATGATATGGGTTTAACACAGGGGTGATCCTAATGCCTCTTATCATGTAATAAATCCTACTACACGAATGTAGTCTCACTAGCGGTCTCGGGATGCATCACTAACTCAAGTTCTAGAATCTAAATGCTACCGGTACACTCATAAGCACTAATAGTAAATGCTTTTCCTATCAAATCTAAAGGCGAACCTCACATATTTGGGTGGAAAAATTTTCTGAATGATACGGTTATGTGCTAGTCATACAATCTCCTATCCATGAGACGCTTGCTATGGTTAAAGTTTCACTCCTAAATGTTGTAAAAAATTTTAAATATGGCGCTAAAATTGCACTAACAAGTATTTCTCATAGTTTTATTACACATCTGCTATCAAACAAACAAACTCAAGCGAAAGTGTATCTGTAAGGTATCATCATTTTACCCTCCCCTTACACTTAGGATGAACATTGTCCCCGATGTTCAAGTAAAGAATGTAAAAGTGAAATAAGTAAAAAGAATGAAATCAAATACTCCCCTGATTCGCTCGGTATGGATAATAAGGTGGCCAGGTTAGATCTTCCTCCAAGAAAATGAACAATCAAAGCTTCCCTTCCAGAATAATAATCATATTCTTGTCGTACATAACCTGTAAATCCTGAGAAAACAGACAAGGCAACCTCGCATAAAATCGGCGGCAATCTATATATGCTAATAAATCCTAGAAAACAAAATAAGATATAATGCTTGTGGAATGATGTTTGCAGATTTCCTGGAGATTATAAAACTAATAATTCAACAAAAACTTTAAGACTCCGTTAGAAAAACAAAACTGGTAAAATTTCCAGATTTTTACACGTGATGCCGTCAAGAGTAAATTCATGACTCCGTCAGAGGTGACCTGCATAAATTCTTATGTTAAGTTTCCGAAATATTTCTGGAAAAACTTGGTTCTACTTCCTGGAAAATCCTGCAAAACTTCATTAAGACTCGATACAAGCATTTGACTCTAATAAATACGAATATACATGTTCATTTAATTATTGTGGAGAATCATGATTGGTTTGTTTCTTAAAAACATATTTGGGGTTTCCCCTTACACTTATCTTTTGCAAAATACCTTTGGATGAAGTTAAGACTAGGCAAAACAACAAAGTAAAGTATTTCCACTATTTAGTTTAGAAACATGATCTGCCAACAATAAAAATAAAGCATGCATACGAAAGCAAATGACAAGCAAACAAAAATAAAAATCACACAAAATCATGGGTTGCCTCCCAAGAAGCGCTTTTCTTTATTTATGAGTCTTGTAGCTAGACTCAAGGCCATGGGTTACTACGTGACCTCATCGTTGGTTTCACTTTCTAGGCCGTCTTCTAAGCCAGTATCGCTTTCATAGTGCAAGTATTTCGGGTCTTCGAACTCAAAGACATCTTTTCGATACTTAGAACCAAGTTTACTAACATCTTTAAAGAACCCACATGATAAATCGGAAGTGTTCTTACATCCTCTCCGCACATCTTCATCGCACAAAATAAGTTGGGAACTTAGCCTATCAAGCCCGTCACAATCGATTTCCTTGAGATCTTTTCTCTTGTACGGTGTTTGGTATGAAACCCTCCTAATTCCGTCAGCGAAGGTCATGATTCCGTTCCGGTCATCAACTATTAAATTAGTGATTTAACAAAAGGGTGCTCCAAAAACAACCTTGGGTCGACATAGTCTTCGATGTTGTCTACGATCGTAAATTCCATAGTTAATGCCATATTTCCTACGAACACCTGGATTTCATGATCCCTACCAACCACTTTCTCTCCCTTATAAATCATTCCCCATCTACATATGTTGTTATAGTGGAACAGGGACATAAAATTCTTAGGTAGGAATACGTTAATGTAGACGTTATCGAAGTACTTATAACCGATCATGCAAGGAATTTTGAGATTATTCGGATCACGCCTCCTTATCTTCCCCGATTCTCCATCCCTTGATCCATATAGATTCCCCTCAAGGGAAGGACGATACTCGTACACCTCTTCATTACCCCTATGAAAAATTACCTTCTTAACACCATTGGTGAACAATGAACTACCATCATTCTCATCAAGGATTACTCCCGATTCATTGATAAATGGTTTCCCAAGAACAAGGTTGGTTAATGTTTGATTGGTGACAGGGTCCATGTCATCGACCACGGTGAGGTCAGTATTGTAAACAAGTTCTCCAATCATGATTGATAAATATTTTATTACCCTTGCATTATTGACTCTTTTGCACACCATGCGTTCTGAGAAGGCTTCGTGGTATAGGGAAAGGGGGATTATGTTGACGGGGAGGCTAGGATCTATATGACTATCGGTTAAGAGCTTTTCCTTAATGGTGTAGGAGATCTTGAAAACTTTAGAGTTGCTTTTCTCAGTCCTATCACTACTCCCACTCGTAACATCCTCCATTTTTCTCTCGGGTTCCCCTATAATAGATTTACCCAAAATGGCTGGATTTCTCATATGCACTTTCGATCTCTCTTTCCCTTCATCTGATTTGCTAGATTCTTGCGTGGCGGACTGCTCGAATGAGTTGGCAGGGCTTCTGGCCAAATCGTGGTCCACCCTTGAGGTCTCATTTTTAGATGTATGACCAATATTTTCAGTTTGTGGTTGGTTCAGGTTAGGTGTAGAAGCAGATATCGTGGTGATGGTATTTACGAAATGGATTGGTCCTAGGGGGTTGACAGGTTCTTTTACTTTTGGTGATAGATGTTTGAATAGCTTACTAGGACTTTTTTTTTTCACAAGAGAGGTTGGCGGACTCATGATGGTAACAGATTTGACCTCATCAACGTGAATTGGTTTATTAACAGCGAGCTCTTTGATAGCAGTTAACATATTAAAAATCTTGTTATTCATATCGGCCTGTTGTTGTCTAAATTTAGCCTCGAGTGCTTTGTGATGGAAAATGCTCGGACCATTTGAGTGGTGAGGAGTCATTGAAGGATATGCTCCGCGTTTGGTACCCTCTGAAATTAGGTTTATCCTTCCATGCCTCATAGGCCTCGTCAGAGTTTTGAGGACCTCGACCAACTTGTGACGATGTGAATTCGTTATAAGTGCGTTTTGGGAGCTCCATGCAGTTATGAGTTTCGTGAGCGCCATTACACAGTTTACATGCAGAAGCAGTCCTGCTCACTTGGCTTGAAGGCTTTTGAGCTTCGTAAGATTTCATGAGAGACCTGACTTGACCTTCAAGTTCCATGATCCTACGGTCGGGAGTGCTAGAGTTGTTCGAAGGCAAAGATATTGCCTTGACCGTTTTGTTCAAATCACGAGGATCATTCCAACTTTCGTTGTCATAGAGAGCAAGATCTTCTATGAGTTCCCATGATTGTTCCGCACTTAGATCACGTAGCTTACCACCGGCTGATTGGTCAATGGTTCGCCTTGTGGAGAGATCGATATGGTCATAGAATATTTGGACTTGGAACCAAAGATCTATGCCATGATGAGGGACTTTTTGGAGTAAGTCCTTGAAACGAGTCCATGTTTCATAGAGAGTTTCACCTTGACGTTGTTGGAACATCAAGATGTCATTTCTAAGCTTAGTAGTTCTCCCCGGTGGGAAAAATTGAGCAAGGAAACGAGTGGTGAGATCATCCCATGTGGTGATGGATCCCGCTGGTAAACGCTCAAGCCATTGACTAGCTTGATCACGTAGAGAGAATTGGAATAGGCGTAATCGGGTTGTCTCTCTAGTTGCAACATCTAGGTCTATGGAATCTACGATTTTAAGGAAGTCCTTGAGATGTTGATTTGGATCTTTGGAACGAAGTCCATGGAATGCACATCCGCTTTGCACCAACCGGAAGGTGTCGGATCGCAAGGGGGTCACATTGGCTCCGGTGAGCTCAATGGTGTTTCGGTAGCCTTGGTGGCTAGGTCGGGAATACTCTCCTAAGGTTCGGGGCTTAAGAGGTTCTAGTGGTGGGTTTTGTTGTGGTGGGATGATGGGTTCAAAGATGTTCCCATCGTCCATGATGTCGGGTGGTGAAAAGTTACGAACAAAAACACAAAGAAATAAGATAGACTAAAGATAACTTAAAAATAAAAATAAAATCTTACTAGAAAGGAATCTAGCAAGTAGACCTAATAAAAAGATATTCTAACCTAGACAATAACTATTTCCACAGGCTGCGGCGCCAAAAACTTGGTAGCGTAGGGATTTGCACCAGGCTTTACCTCTCGAGGGATCTCGAGAAGCTTACAACCCCCACCAGGCAGTGTACCTGATCGATGTAGTATAGTATAATGACAAGTACCGGGGGATTGATCGTTCAGCTAGGAATAGTGTCGCTAGGATTAGAAAACCTAAAGACTAGGTCTAGAGATGAGGGATGATTCTTTTTGTATTTTTTATATTTTTTAGAAAGCAAATTAAAATCTCGGGTTTTGAAGGAGTTGGGCGGAATTAGTTGCCAGTCAACTAACCCAATACTAAAGATGCAATCAAAAGAAAATACTAAAAATGAAAATAAGCTATATTAAACTAAAGTTGTGAGCAATATATGGGAGAAATGTGTTTACTTAGATTTCACTACTCCCTAGATATCTTTTACATGTTAATTACTTGTTATAGTTGCGTGGATGACGGATTGTATTCCTTAATACCATTCATGGGGTGGCGTACTTACTTCCCCAATCCTATGAGTGCCTACTTCACTCCTATGTCGAGCCGGCTAAGAAGCTCCTAACATGGGATCATTAGAATTTACTCATGCATTAAATACAACCAAGAAAACCTAGTACACATCGGTTCATGTTTCCTAAGACGTTCAAGCATGTTACACAATGGAGATCTGCCAGTTTTCTTAAGCCTAACATTGAAATCATTCATCCAATACAACCATAAACAAGTAATCAACACGTAATTAACATCTAGGTTTCATTAGATCTAAGCAAACACAAGATAAATCTAGCCTAGCACGTTGAAATCAAGACAAGCACAAGATATAGACAACCAACACATAGACATATTGATTGAATTAAGAGAAGACTTATCTTAATAGCACATGAAAGGATTCAAGGGGTGAAAACCCTTGAATATACTGTAAAATACGAGCTAGGGTTCACAAAGTTCGGCCCTAGGGTTTCTCCACACAAGTTCCTCTCTAATGAATGAAAAATAGAAAACTATATATAGAGTTTAGGAGGTGACGGCGTCAAGAACAAATGTCTGACGCCGTCATCTCGCCGCCAAATAATTCCTCGGACTGCCTAGATCTGGGTCTGACACCGTCATGTGGTCTCCTTATGCAGGCCATCACAAAATTAACTCTTGACCCCCTTCTTGTGACGCCTTCAGGTTTTCACTGGGTCGTCACCACTTTTACTCTTGACGCCGTCATACACTGTTCTCAGCATGGAAAATTAAGTCTTTGGCGTTTTCTTCACTTTTATGCTCCAAAAACGTCCGAATTGCTTCCTTTTCCAGATTTCACTCCCAAAGTACCTAAAATCACAAAAGGAACGATTTAGGGCAATATTTGATCAAATAAATTCAATTCCGGGCTTAAATGACCCCCTAAAAGTGGTTCATTTTTCGCCTCATTAGGTTCATGCTGCTTACAGCCTAGAAACATGGGTGCGTATGTACTCATTCAAGATCAATGGGTGTTCTGGCCGTAGATACTGGCCAAGAATTGAGTCTACAACAGTCATAGTACCACCCAATCATAGACCTCAGGTTGACAGGCCAACTAAAAATATGAAGTCAAATGATGAGCATGCACTTCCAAGTTCTTCATGTGTTACCCACTGATCTTTGAACAATATGTTTAACGTTATTGTCTGTTGGAATCTATATTTGTAATCTTTGTTTAACTTCATTGTGTTTAGAACAATATGTTTGAACCCATTGCAGTTGGACTTTCAAAAGTGAAACTTACAAAAATGTTTATGTTTATGATGTATTCTATGTTTGTTTGCATCAACCATGGCTTGCACCCATTGCAGTTGGACTTTCAAAAGTCAAACTTGCATTCAAGACTTATCGAAAAACATACTGCAAGAACATTATGTTTGCACCCAGTGCACTTAGACTTTCAAAAGTCAAACTGCACATGTTGAATTGGAATCATGTGTTTTCACCCATTAATTACCAAACAGAACCAAACACTTTTTTAGACGTTCACCCGTTTGACTTTCATGGCAAACATCACCTAGCTAACATTTTGTGCATAAGCTGCAAACATCACCTAGCTAACATATGAGTAACATAAACATTAAAACTTTCATTTATCAATATAGACATATCAATAACATAAACTTTAGAAGTTTCATTGATCATAGGAGTTCACAACCATTAAAATTTTTAAACACATATCTAAACAAACACTTGTTTAGTAGTTTGAACCACCGCCCTCCGCATCAACCCTTTTCTTCTTTTTCATCAATTTTTGTTCTCTCTTGTCCTTCATATCCTTCAGATACTTAAACGCAACTTCAAGACGGGAAATCCTCTCTCCCAAATCATCAAACTTTGGTAAAAAGGTATCCACAGGATCTTTCTACACCTCCTCCTCCTCATCACTCAAAAGCGCTTCATAGTAGCCATCTTGTTTCCTCAGATAGGTCAGAATCTTTGTTCTTAACTCCTTAGGTATCTTCCTATAAGAACCATACTCATCAATTGGTTCTCCGCCATATGCATCAAGAAGTAAATCGTTTAGATAATAGGTTCTTAAAACTTTATCAAATTCCTCTTCCTCGGTACCAATGTAGATACTCTTCCCTTTTCCATTGTTTGCCATCGTCGGTTGTTTTGATCGTTGGGATTGTGTGTGTTATGGTTGAATAAGCGGGATAAACATGAACTTTATAGTCCTATGCAATCGCTTGGGTTGCCGAGTTACACAAAAAAGAGGGAAAGGTTAATCGCTTCGGATGCCAAGTGTGCCTCCAAAATTAAGTTTTATAACTTTGCAAATTTGGTCATTGAAATAAAGTTGGGGTAGTCAAAGGCGGGAAGCGAGTGAAATGGCGATTATACCCTTGACTGACGGGAAAACTAACGGAAGTTAGCCAAAAAGGCCTCTCGGTGGCGATTTTGCGAAAATGTGGAACATTGGTGTCTTTTTTGCGCTACGTTTTGTCTCGGTCCCGTTTTTGCTAATTTGTGGAACGTTAAGGACCATTTGTGCAATTTACCCTATTAAGAAACAGTGTAAAAGAGTAAAGAACAAATGAAAACTCGTTGAATGAGCGCGTTGTAATTCTTACCTTAGAAAAAAAGAAAAGAAAAAATAAAGAGGAGAGTTATTGTGCATACTAAACTTATTTTACATAACAAAGGACTCATCCCTACCATACATTTGAAATGAAATCAATGGTTGGATTTAAAGCATTTTAATAATTCATCTATTTTTTATAATTTAAATATCTCTTAAATCGTTAATCGTTAAGCGAAAATAATTACACCACCGCGACGAGCATTTAATTATCTTTCTATAGACGGGCACTTTGATATAAATTCAAAAAAAATCGTTCTTTTCACATTTTTTTCTCGTTTTTCATTATTGAAATTTGTATGAAAAAATCACATGTGATATTAGTGTTAAATAACATATGATATGTCACATATGATATTAGTGTTAAATCATATATGATATATAATATCACATGTGATGTTAGTTTTAAATCACATATGATTTTTACATGCAAATTTCGGTAACGAGAAAAAAACATAAAAAATTGTGAAAACACGAAAAAATAATTTTGTCGAAAGTATATTGAAGTGCCTATCTATAGAAAGATAATTAAATACTCGTCGTAACGGTATATATTTTTTCGCTTAACGATTAATGGTTTGAAAGATACTAGTATTTGAAAAAAATGATAAAAGTGAGTTTTTTAAATTGTTGTGATTAATTTAATCTATTAGATCAAATAAAGATGAGAGATTGAGATTAATCCCTTACAACACAAGGTATGATGCCTGTGAGTTATCTTATAACTCAGCGTCACGTCAGTGCCACATCAGCTTTAACTTTTTCACCTTAACTCACCAAAAAACACATGTTACAATAATTCACCTTACCATTCAAAAAAAAAAAAACAATAATTCACCTTAACTCAACTTTAACTCAAATATTTTCAAATTCAACCCTAAATTAAACTAATATTTCATTTAATAACTAACATAAACATTTATAAAACACAAATTACATTAACTATTATAGTTAAACACGAATTACATTCAACACTTAACTTAAAACACAAACTACATTAAACATAAAAAGTATGATGAAATGAAAATACATTAAACATCTAAACGAAACTACGAATTAAAAAAATGAATCATCTTAGACATAGCCCTCGTCACTTGAAGTCGAAGACTCTTATCGAATAGGGCCTAACCCCATGGCCCAGTGGTATTGTACTTCTCTATTTTCCCGTTCCGTACGAGCATCTTCTCGAGCCCTATGAGTAGCTGCCTTATGTTCTTTGGCTTCTTCAACCTCTCTCAAGACTTGCAAATCTTGCTCCAGGAGTTCTTCATCAGTCAACCCAAATCTTGTCGGTGGATTATTTGCCGGTTGATCGGGTTGTTGTTGGACAACCGGTGGATTGGGTACCAGTTCACTTTCTGGAGTGAATACTGGAAAGATGTCTTCCGGTGGAGTGTTCACCGGTTCATTTTGAATCATGTTGGAGCTTGGGAATTTCTGGGAGAAGTCGTGTTCACTTGGGAATTGTTGAGAGAAGTCACAGTGACTTGGGAATTGTTGGGAGAAGTCACAGTGACTTGGGAATTGCTGGGAGAAGTCTTAGCGAGACATTGTTGTGGAGAGAATTTGTGTGTGTATGTTGTTGATAAGGAAATATTTGTTACGCTTTTAGGGGGTCATTTAAGCCCTAAATCGTGTTTTTTATGATTAAATACTACCTCAAATCATTACTTTTGTCATTTTAGGTACTTTGGACGAGAATTCTGAAAAATGGTGCTTTTTGGACGTTTTTGGAGTCAAAAGTGAAGAAAAAGACAAACTCAAGAAACCATGCTGAAAATAGTACCTGACGGCGTCAAGAGTCACTAAGTGATGCTGTCAGATGATGAATCAAGAGGAGGATGATCATTTACAATTGACGCGCCAGAAAGGAATTTGGAGATTAACACGTGACGGTGTCACGTTATACCAAGAGTAGGACGTCACGTATGTTCACAAAGAGAGACGGCCCAGAAGATTGTATCAAGTGACGACGTCAAGAAAGGTTTATTTTGCGTCACGAAACCCTAGTGACGGTGACTTGATAGCGTCAGGATCTAAAACCTGACACCGTCACCCCTGTAAATCTATATATAGTTTTGATTTTTTTTTTCATTCATTAAGTGTGTGACTTTTGAGAGAGAAAACCCTAGACGAAATTTACTGTAACTTTAGGGTTTCCAAGCCCTCTTTTCCTTCATGTTTAATTGAAGATAAGTTTTCTTTTTATTCATTCAATATATCTATGTGTTGTTTGATTAATTATTTATCTTGTCTTTCTTTTAACATGTTAGCTTAATTCTCTTTGTGTTTACTTAGATCTAATGAAACCTAGTTCTTGATTATTGGTTGTTGGTTTGCTATTAGTTGATTTGGTTGATTGATTTTCGCGTTAGGCTTAAGAAAAGTGGCCATACTCATACATGGTAATAGGCTTGAACGGCTTAAGAAACGTAATCAGATGTGTACTATGATGTTATTGGTTGTATTTAATGCATAAGTAACTGTTTACGCGGCCTGAATAGGAAGAGATAGAAGCTTATAGATTGGGGAAGGACGTACACAGCCCCTTGACTGGTATTAAGGAATACAACCCTTCATCCAAACAACTATAACAAATCAATTAATCAGTAAGAGATAACTAGGGAGTAGTGAAATATAAGTAAATACAATTTTTCCCATTATAAGAAGCTCACTAATTTACTTTTTCTTGTTATTTTATTTTATTTTACATTCGTAGTAATTTTGGGTTAGTTGATTAGTAACTAATTCCTCCCACTCTTCCAAAAACTGAGAGTTTTACTTGCTTTTATAAAAATACAAAAATACAAAAAAAATCATCCCTCACTTATAGACCTAGTTTAAGTAGTTTTTAATCCTAACGACACTATTCCCCTAGAGAACGATCAATCCCTCGGTACTTGCCACTCACTATACTACATCGGTCAGGTACACTTCCTGGTGGGGATTTCAAGTTTCTCAAGATCCCTTGAGAAGTAAAACCTTTTCCAAGGTTGCAAAACCACGCATCAAGTTTTTGGCGCCGTTGCCGGGGAATAGTTATTGTTTAGGTTAAAGTTTATTTTTATTAGGTCTACTCATTAGATTCCTTTCTAGTGAGAATTTGATTTTCTTTTTGTTAGATTTCCTTTAGTCTATCTTTCTTCTTTGTTTCCTTTGTTTGTAAACCTTCTCGATGGATAACGATAGCATTAATCGTTTGATTCCTATTATTCATGTTTTTCGTCGAAGAATTTTTCAACTACCCGTTCCGATACCTGTAGTGGAAAATGAGAACCCGCCTAACCTCTCACCTGACCATCACTTTGGCAATAATTCTGAGATGGAGGAATCTGACCATGACAACGACCGTAGAACTAGCCCTTTTTACTGTTCGGACTCTGATGAAGACCTAGATGATGGTGATGTAATTAATGAGGATAGGATGAAAGAGGAGATGAATCGTCTTAAGTATGTTGATCCTAGGACAAGAATTGAAAAAAAAGCAGCCTCTTTAACATGCAATTCCCATGTAAGATAGGATATAGGAGCTTTGATACCTACCTTAACTCATCCTTACCTATGAACATAATTTCATGTGCCAACTATAATAAAATCATGGTGAATGAGTTAGAATATCAAGGGAATAATATTATTGCTAGGATTGAGCCATTGCACGTGTTTGTAGGAAGTTTTGTGTATTTGGTTGCTTTTATGGTTATGGAGAATTTAGGGGAATTCATTGATGATAAATTGACTCAAATCATATTTGGAGAACCCTTTAAACGGTTAACCAATCTTGATGAAAAACTTATGGATGGGTTGATTACCTTTTCGGATGGAGAAGAAGATTTTGTTTACCAAATGCCACGCTCGCACCCTAGGTTTAAGAATCATTCAATTGAGGCATGCAATAGAATTCCCCCTATCGAGTTGTTGAGCGAGAATGACAAAAAGAAAGGACTAAAATATTCCCATGAAAAGAATAAGAAATACTATAGTAGATGTCTAAGCTTAGTGATGAGTATAAGAGAGATGAAGCAACTATTAGATGGCTCACACTTGGGTATGTGAGCATAAGTGATACACGGTAGGGTGTGACTTTGAGTCTAGCTACAAGACTCGTAAATAAAGAAAAGCGCTTCTTAGGAGGCAACCCAAGCTTTTTATTTTGTTTGTGTGTTTGTTTATTTGCTTTTATTTGTTTTCATATGTATTTTTTCATTCTCATTATTTATTATTCATGTCTCATAGTAACTTGTAAAAATGTTTTATTTTGTTTTTAACTTCGACTTGATCACATATAAAGGTATTTTATAAATGATAAGTGTAAGGGAAGCTCATATTTTTTTGAAAGAACGAAGTGAACATGAACGATAATAATGAGATATGAATATACATATTAGTATTTGTTTGAGTCAAATGCTTGTATCGAGTTACAATAGATATTTTTGCATGATTCCAGGAATTAAAACATAGGTTTTTTAGAAATTTTCCGGAAACAAAATATAAAAAATTTTGTCAGGTCAATTCTGACGGAGTCAGGAGTTATAGCCTGACGACGCCAGATGTTATTTTATGCAAAATTTTCCAGGTTTTGTTTTTTCTGCTGGAATTGTAAAGTTTCGTAAAATCTATAATTTATAAACTCCAGGCAAATATTCATTCTACAAGCATTATATCTTTACTTGCTTTCTAGGATTTACTATTATATAGATTTTACCGCCGATTTTACGCGAGGTTTCGTGTTGCTTTTCTTAGTGTTTAACTGGTTACATTGGACATGAAGAAAATTACATTTCAGGAGTGAAGCTTTGCATGCTCATTTTCTTGAAGGAAGATCTAACCTTGTTACCATATCATCCAAACCGAGCTAATCAGGGGAGTATTTGTTTCATTCATTTTCGTCTATCTTTACTTTATTACTTTTTAAGAACATTGGGGACAATGTTTAACTTAAGTGTAAGGCGGGGGGGGGGGGGGGGGGGGGGGGTAAATGAGGATACCGTAGAAACTATAATTGCACTTGGTTTTTGTTTTTGTTTAATAGTAGATGTGTAATAAAACTGAGAGAAATATTTGTTAGGGCAATTTTAGCACCAAATTTAAAAATTTTTGCAACATTTAGGAGAGAAACTGGTATGTGTGAAAATGCATACCTTTATTTGACCAAAATCACACCAAAAAGACCAAAAACTAACAAATAAATGCCAAATATATGTGTTTTGTACATGTAGGTAAGAAAATATGAGAAACGGACAAAAACCAAGCCAAAATCGGAAAAACGAGCACGAGAAATGGAATGAGTCAAAGAACCGGAACTAGGGGTGCTAAAAAGGCAAAAGAAGCTCAAGAAGTCAAAAACAGTCCTTGAAGAATGTAAGAATTGCAAAAGTGACCCTTGGATAGAAGTTTGAAGAGTTTGGCAAAAATAGTCCTCCAAGTTTCAAGATTTGTCAACTTTGAACCCTGAAAGATTAATTTTGAAGAAATAATAACTCAACCCCTCAAGTATTCAAGATTATGCAAGAACAGTCCTTAAGATTTCAGAAAATACAAAACAAGTCCCTATGCTTAAGTAAACCAACCGGTCCCTTATCTTCAATTAAACCAAGAATAAATCCCACCAACCCAATACCCTTTTATCCCTGGCCCATCAATCCACTGACCATTCCCCTTTGATAACCCAAACCCAGGTCAACCAAATAAAACCCGAGTAAAAAAACCACACCACGCGCCCTTTTTTACCTTATTTACTATGCATCTTCCCAACAAAAATCACCCCTTTTCACCCAACTTTTAACCTCGTACCGATAAAATAACCTCGGACCTTCTGGATTACTCTGACATGTCAGCACCAAGTGGCAAGAGAAGAGCAAGGGATAAGAAAGAACCTGCTAGAAGATGATCCAAGGACCTAGAATCATTGAAAGGACAACATTATCGGTGGGATAAGATCGAATAGCATTCCTGAAGCTTCCAGAGGCAAACCCTAGCATCCTCAGGGCCTATAAATAGGACCCGGCCTCATGGTGTAGGTGTGTAATTTCTAGGTGATAAATTAGGTCTTATGTTAGTTTAAATCCATGTTTTCTAAGTTTTGTTCTCATGTAATGCTCATGAATTAATGTAATCAATTTTAAGGTTTAATAAAAATTATTGTTGTTCTTAAATCCGTTTTGTGCAAATTTCCCTTTTAAAGCTTAAATTAGTGTAAAAGCCTTTAATTCCTGTCTTTCAAGCTCTTTTAAGTTCTTTAAAAGTTTCTAATTAGCTTAAGTTTATTTTCCTTTCACTATATATATATATATATATATATATATATATATATATATATATATATATATATATATATATATATATATATATATATATATATATATATAGAATAATAATAATAATAATAATAATAATAATAATAATAATAATAATAATAATAATAATAATAAATATACATAATAAATAAGGGTACATAAGCTTTATAAGCTAATATAGCCCTTCTCATAAGCCCACAGAAGCTCCCCTAAGCTTTTTGTGAGCTTATGTCAGCTGCCATAGTTCAAAGTTCCGTTTAGCCATTTATCAAGTAAGTCTCCCTTTTTAAATTTCTGCATTCTTAGCATAGTTACTATTTCATAGTTTAAATCTGCTTATCTTGGCTTAGTTTAGCTATTAGTGGCTTAATGTGTTCTCATGTTAAGTTGTTATATGCTCTAGTTTGATTTCAAGTTTCTACTGCCTTGAATTAGTGTAATCTGAATTAGTGTGATTTTGTTTATCTTTATAGGATTTTAGTGTTCATTTAGCTTTAATATCAGTTAATGATTAGGTACTGATCATTAGTTTGGTAAGTTTAGAGACAAAATCCAAAAACTTAGTGTAATAGGCTTATTAAGGTAGTGTTTGGATCTGTTGGTTTATTACTGTTCTTGTTGTTTATTTGTGTTGTTCTTAGCACCACTAGTCTGCATTAGGGTAATATAAGTCACTTTAGTCATAAAATTTGGTGGTTATAGCATAAAAAATCAAAGTTCACTTCTATCCTCATTTTTGTGCTCATTTATTGTTAATTGCAATCTGTAATCTTGTAGTCTGGTAGAAATGAGTTGAATTTAGGGAAATTAAGTCACAATTCAGCTTAACAATACATTTAGGATAAGATTAGATCATTAGAAACTCAGTTTGGTCAAGTTAGGTTTGCATAAAAAAAGTCAAAATCTTGGGATAACCTGCTCAATCACATCTGATCTAGGCATCAATTAGGCAAGCAATTGTTGATTAAAATTGGGGAGTTTTAGGTTTTAGGGTAGCTTATACTATAGGCTTTCAGAATATGTATTTAGGTTTCTTTAATTAGCTTATTTAAGTACTCAAAATTAAGCTTGAAGTGGGGGGATTAAGCATAATTTTCTGTCTTTTAAGCAAACCTGCATACTGCTTTTCTGGCCTACCTGATTGCTTTTCTGGCTTATTTAAGTTGATTTGAGCTTATGTGAGTTACTTGAACATGTTCTGATCCTTTGGTGCTTTTTGGTTGAAGTATGCTTATTATTAAAGCACTTATTAAAACTGCTTATTGGTGCAACTGCTTATTAGTGTTTAGATTTTAGCCAATTTTATTTTTCCTAGGCTTAGGATAATATTTTAGAATTTCCAGAAAAATCCCATAATTTTCCAAGCTCATTTATTATTTTTAGTAATTAAAAATAGTTTTTAAGTATTTTTAAATCATTTTAAATTCATAAAAATTAAATAAAAATCCAAAAAATTTAGTTTTCTGTTTTAAAATTAGTTTTTAGTTATTTGATAATTTTAAAAATTAAAATTGCATTTTTCTAGCTTAAACTCATATTTAATTGCATTTTTAATATATGTTTAATATTTAAAAATAGTTTTTAATTCATAAACACTAAATAAAAAGCCAAAAAAATATATTTTCAGTTTTAAAATTAGTTTTAGGTTATTTTAGATTTTTCAAAATTTAATTTGCATTTTTCTCACTTTATTTCATATTTATTTGCATTTTTAACACTTTTTAATGTTTAAAAATAGTTTTTAATTAATAAAAATTAAATAAAAAGTCATAAAAATAATTTTAATTTTCCTAAAAGTTTTAGTTTGCATTTAAGCCCCTAGGAAATTTAGTTTTTGCATTTAGGACTTTTAATTCCCTTAGTTGCCTTAGAAATCCCGAGATTAGCTCGGGAATTTAGTGTTTCGATTTCCTGTTTACGTTTAGTACCTATTTGTGTGCTTTTACTTGTTTCCATTTACATTTATATTACTTGTAGTTTAATTGTAGCTTATGGTTCCCTATAAACCCCCTTCACATTCACTTCACGATTCATGACACCGAACCAACGAGCTCAAATTCATCCTTCGCTGGGAAAACGACTCGGGTTGCATATTTCCTTTGCAACCTTCGGAGATATACTGATATAATATATATTCTATATATATTGTGTTTGTACGTCTTCAGAAACTCTAGTCTTAATTAGCGTCTCATTGATAGGAGTTATATGACTAGCACAAAAAACTGTACCACTCAAAAATTTCCACCCCAAATATGTGAGGTTCGCCCCTAGATTTGTTAGGAAAAGTATTGATTATTAGTGCTTATGAGTGTACCGGTAGTATTTAGATTCTAGAACTTGCGTTAGTGATGCATCCCGAGACCGCTAGTGAGACAACATTCGTGTAGTTAGGATTTACTATATGATAAGAGACATTAGGATAACTTATGTTTTAAGCCTGTAATATAATTACATTGACTTCACTGGTTAAGTAATTTTCCAACACCTTTGCGATGTACTCATTTTTAGTACACGATACCCCTAGTGCAACTCCTAGAGCCTATCTTTTTTATTTCTAACTTTAAGCATTTTACTTAAAGGAAGAATTTGTTTACAATCCACCCCCAAATGTACACCCAAATCGCCTTAGCTTTCCTTGTATGCACTCATCTTTAGTGCATTATTGTTAGTTGTTTAAACCCTTTGTTAGTTGTCTAATTAGTTACATGGTTGCTAATTAGTCGAGTCATATCTTGTACATATTGTTTTGGGACGATTGGGACTTATAGGTAAAGTACTAGTGTAATGAAGTAATGGGGAAGAACATCATTTATTACCCTCATATATACGTTAATGTCTTAAAGTACTCCAAATGTTTCGATTATCTTGATTCGAGTATTTATTTTAATTTATGTAAAAGTTCAAGTGTAAGAGGAGGAAACAAGCTCCTTTGATGTATTATTTAGGATGGTAGCAAGAGTGTATAAAAAAAATTAAAAAAAAAAAGAGAAAAATAAAATTAGAAAAACATACGGACTACCATCCCATTCCTTTTATTTATGTTTATTTTTTTTCGTTATTAGCTTAAGTTGAGTCAAGTCTTGGCTTAGCAGCGGCATATTGTACATGTAATTAACTAAGACAATTGACTTGCCACCAGTTAAATATCCCCTTATCCAACAAAACCGTGTTTCCATATCCCTACAACTAACGTTATAACTCTTTAAAAAACCTCTTTGATAATTTATCCTAGGTGCTTATGCGAAAGTGGTGGAGGCTTGATCCTTTCCCATGCCTATGATAATGTATTTGCTATGACATGTAGTGAGAGGTATTTCTTCCATTTTCATTTGTGATGTATACACATATAACACCCGAGAGATGCGAGTATCCAAACACTATTTGTAAGGTGCTAGTATATAATTTCCGTGCTTGTTTTGATTAGGGTAGATCAATCATTTGTTGTAATTACTTTTATGTTAATGTTACATGACCCATAACCTGTATTTCAATTAGTGTAAAAGCTCATTTACTTGAGGACAAGCAAATCCCAAGTGTAAGAGTATTTGATAAGGAAATATTTGTGACGCTTTTAGGGGGTCATTTAAGCCCTAAATCGTGTTTTTATAAATAAGTACTACCTCAAATCATTACTTTTGTCATTTTAGGTACTTTGGACGAGAACTCTGGAAAATGGTGCTTTTTGGAGTCAAAAGTGAAGAAACGACAGAGTCAAGAAACCATACTGAAAATGGTAAATAACGGAGTCAGGAGTCACTAAGTGACGCCGTCAAATGATGAATCAAAAGGAGGATGATCATTTACACTTGACGTGCCAGAAAGTAATTTGGAGATTAACACGTGATGGCGTCACGTTATACCAAGAGTAGGCTGTCACGTATGTTCACAAAGAGAGACGACCCAGAAGATTGTATCAAGTGACGACGTCAAGGAAGGTTTATTGCGCGTCACGAAACCCTAGTGACGGCGTCAGGATCTAAAACCTGACGCCGTCACCCCTGTAAATCTATATATAGTTTTGGATTTTTCATTCATTAAGTGTGTGACTTTTGGGAGAAAAAACCCTAGACGAAATTTACTGCAACTTTAGGGTTCCTAAGCCCTCTTTTCCTTCATGTTTAATTGAAAATAAGTTTTTTTTAATCATTTAATATGTCTATGAGTTGTTTGATTAATTATTTATCTTGTCTTTCTTTTAACATGTTAGCTTAATTCTCTTTGTGTTTACTTAGATCTAATGAAACCTAGTTGTTGATTATTGGTTGTTGGTTTGTTATTAGTTGATTTGGTTGATTGATTTTCACGTTAGGCTTAAGAAAACTGGCCTTACTCCTACATGGTAATAGGATTGAACGTCTTAAGATATGTAATAAGATGTGTACTATGATGTTATTGGTTGTATTTATTGTATAAGTAACTGTTTACGAGGCCTGGATAGGAAGAGATAGAAGCTTATAGATTGGGGAATGACGTACACAGCCCCATGACTGGTATTAAGAAATACAACCCTTCATCCAAACAACTAAAACAAATCACTTAATCTGTAAGAGATAACTAGGGAGTAGTGAAATCTAAGTAAATACAGTTTTTCCCATTATAAGAAGTTCACCAATTTACCTTTCTTGTTATTTTATTTTATTTTACATCCATATTAATTTTGGGTTAGTTGATTAGCAACTAATTCCGCCCACTCTTCCAAAAACCAAGATTTTCACTTGCTTTCATAAAAATACAAAAATAAAAAAAGAATCATCCCTTACCTCTAGACCTAGTTTAAGTAGTTTTTAATCCTAACTACACTATTCCCCTAGAGAACGAGTAATCCCCTGGTACTTGCCACTCACTATACTACATCGGTCAGGTACACTGCCTGGTGGGGATTACAAGCTTCTCAAGATCCCTTGAGAAGTAAAACCTTTTGTAAGGTTGTAAAACCACGCATTAGTTGTGTGTATATAAACAATCCAATGTACGAGGCTATATTTAGGTAAGTTTATCCCCTCCTATTTGAATTTGAATTTCAATTTGAAATCCCGTCCGTCTTTTTGAATTTGAAATTTAAATATACCCCGCTCATTTCTTAATTTAAATTTCAAATTTGAACTTGAATTTTAAATTTGAAATCCAAAATCCAGCTCTTATTATTTCAGCCAACTATAAGTAACATACGATAGTCCAATTTTGTTCACACACTTATACATCTAAACATTTTACAACATATATGGCTAATTCATGGTGGTGAGATGAAGAAAACTTGTTGGCTGAACTTTGGTGTGAAGTTTCCCAAGAAGAACATGGCCAGAGAGATCACACCTTTTGGACTCGGGTTGTAGACATGTTCAACAATCAGAATGAGGGTGACAATCGTAATAAACATATGCTTGTTGGTAAATGGACAACATTTAACTTGGAATGTAAAAAAGATTCAACGCTATTTACAGGGAGGTGTATATGAGCAGGGAGGTAGATGCCAATGATCGTCTCGCCACTGCAAAGACCATTTATGAGCAACGCTATGGTGGTAAAAGCTTCAAATATGTTCACGTGTGTGAGGTTTTGAGAAACCAACCCATATGGCTAATTTATGGTTAACAGTGTTGTATGATTTAGTATCGTTCTTAACTATTTCCGTATCGTTTTTAGTATGTTGTAATGTTACTTTATGTTTGAATTTGAATAAAAGGCTTAACGGCTAGTTTGTCCTAAAAAATCCTTCAACGGCTAGTTTCCCCTATAAATGCCACTTTAACAACACGAAGTGTTGTTACACAAGTATAACTAATTTTCACACAAATACTATGGCTAACGAACCAGCTGAGGTGCATAGAACAATCCTTACCCTATTATGCAATGAACAAGAAAAAGAGCTCAGGATGATTAACAATTTGCTAGGTGAGCTAACTCATATTATGCTATAGAAGCAAGATCATGCTGCAGAGATCAAAAGGTTGTGTGAGCTGCCTCAAGACCATCCAGCTATCAGTGTCAGTCTAGAAACTCTATTAAGAAATGATGAAACAGATTTGCAACTTCATGTCGCCTTGAAGATGGTTAGGGAACAAGTGTTGCAAGTGTGGGAAGAGAAGTCAGATCTCATCGACAATTACAAATTTATATAAAAGCTTCATGAGTATCGTTGGATGATTTATGTTTTCGTATTGATTTGTATTCGATATTGATTTTTAAATTATGATTTGAATTTTAAATCAAAGGGGGTGTTTTGTAATTTTTGGTTTTTGGAATTCAAATAATATAAAAGATTACAATGGCCAAAGAGTTTTGTTTTTTTTTTTTTTTTTTTTTTTTTTTTTTTTTAATTCTAGATCACAGCTTAACGTTGAGTTAAGCTCATGACTTACCACGTTAACGTGGGTTTAACGCAACATGGTGGTAAGGGATAACGCACCTTAACGTACGTGCGTTAACATATAATGCAGGGGGAGGGCATCATTGTAACACCCCCTAATTTGAAATGCGGCAGCGGAATAGTAATTGGGGTGTTATGGTGAGGATCGAAGTCATAATGATAGAAAACGGCTCAAAAGAGACGTTTTAAAAACATAATTTTATTTATATAAATTCAAATACAATAGGTCCTTATCAGAGTATTATAAAAGTCTTGAAGTTTTGAACTAAATTAAACATCTTTTATTTTACACCATTATTGAAATAAAGTAGACAAGTTTTGAAGTTTTTGCCGCCCGTTCCATGCTTGCTTCCCCTGCTAAATACCTGAGATACATGCTTAAAAGTCAACAAAAATGTTGAGTGATATCATAGAGTTTGAATTTAATAATCATTTTAATACACAAGTAAGATTGTATTAGAAAATACAATCAGTTTAAAAATATTGATATTGCAGTTCATATATTGCTCTAAGTCTCATGACACGCAAACGTTAACAAATACCGTAAAAACGGAGGTGTTTATCAAATCAATGATAAATTTGCCCTCGTGTAATTGGTGATTTGCCAGTTCCTATTTTTACTCAAATATAATTATCACGACTAATACGACTAACCACATGCATAATGGCATTCCGTCAAGTATTAATGGGACAAGCTGTCAAACCATAAATAGATCTATTCATTATATTCGCGTTCACCTCAGTGATTAATGGCTCATGAATAAGGGTCTTTTGGCAACAGCTAACTTAGGCATATATCAGTCAGGAAGCATACAGAAAAATACTTGCGATCCGTTTATAACATGTATCCCCCTCACGGAGTTTTTGAAAATAAGTAAATATGAGGCTATGACTCACCTTGATTGATACTGAAAATGAAGGAAATAAAGTCGGACGAATTTATGAAAACGGCTTCGAAACACAACCTAATAAATAAATTTATCTAAGAACTTGACCAAATATTACTCGGTAATTACGAAGAAATAACGAATATTAGATATTAGTTATGACGAATAAGTGATGTGCAGTGAAAATCTTGTGATATACATGATATGACAAAATATGATTTTTAAATTATCCATCGAAGTTTTACCTTTTTAATCGTAAGTAAAATATTAATTTTTAAATATCGTTATATATATTATTAACGTTACGTTAAATAATATATATATATATATATATATATATATATATATATATATATATATATATATATATATATATATATATATATATATATATAAAGTTTAAACGTAATATGAAATAAATTCACAAAAATAGAAAATAAATAAGAATGATAAATAAGTTATGTTTAGTCTTTGTCTCCTTTTTTAATTTTACCATTTTTACACTAACGAAATTTGCGTTACATCGTTAGTCCTTTTTATATATATTTCAACTATAGTCCTCTACTTTGTCCAATAATCAATACTAACCTTAGAATATTAATTTTTATCACATTTTACCCTTATGTTTCTGTATTTACAGGTTTAGTCCTTTCTTTTCAATATTTACACATTTAGTCTCTCTGGGTGTCGGCGCGTTACATTTTTAGTCCAAATTTGCAAAAATAATTATAGAATTTTTCTAAAAATTTTCGAAGTTTATTTAGTAAGTAACAAGATTATTTTAACTGCTTATTTATTCAAAAGCTTATTTTTTTTTAGATTATGGGCTTTGAACGATTCGAACAAGGCCCGTTAAGAGTTTTGGAGGCGAGGGCATGGAAAAAGTTTTGGGCTTGGCTTTGGGTCATTTTAATGATTCTAAAAACATTACATATGGGCCCAGTGGGCTTACGGATTTTAAATGCTTAATGGGCTTAGATTGAGCCCACTCGACAAACATAAGGTTTTTGTTAATAAGTTTGGTTTTGAAAACTGTTTTGTGTCGATTCAAAATGGATCGAGTAGGATGTCAAAACGTGATTATTTTCACAAGTCGTTTATATGAAAATGTTAGTTTTCTGGGTGGTCTATGGCGTCGTGAAATAATATAGTACTCTCGTTAAATGAAATTCAAAGTTATACGCGTAGTTTGTGGCATGTTTGGACCGGTATATATTTTGAAAACTTGTTAATATTTACTAAGTGTTTTTACTAAATTGCAATCGATGGATATGGTTTAAAATGAATGCATGAAATGCTCGTAACGTTTAAACTAAAGTGAATTATGGGTGCTACGTGACTCCTAGGCCTTCCAAGATAGAGGCTAGTCACGTTTCGTGTAATAAGAGTTAATATTAACGTGTAACATATATGTAAAGTAATATACGTTCGAAACAATTTAAACATGGTGCATGATGTAAACTTAACGTGTGAATTGGAATGGAAATGAGTAAGAAAGACTTACAAACACCTTAGAAGTGATCAAGAGTCGAGTGTGATAGTATGGAACACAAGAAAATCCCGTTTCACTATATAACCCAAACGTTATATATAAATATCAACCCGTTTTCCTTTCCTTGCTTCCAATAATATACCAATCGATTTGTGATCTTGTGAAAACAGTTCGAAGGACGAAATAATTTAGTGAAAGAGTATGTGAATGAATAAGAGCAAGTGCATGCATGTACGTCTATATATTACTTGAATATATAACACGTTAGTAAGAAAATTTCAATGAGAACTTCTCGTATACTATAGCATGTCAGTGAACTAGCTCTTAGGTGATTATTATATTGATTTAGAAAGAGTTGTGAAAGCACAAAAGAAGGAATGTGTTGTGGTGATTCATGTGGATGTCGACCAAGCATTTTTCCATATATACGATTTACAAAATCGTACACTACTTGTAAATACTTGATCATTCTTAACATTTGAACATAGAATCAACT
The DNA here is from genome assembly GCA_030686995.1 of Artemisia argyi. Classification (NCBI taxonomy): domain Eukaryota; kingdom Viridiplantae; phylum Streptophyta; class Magnoliopsida; order Asterales; family Asteraceae; genus Artemisia; species Artemisia argyi. The sequence continues at coordinate 90,169,496 of CM060698.1, read as the reverse complement.
CAGAAATATTATTAGGAATGATTAGAAACAAACGGGATTCAAAACGGTTAAGTTTTGAATAATTTGTAAATCGATTTGGGTTGGTACGAGTCAAATACTTTGCCTTTTAAAAATGTATCAAAACTCAACGTATGGACGTGAGAATTGACACACTAATAGTTGGCTAGGAGGTTAATGAGATGAGAAAATAAAATACGTATGTCGAGTGTAAGATTTAGAAATAAACGAGGCGTTTTGGGGGGTGATTGAACTTGTCGATCGGATGAAAAATCAAGTTTTAGAAGTTGGGCTTTAGTTCGTTGGGCTTAGGAATAGTAACTGAGGTTGTGGGCCAAAATAATTAAGGGTCCGTTTGACTAATTAGGTGATTAGGGAATTTTAATTATATTTAGTAAATATAATTAAGATTAGGAATTAGGTTTTAGGATTAAATGAAAAGTATAGGTTTCGTGTAACGTGTCGGGGATTAATTCCGTCATTTCGTGAATTATATTATTTTGTGAAAATCGCCAAAATAATATAATAAGAAAAATTTCAAATTTTTCCGAGAAAATGGGAATTAGAAACGATAACGAAGGATTATTTATTTATTAACGATTTAATTACAAGAAATTTTTACAGGGTTCTACAGTACCCACTTGTCATTCTGAATTTCGTCCCGAAATTTGATTTTTAAGAAATCTAACAAGTGCGTTCTATGAAAATAAGTGCGGATATTTCTCACGGAATCTATCTTCTATTTCTCATGTATAAGTCGGTCCTTGTTTAGAGTCCCATCTTACTTTTACAATGGGGATACGATTCTGTTTGAGTTGTTTTATCTCTCTATCCATTATTTCCACAGGCTCTTCTGTGAACACTAGTTTGTCGTCCAATCTAATCTCTTTTAGTGGAATGACGAGAGTTTCGTCAGACAAACATTTCTTGAGTTGTGATACGTGGAATGTAGGATGTACCCTACTGAGTTCTTCCGGAAGTTCTAACTTATAAGCAACTGAACCAATTCTCTCCAAAATTTTGAAAGGTCCAATGTACCTCGGATTTAACTTTCCACGGCTTCCAAAGCGAATCATTCCTTTCCAAGGCAAAACCTTCAACATGACTTTGTCTCCTACTTGAAATTCCATAGGCTTTCTCCTGACATCAGCATAACTCTTCTGTCTGTCACGAGCAGCTTGCAAGCGTTGGTTGATTTGGAATATCTTCTCAGTAGTATCATGTATTAGCTTTGGTCCGGTGAGTTGCATATCACCAACTTCTGTCCAATAGACTGGTGATCTGCACTTCCTTTCGTACAGTGCCTCAAAAGGTGCAGCCTTTATGCTGGCATGATAGCTGTTATTGTATGAGAATTCAACTAATGGCAAGTGTCTATCCCAACCTTTTCCAAAATCAATCACACATGCTCGGAGCATGTCTTCCAAGGTTTGGATTGTTCTTTCACTTTGTCCATCGGTTTGCGGATGATAAGCGGTGCTCATATCTAACCTAGTACCAAGAGATTTCTGTAGCGATTCCCAAAATCTTGAGGTGAATCGGCTATCTCTATCAGAAATAATAGATATTGGTACCCCATGTCTAATCACAATTTCCTTAAAATACAACTGAGCGAGTGTTTCCATCTCGTCAATTTCTTTGATTGGTAGAAAATGTGCAGACTTGGTTAATCGATCGATGATAACCCAGATTGTGTCAAATCCGGTCGAAGTCTTTAGTAATTTGGTAATAAAATCCATTGTGATTCGTTCCCATTTCCAGACCGGAATTTCTGGTTGCACGAGTAATCCTGATGGTTTCTGAGTTTCTGCCTTTACTCTAGAACAGGTTAAACATTTACCAACATACTCGGTGATATCAACTTTCATATTTGGCCACCAATAATTCTTCTTCATATCTTGGTACATCTTATTGGAACCTGGATGAATAGAATATTTGGATTTATGAGATTCATGCATGTTAAGGTCTCGAATACCTCCAAAGAGAGGAATCCAATATCTTTCCTTAAAACATAACATTCCATCATTTCTTCTCACAAATTCTTTTTCATTATTTGGCATTCTGTCAACCTGATCTTCCAGGTTTGACCTTCTGTCAATTTTCTCATATTTCTAGTTTTCTTCTTGTAAAGCTTCTGCTTGAGCTTTGATGATTTGAGCTGGAAATGGCGAATGAATTTTCATTCCTAGAGATCGAACTCTAAGAGGTTTAATTCTATCTTTTCTACTCAACGCATCGGCTACTACATTCGCTTTACCAGGGTGGTAACGAATTTCACAGTCGTAGTCATTGAGTAATTCTAACCATCTTCTTTGTCTCATGTTCTGCTCCTTCTGATCTAGTATATGCTGTAGACTCTTGTGATCGGTGAAAACAGTACACTTTGTACCATATAGGTAATGTCTCCATATCTTAAGAGCAAAAACTACTGCTCCTAATTCTAGATCATGAGTGGTGTAGTTTTCTTCATTCTTCTTCAGCTGTCGTGAAGCATAGGCTATAACTTTGTCTCTTTGCATTAGTACCGCACCTAAACCATGATGAGATGCGTCACAATACACTACAAAGTCCTCATTGCCTTCCGTTAATGCTAATATTGGTGCTTCACAAAGCTTCTGTTTCAGCAGTTGAAATGCTGACTCTTGCTTCTCTTCCCAGATATACTTCTTGTTCTTCTGGGTTAGTTCCGTCAAAGGTTTTGCAATCTTTGAAAAACCTTCTATAAATCTCCGGTAATAACCAGCGAGACCTAAGAATTGACGAATTTCGGTTGGGGTGGTGGGTGACGTCCAACCTTTAACTGCTTCTATCTTCGCGGGATCTACATGGATACCTTTGTTGTTGATGATATGGCCTAAAAATTGAACGGTAGAAATCCAAAAATCACATTTGGAAACCTTGGCGTACAACTTTTCTTTCTTAAGTAACTCTAAAATAGTCCTTAAGTGTTCGGCATGCTCTTCTTTATTGCGCGAATAGATTAAAATATCATCAATGAACACAATAACGAATTTATCCAAGTATGGCTTGCATACTCGGTTCATTAAATCCATGAATACAGCTGGTGCATTGGTAAGACCAAATGGCATCACTTGAAATTCATAATGTCTGTATCGTGTTCGAAAAGCTGTCTTGGGAATGTCCTCTTCCCTAACTCTTAATTGATGATATCCTGATCTTAGATCGATTTTTAAGTAAACACTTGATCCTTGTAATTGGTCAAATAGATCGTCGATCCTTGGCAATGGATATCGATTCTTCACCGTGTGTTTGTTCAACTCCTTGTAATCGATACACATTCGGAACGTGCCATCTTTCTTTTTGACGAATAGGATTGGTGCTCCCCAAGGGGATGCACTTGGTTGAATGAAACCTTTATCTGATAGTTCTTTTATCTGTTCAGATAATTCTTTCATTTCGGAGGGTGCTAATCGATATGGTGCTTTTGCAACTGGTGCTGCTCCAGGCACTAAATCGATACTGAATTCTACTTGACGAGTTGGTAGGATTCCAGGTAAGTCTTCGGGAAATACATCAGAAAATTCTTTTACAACTGGCACTTCATCAAGTTGTTTCTTCTTTTCTGTTGTTTCTCCTCCCGTTACTTAGATTTGAAATACATGGCATCCTTTGCTTATGTATTTCATCGTCTTGGCGTACGAAATAATATTGAAAGAAGTTTTAGGTTTATCACCTTGGATGATTATGGTTTCACTATCGAATGGAATTTGAATGACTTTCTCGTCACAAATTATTCTGGCACGGTGTTTAGATAACCAATCCATACCAATGATGACATCAAAACTTCCTAATTGGATGGGCATAAGATCGATAGGGAAAGATTTATCTAGAAGGATTAAGGTGCAGTTTTCGATTAGGGTATTGGTACTTAGAATATTTCCATCTGCTAATTCTATTTCATAGATAGTATCTAATTCTACAGGAGTAATATTTAGAATTGCGGCAAACGAAGTAGACACAAAACTTTTATCTGCTCCTGAATCAAATAATATCTTAGCATCTTGTTGATTTAATAGGAACGTACTAGTAACAACATCAGAATTCTGCGTTGTGTTCCCATCACCAAGTACATACGCTCTTCCTCGGGCAACATTATTGGCAATTTTCGGACATTGAGTTTTGTAATGTCCAACTTCTCCACAACCATGGCACTTTACTGCTATCGGTTGTGTGTTGGCTCCAGTCGCTCGACAGTCCCTTGTCATATGACCAATTCTTCTACAGTTGCCACAAGCAGCCTTACATGCTCCAGTATGATGCATGTTGCACTTGTTACATGGGGGTAGAGTTCCGGCATAACCTTTACTTTCTGCAGGCACTGCTGCATAAGCTCTGGTAGCTTCTTGCCGACGATTTTGTTGCTGATGATGATTACTACGATTCTGCTTTTGATCTCTGCTGTGGTTGCTGCTTTGATTGTTGTTGTTGTTGTAGCTCTGATTACCACTGTAACTGTTGTTGTAGCTGCGGTTGTTGCTATTGTTATTCCCACGGTTGTCAACACTTCTCTTATGCTCATTGATTACGGAGGTAGAACCTCTTTTGATCACCCGGGTTAACAATCTCTGTGCAAGCCCCATAGCTTCTTCTACTGTCTTTGGATTCGATGAGGTAACATCGCCTTCAATGGATGGTGGCAGTCCCTCCACATATTTCTCCAATGCTTGTTCAACATCGGGTACTATAGTTGGACACAGCACCGACAACTCTAGAAACTTTCTGTCGTATGTCTTTAGGTCATTGTACCTTACTACTAGCTGATGAAATTAATCCTCTAGTTTTCTGATCTCTGTCCTTGGACAATACTTCTTAAGCATTTTATTTTTCAACTCATTCCACGAAAGTCTGAAAGCTTCATCTGGACCCATAGCATTCGCAGTAGTGTTCCACCACGATAATGCTTCTCCTTGAAGAGTTCCTGTAGCAAAGGTAACTTTGCTATTCTCAGAACAACCACTCCTCTTGAAGACTGTCTCGGTATGCTCAAACCAATGGGCCATTTCAGTCACTCCTTCAATTCCTTTGAAGTTTGTTGGCTTGCAAGTCATGAAGTCCTTGTAAGTACAATTACGTGGAGTAACTGTATTAGCTTCACGATTTGCACCATTGATATTATTCAAACGATCCGCTTCATGAGCTGCAGATATTCCCTCAGCAATCATTCTTTGAACCTCAGTGGGGGTCATGATCACTTCCGGGTTAGAGTTTTCGCTACTTGCATACTCCATTTTTCTATTAATAATACAAAAATATAGCATTTAGAATTTTAAACAACAATTTTGTTTAAAGGTTCTTGTGAAGTAGGGAAATGAAAATTTATGAGTCTTAATAATAATTGGGCACCATATGTAGTTTTTATTTTGATACAACAGTCATAATCATTCCGATATGTTAGATGCATTTTTAATACACATGAACAACCATAAGCATAAGTTAACATTTGTATATAGTAATATCAAAACTAACAGCATAACATTAATAACTTAATCAGTTGAGTTGTTATAACAAAACGATACAAGCTTATTAATTGCCACATGCGGCAGGCTTGGATGCCTTATTACTAGTACAAATACTAACTGCCTCTAATGATTATGTATGTCCACATGTCCTCCCATCTCTAAAATCTGAGTTCGGAGCTCCTGCATCTCGGTATGATGTTGAATCTGCATATCTCCTACAGGGTTTTCCAATGTATCTGCTCTTCGGTGTACAAGCTGGGCTTCCCAAGTACGGTTCTATCCCTCTCTTCGCAATGATATCGCAAAAGAATGTGTCTCAGAGATATCCGAATGTATCTGAGCTAACCCCTGCTGCAACTCTATCCTATTGGCTATAAGGTTATGTAAGGTGTTGTGGATAGTATCTGAATGATCGAATGATGAATAATCAATCATCTGAAGAAGTGAGTCTATCTGATCTTCATGATGCTCCAATCGCGTCACTACTACAGAAGGTGAAAGGGTAGAGGGAATTTCCATCCTAGCACTCTCGCCAGTTTCATTGATATGAGCTGGGGGAGTAAAACCAGGCGGATAGGGTAATGATGGTGAAAGTGGAGGAATAGAATCAGAAATACGAAGGCGGCTGGATGTAGGTATATCTTCCTCAGGGATTTGTTCTCTTGGGTGAAAAGTATACGGGTAAGTTTGACTAAAAAGATTGAGTAGATGATCGGGTGCATATGAATTGAATTCATGACGTGGTAATGGTGTCGGTAAAACAAAAGCATCGGGATTTTCAGGCGTTGTAGCAATTTCGTCTTGCTCGAAGGGTTCTATTTCTTGGGAAACAGCGTCAGGTACAAAAGTAGAACGATAAACAGGCGAAGTAACAGACGCGACGGAAATATCAGAGTCGGAGTCGAACATACTCATATTGAAACAATACTGTAACAATTCATAAATAATGCAGAATAAGAATTTATTATCATCAAAGAATACAAAATTTTAACATATCAAAATCAAAATATCATAGCTTAATGATTAACTTACGGAGTACGGTAGCAAGCAGGTACGGCGGGCAAAAATTTATATGATGTAAATTTAATTTATTTAAAAGTGTGGTTATAGTTCAATGTTTGAAAACATTTGGTTCTCTATAACTATGGCTCTGATACCAATCCGTAACACCCCCTAATTTGAAATGCGGCAGCGGAATAGTAATTAGGGTGTTACGGTGAGGATCGAAGTCATAATGATAGAAAACGGCTCAAAAGAGACGTTTTAAAAACATAATTTTATTTATATAAATTCAAATACAATAGGTCCTTATCAGAGTATTATAAAAGTCTTGATGTTTTGAACTAAATCAAACATCTTTTATTTTACACCATTATTGAAATAAAGTAGACAAGTTTTGAAGTTTTTGCAGCCCGTTCCATGCTTGCTTCCCCTGCTAAATACCTGAGATACATGCTTAAAAGTCAACAAAAATGTTGAGTGATATCATAGAGTTTGAATTTAATAATCATTTTGATACACAAGTAAGACTGTATTGGAAAATACAATCAGTTTAAAAATATTGATATTGCAGTTCATATATTGCTCTAAGTCTCATGACACGCAAACGTTAACAAATACCGTAAAAACGGAGGTGTTTATCAAATCAATGATAAATTTGCCCTCGTGTAATAGGTGATTTGCCAGTTCCTATTTTTATTCAAATATAACTATCACGACTAATACGACTAACCACATGCATAATGGCATTCCGTCAAGTATTAATGGAACAGGCTGTCAAACCTTAAATAGATCTATTCATTATATTCGCGTTCACCTCAGTGATTAATGGCTAAGGGTCTTTTGGCAATAGTTAACTTAGGCATATATCAGTTAGGAAGCATAAAGAAAAATACTTGCGATCTGTTTATAACATGTATCCCCCTCACGGAGTTTTTGAAAATAAGTAAATGTGAGGCTATGACTCACCTTGATTGATACTGAAAATGAAGGAAATAAAGTCAGACGAATTTATGAAAACGGCTTCGAAACACAACCTGATAAATAAATTTATATAAGAACTTGACCAAATATTACTCGGTAATTACGAAGAAATAACGAATATTAGATATTCGTTATGACGAATAAGTGATGTGCAGTGAAAATCTTGTGATATGCATGATATGACAAAATATGATTTTTAAATTATCCATCGAAGTTTTACCTTTTTAATCGTAAGTAAAATATTAATTTTTTAAATATCGTTATATATATTATTAACGTTACGTTATATATATATATATATATATATATATATATATATATATATATATATATATATATATATATATATATATATATATATATATATATATATATATATAAAATAAAGTTTAAACGTAATATGAAATAAATTCACAAAAATAGAAAATAAATAAGAATGATAAATAAGTTATGTTTAGTCTTTGTCTCCTTTTTTAATTTTACTATTTTTACACTAACGATATTTGCGTTACACCGGTAGTCCTTTTTATATATATTTCAACTATAGTCCTCTACTTTGTCCAATAATCAATACTAACCTTAGAATATTAATTTTTATCACATTTTACCCTTATGTTTCTGTATTTACAGGTTTAGTCCTTTCTTTTCAATATTTACACATTTAGTCCCTCTAGGTGTCGTCGCGTTACATTTTTAGTCCAAATTTGCAAAAATAATTATAGAATTTTTCTAAAAATTTCCGAAGTTTATTTAGTAAGTAACAAGCTTATTTTAACTGCTTATTTATTCAAAAGCTTATTTTTTTAGATTATGGGCTTTGAACGATTCGAACAAGGCCCGTTAAGAGTTTTGGAGGCGAGGGCATGGAAAAAGTTTTGATCTTGGCTTTGGGTCATTTTAATGATTCTAAAAACATTACATATGGGCCCAGTGGGCTTACGGATTTTAAATGCTTAATGGGCTTAGATTGAGCCCACTCGACAAACATAAGGTTTTTGTTAATAAGTTTGGTTTTGAAAACTGTTTTGTGTCGATTCAAAATGGATCGAGTAGGATGTCAAAACGTGATTATTTTCACAAGTCGTTTATATGAAAATGTTAGTTTTCTGGGTGGTCTATGGCGTCGTGAAATAATATAGTACTCTCGTTAAATGAAATTCAAAGTTATACGCGTAGTTTGTGGCATGTTTGGACCGGTATATATTTTGAAAACTTGTTAATATTTACTAAGTGTTTTTACTAAATTGCAATCGATGGATATGGTTTAAAATGAATGCATGAAATGCTCGTAACATTTAAACTAAAGTGAATTATGGGTGCTACGTGACTCCTAGGCCTTCCAAGATAGAGGCTAGTCACGTTTCGTGTACTAAGAGTTAATATTAACGTGTAATATATATGTAAAGTAATATACGTTCGAAACAATTTAAACATGGTGCATGATGTAAACTTAACGTGTGAATTGGAATGGAAATGAGTAAGAAAGACTTACAAACACCTTAGAGGTGATCAAGAGTCGAGTGTGATAGTATGGAACACAAGAAAATCACGTTTCACTATATAACCCAAACGTTATATATAAATATCAACCCGATTTCCTTTCCTTGCTTCCAATAATATACCAATCGACTTGTGATCTTGTGAAAACAGTTCGAAGGATGAAATAATTTAGTGAAAGAGTATGTGAATGAATAAGAGCAAGTGCATGCATGTACGTCTATATATTACTTGAATATATAACACGTTAGCAAGATAATTTCAATGAGAACTTCTCGTATACTATAGCATGTTAGTGAACTAGCTCGTAGGTGATTATTGTATTGATTTAGAAAGAGTTGTGAGAGCACAAAAGAAGGAATGTGTTGTGGTGATTCATGTGGATGTCGACCAAGCATTTTTCCATATATACGATTTACAAAATCGTACACTACTTGTAAATACTTGATCATTCTTAACATTTGAACATAGAATCAACTCAGAAATATTATTAGGAATGATTAGAAACAAACGGGATTCAAAACGGTTAAGTTTTGAATAATTTGTAAATCGATTTGGGTTGGTACGAGTCAAATACTTTGCCTTTTAAAAACGTATCAAAACTCAACGTATGGACGTGAGAATTGACACACTAATAGTTGGCTAGGAGGTTAATGAGATGAGAAAATAAAATACGTATGTCGAGTGTAAGATTTAGAAATAAACGAGGCGTTTTGGGGGGTGATTGAACTTGTTGATCGGATGAAAAATCAAGTTTTAGAAGTTGGGCTTTAGTTAGTTGGGCTTAGGAATAGTAACTGAGGTTGTGGGCCGAAATAATTAAGGGTCCGTTTGACTAATTAGGTGATTAGGGAATTTTAATTATATTTAGTAAATATAATTAGGATTAGGAATTAGGTTTTAGGATTAAATGAAAAGTTTAGGTTTCGTGTAACGTGTCGAGGATTAATTCCGTCATTTTGTGAATTATATTATTTTGTGAAAATCGCCAAAATAATAAAATAAGAAAAATTTCAAATTTTTCCGAGAAAATGGGAATTAGAAACGATAACGAAGGATTATTTATTTATTAACGATTTAATTACAAGAAATTTTTACAGGGTTCTACAATCATACCGTTTGCTCTTAGTATGTAAAAAATATTTGGTTCTCGAATGATTTTAAATCAAAAATAAATTCAAATTAAGACATGTTAGTTTTATGTTTAGGCCCATTGTATTATTATTATTAGGCTTACCTCATCTCATTATTATTTATATTGTATTAAGCACATTACGTTAATAATTGAATTATATATACATTCTAACATTATATCACAACCTTGATCCTAACCATAATATTTTTGGTGACACCCCCTCTTCCCCGTAACTGAATTCTTTCATATTCCTCATTCGATTTTCTGTTTTTCTTTTCAACATGATATGTCCAATTCCATCACCTCTGACATTATCCATCAGTGATAAACTTATAAGTATTTATAATATCACCTCTTTTGTCCATGTTAAACTAGATGTGGACTAATTAAATTATTCTTCTAATGCGGGATCACAAGACCTTCGCCAAAAGTTTTACTTCTCAAATGATTTTTAGAAGCTTGCAATCCTCCAGGCATTGTACATGACCGTTGTAGTGTAGTATATGGTAGGTCTGGTGGATTGATCGTTCTCTAGGGGAATAGTGTCTTTAGGATTGAGATATAGGTTAACTAGGTCTAAAGGTAAGGGATGATTCTTTTTGGATTTTTTATAATTTATGAAAAACAATAAAATCTCGGGTATTGGAAGAGTGGGATTAATTAGTTGCTAGCCAACTAACCCAAAATTACTAATTAAACAAAATAAAATAAAGAACAAGAAAAATAAATGCGGTGGATTACTTATAAGAGAGAAATGTGTTTACGTAGATTTCACTACTCCCTAGTTATCTCTTATTGATTTGTTACAATTGTTTGATCGAAGGATTGTATTCCTTAATACCGGTCGTGGGGGCGTGCACGTCCTTCCCCAACTCTATGAGTATCTATTTCTTCTTATGATGACACGTTCAGTGTCCTACCATAGAATCATCAACATCTACTCATGCATTAAATACAATCAATAAAACCGTAGTACACATCCGATTACATTTCTTAAGACATTCAAGCATATTACCGTATAGGAAATTAGCCAGTTTTCTTAAGCCTAACATGAGTCAATCAATCAAACAATCAATAACATATCAACGATCAATACTTAACAACTAGGTTTCATTAGATCTAAGCAAACACTAAGAGATCTAAGCTAGCATGTTAATGAAAAGAAAAGACAAACGATTAATCAAACAATACATAGACATATTGAATGATTAAAATAGAACTTATCTTTCAATTAAACATGGAAGAGAATAGGGTTTGAAACCCGAAAGTTGCTGTAAAATTCGGAGTACAATGTTCCCTCTAAGTTCCACAAGTTCCACCTCTTTTTTAATGGAAAAAAACTAAAAGTATATATAGAGATACGTAGGTGATGGCGTCAGGTTATGAGTCCTGACGCCGTCATCTTGCCGTAATTAGGGTTTCTTGTCGCCCATTTAAGCTTCTTGACGGCGTCACTCTTTATCATCACTGGGCCTTCTTTTGTTAATATAATACGTGACGGCCTACTCCATTTAACACGTGACGTCTTCATGTGTTAATCCTCCAAAAGTTCTCTGGCGCGTCATATGCAAAGGATTTCCATCACCTGAATCTTCATGTGACTGCGTCACCCTGTAAGGCGTGACATCGTCGGGTGCAATTTCCAGCATATATATATATATATATATATATATATATATATATATATATATATATATATATATATATATATATATATATATATATATATATATATATATATATATATATATATATATAGAGAGAGAGAGAGAGAGAGAGAGAGAGAGAGAGGTTGGTTCTTGAAAAAAGTCTACTTTGGTAGAAAAGTGAGAAAAGTGTAAAAATCACCCCTCCCCTTCCCCTTCTTTTTTTTTCTCTAACTCAAGGGACCTGATTGTAACTTTCTTTATTGTTCAAGGTAAATTTTAGGAATTGTCCCTATTTATCATTATATCATATGAAATACGTAATTTTTTTTTTTTCATTTTTTCCTCTTTTTCATTATCTGGTTCTCTCCAATCACGCTTCTTCCTCAGTGATTATTGCTTCCTATCTCTACACAATCAATGCCATAAACATGATCTGATCAGATTCAGTTAATCTTTTCGTTCTAATTCTTGAATCATCGATTAAAGTAAGTATCGTAACTTTATTTGATTATAATTTTGTTAGTTTTGTTGTGTAAAATTAAATATATAGCTATTAAATGTGATTTTCAGAGTTCATTTTGCACAGATTATTGTTTGTTATGAGTTAGGGTTTTTATGAATTTTAATCCATGTGATCATCGGGTGTCTTCCGATTTTTAAGAGTTTTGTGATATGATCTAGTGTATAGATTAGTTATTTGACGCAAAGTTGAGAAAAAAATACTTGAAAAACATGCTTATAAAATCTGCACACAAGGTGTTTGATAAAATGCATAAATGAAATTTCATAACTGTGATGCACTGATTTTATATGTTTGATAAAAATGCTTAAATGATTTTCATCGTTGATCAAGTCATTTGATTTTTATAAATGTTATGCTAAGAAAGGAGGTTTTTATGTTAAGTTGGAACCGAATACAATCCATATTCTAGTGATGATCCGAAACTAAAATGTTTTAGTTGTAATGGAAGTTTTAAAAAAGACTTGCAAAAAATAGTAGTCGTAACAATGGTAAAGCTATTAGTATTGATAACTAAAGAAGTGGTAAACCAAAAAGCATTGATAAGGGAAGCAGTGGTAAACGGAAAAACTATAGTTGATATGAGTGAAACTGGTGAAAGTAGTGGTAGTAGTAGTAGTAAGAAATCACATGGGGGAAATACCACTTGTGAAATTGGGTGCTTAGCATAATTAAGGCTCGGGATAATAAAATTTGATATGCACGTGGTATACAAGTTTCTAGAAGTTCATAATGATATCTAGTTTATGAAGAAGATATAGTTTTTGAAGACTTATAGGGATTTGGGTTAACCCTAATATAACTTCTTGTTTTATGTTTCGAGCGCGAATGTTGGTCTGGTTAGAGCTTTTAGTCTAATGAAAGAAATGTATGATGGATTCTGAATGTAGATTGCAAGAATCTTAGGTACGACATCAACATTTTTATTGAGGATCGTTACACACAAATGGCAGTGAGATGTTTCTATGTAAGCAAATTTATTCTATAGGTTATATTATTGATTATTACAAAGATGACGATTATTGTTTGTGTGGCTCATTCAGGGCAGATAATTGATGAGGCAAAAAATGAACCATTTTTAGGGGGTCATTTAAGCCCGAATTCGAATTTATTTGATCAAATATTGCCCTAAATCGTTCCTTTTGTGATTTTAGGTCCTTTGGGAGTGAATTCTGGAAAAGGAAGCATTTTGGATGTTTTTGGAGCATAAAAGTGAAGAAAACGCCAAAGACTTAATTTTCCATGCTGAGAACAGTACCTGACGGCGTCAAGAGCATTTTGGTGACGGCGTCAAGAGTAAAAGTGGTGACGGCCCAGAGAGAACATGATGGCGTCACCCAAGGCCGTCACGTGTTAACTTGTCAAAACTTGCACGCGAAGTAGCTGATATTGTTTTGGTCATAACTTTTGCATACGAACTCAGATTTAGGTGATTCAAAAGCCCACGCGAAGAGGACGAAGAGATCTACAATTTGGTGAAAAAATGGTCGTGACGGCGTCAAGAGTAACGGGCTGACGCCGTCAAGAAGGGCCGACAGAAAACATGCCTATAAATATAACATCATAACTTCACTTTTTGTAAGCCCTAAACCCTAAGGTCGATTCCTGGGTTTAGGTGGGTGTTTTTCCAGTAATTTAGAGGGTTTCAATCACTCCGTAAACATCATGTATTGATTTGATGATTCTATCTTAATTATGTTTTCCATTATCATTGTTGTTTGCTTTTCTTTGATGATGATTTGCTAATTCACCTTGTGTCTACTTATGATTATGTGAAACTTGTATATAATTGATTAGATCTCATTGATTTCTTGTTGATGTTGTGTCTATCTCCATCAATGAGGGGCTTGTTGATGTGTGTGTCTATCTCCATCAATTAAGGTGTGACAACTTCAATAGATCTAGTTGGTTTAGTTTATAACTCATGTTTCCTATTGATTCTTGTTTTGATTGAATGAATTCGATGTTAGGCTTAAGAAAACTGGCAGATCTCCAAATGGTAACATGCTTGAACGTCTTAGGAAACATGAACTGACGTGCACTAGGTTTTATTGGTTGTATTTAATGCATGAGTAAATTCTAATGATCCCATGTTAGGAGCTTCTTAGCCGGCTCGACATAGGAGTGAAGTAGGCACTCATAGGATTGGGGAGTTAAGTGCGCCACCCCATGAATGGTATTAAGGAACACAACCCGTTAATTAAAACAAGGTTACAATTCAATAGGTAGGATTGGATAGCTAGCAAGGAGTAACATATCATGGGTAGACATGCTTCACTTATCTTGTAGAACCTTAGTTTAGTTTTCTTGCACATTAGTTTAATTAGTAGCTTTTGGGTTAGTTGATTAGCAACTAATTCCGCCCCTTCTTCCAAAACCCGAGATTTTCACTTGCTTTTCATAAAATATAAAAACATAAAAAAAATCATCCTTCACCTTTAGACCTAGTTAGATTAATTTCAATCCTAACGACACTATTCCTAGCTGAACGATCAATCCCCCGGTACTTGTCACTATACTATACTACAACGATCAGGTACACTGCCTGGTGGGGGTTGTAAGCTTCTCAAGATCCCTTAAGAGGTAAAGCCTGGTGCGATTCCCACATATCAATAATGAAGCTAAAAAGAATTACCAGCGATATGGAGATAATGTGTCTATCAAAGCTACCTTCAGGTTTAACAATTAATGCATTTAACTACAATTTATAGTATTATTATCCACTATGATGCAGCTTTTTATTATAAACTGATGCACTTTTTTTATGAATAGTTTATATTGACTTATGTCGATGGATTAGATCCTAAGGAATGAAGATGAGTCTCCTAAGAAAAGATGACTCTACCTCACTTGCGAGAAGAAATAAGGACATACCTTGAGGACCTGCCCAGAGAAAGACCCCAACAAGCAGATACAAAAGCGCCCAAGTCGCTCAGTTTATGGACCTTCCAAAATGTGCTATCAAGAATGAATCCTCTTGTATTCGTTGTTCGATACTTTTTTTGTATTTGATAAATTTTCGTATTTTCTTTCTTTTATGAATTCCTCGGCTTATTGATATAATGAGGTTTTTGTATATACAGTTTGTGTTATTCGATACTTCTGCAAATTAATTCTCATTTATATGATTAGCATTCTATTTTAACATTGGTGCACCTTTTTGTTTCCAACACTGATGCACCTTTCATATACGAGGTACCAACTATTTTAAATAATGAAGATGTTGTTCAAATTTGGATCTACCAAACACAATTATCACAAATCAACCCATCATGGAAACTTACCTACAACAACAACAACCTATTCTTTCATCTGTTAATAGTTACTTATTTCATGATACTTTATTGTTTTTTTGTGTGTAAGTGACAAAAACTTAAGAGGTTAACTAAATATGACTAAAAATGTCATTGAATCTATAGTAAACATCGCAAAGCAAATGTAGTCGGCATAGTCGGCAGACAAAAAACTAAAATAACTCGAGTAAACAAATCAGAGAAATTCAATTGCTAAGGAATACATATAACTAGTTACATATATCCGTTCTAAATAATACATAGAATTTCAATTAATGATAAAAATTATAAGAAAGAAAAAAAAAACACATAAATGCATAATAAGATCAGGAGAGAGGTGTATAAAAAGCTTCCGGTTTTAGTCTTTTATCATGAAATTGAAGTAGAATCTTGTGTCTTCTTACGCTTGGCTTCAGGTTCATCACCTTGTTCTTCACTATTATTAAGAATCTCATTAACTATTTCTAGCCAGAAGAGATGCTTGTTTGCTAGTAATAGTACGCCCAGCCCTCATTTTTGGGCCCCAATGCCTTTCGGGATTTGGAAGAAAACGGGCCACCTTCTTTACTTGAGTTTTGCTAAATGCAATCACTCGAGAAAAACTAGCCTGTTGTTAATTATTTCAAAATATGTCAATTTAGTCCACACTAAAGGGTATTTGTGGCATTAGATTAATAATGAATATAAACATACATGAAGTACGGGTTCCTTGGCTAAGATAACACTTCCAGAGTCCTCTGGTGGCTGGGGTTCACCGGATGATTTTTAACCTTCAAAATCACAAGAAAAGGGCATCAATTTTAAGCATAGAAAAATACAGTGTGCACATAGAAAAAAAAAACAAAAATATATAAAATTTTAGCTTACCCAACAACGCATGATATCCTATATGACCTCCATAGGAGCATCAGATTTTAGACCTAATGGGTTCACATGAGTTCCAGATATACGATATCCAGCATTTATCACTGCAGACCTAAACAAAACAGATGCACCAACTAAACAAAATGGATGCACTAAAATATTATATTCAGATGCACTAAAAAAATATCTACAATGATTTAATAATTTATTCCATACATATGCACTAAAGTATTCCATACACATGCACTAAAGTATTCCATACATATGCACCAATTAAATACACAATTTACCCAACCGATTTCAGCGTTCCATGTATTAATTGTATTGCCTAAACCATACTCAATATGATGCTTTAATATAACACACGCTACGGTAATATCAATATATCACACGATTTTATCTAACAAACAATATTTTTCAAACAATATAATGCCTTAATATAACATTTAAGATATTCAAGCAATCTTAATGTGACAACTTGATGCCCTAATACAATCGTAAAACTGATGCACTAAACAATCAATTTGTTGTCCTAATACAATATTAAAACATATGCAATAATTAACGCGATAACGTAAAATGACACTCAATTCTCAAATGTCATCATTTGACTTACTATTTTGTGACCTGCGTGCTTCAGTTTCAGAATCAGCTTCGGTTTCTGCTTCGGTTGCTGGAATTATGATTGAAAAATAATTGTCATGTTTAATAAATATGTATAAAATTAGATGCATTAAAAGTATTCCATACAAATGCCTTCATAATTCAATACACTAATACTTCATTCTAACTGAATAGATGCTATAAGACATTATTAACATAATTTTTACATAAATGCTATAAAATTCAATTTGATTCTAACAAATTTGTGAATTTCTTGTATTATATTCAAACTTAACAACATTGATAATTCAACACATAATATACATATTTTAACAGATGCCCTAAAATATTACATACATATGCCCTAAAATATTGCATATAGATGCACTAAAATATAATTGATTCAGATGTAATATTAGGTATAACACATTCTCACCAATATAGACAACAACATACATGTGTTTGTTATATTGGGTATAACACATTCTCACCAATATCAGCTAATAATAACCATGTGAATAGCAACAATATCACTCATTATTACATCTATATACAAGTCCAAAAATCCAACCTATCAAGCATAACTACTTACACATAATTCATGATATAAAATACATTATCAATGCTCATTCTATTCTAACCACAACTATAAATCAGCTACAACTCAAAGACACTTATCCAACAAATATAAACAACTATAATCTACAATTTCAGTGTACATAACAACGCACTAGTAGTTAGCAATCCAACAAATATTACATTCAGGTGCCCTAAAATATTACATACAGATGCCCTAAAATTTTACATACAGGTGCCCTAAAATTTTACATACATATGCACTAACAAATATATACAATGATTCACTAATTTATTCCATACATATGCCCTAAAGTAATACACACAGATGCACTAACAAATGTCTATAATGATTCACTAATTTATTCCATACATATGCCCTAAAGTAATACACACATATGCACTAAAACACAACAACATTCTAACAAATTAGCTAATTTCACATATTTTTCAAACTTATCAACACTGATGCTTCAACATATGATTAACACAAATGCACTAAAATACAACCACATTCTAAGAAATTTGCTAAATTCACATATTTTTTACATTATTAACAATTTTTATAATTCTTACATTCTGATTGATTTTCTTCAATACTTTTGCTCTTCTCCAGTGTTCGTGGACTTATGCGAGTAGCTGAAATTGAAAAAAAAACATCAAATTAAGAGATTTATTAAAAAATAAAAAAATAAAATAAAATAAATCATGATCGGAATACATAAAATTAGTATGACCTACGATGCACTAAACATACAAACGGATACACTAAACACACACTGATGCCTAATATGTATGGTGATGCATTAATCATACACACTGATGCCCTAATGTGTTCATCGATGCACTATATATACAAACTGATGCCCAAGTGTGTCCAACGATGCACTAAACATACAAATGGATACCCTACAATAACCAACGATGCACTTAACATACAAATGGATACACTAAACTCACAGATGCCTTAATATGTCTAACGATGCACTAATGATACTCACTGATGCCCTAATATGTTCAACGATGCACTAAATATACAAACATTCAACCTGATGCAAAAACCACAAACACAGATGCACTAATACAATCTGGTGCCCTAACATGTAATTTGATGCTAACATACACACAGATGCCCCCAAGACGTCATATCATTCAATACTGAAACACGTATGCTGCAAATTAGTGCATCGCAGTTATAAAATCTTATTCAGACATTTTATCAAACAAATTGTGAGCAATTTTAATAAACAAAATTTATCTACACATATGCCCTAATTTTTACACTTATTCACAAAGATACTAATTATGATATAATTTACCCAATGATGTACAAAATAACATAAATATTGAACAATTAATAACTATAGACTTACTATTGTTCGATTTCTTAAGTTCGATTTCATTAATCTTTTTCTTTGTTCTTGGACTTTATTCAGAAATTGCTTTTTCTTCATCTTTCTGATAGCCTATTGCAAGTGAATCACATAATCATTGGATTTAGATCGGAATTTGGGTTTTTCTTATCGGTTTTAATGGTGGATTTTGACAGGTGTTGGTGTGACAGTGACGGCTGCGATGGTGGTGGTGAGACGGTGACGGCTGCGACAGTGGTGGTTGTGACGGTGACGGCTGCGACGGTGGTGGTGTGACGGTGACGACAGCGACGATGGTGAGTGTGTGTGTTTGAATACAGTTTGTTTGTATCAGTATTGAAAAAGATCGTTCCAACTTTTTTTGTGTTTTTTCTTTTTTACCCTGAACTTTCAAGTATTTTCATAATTTACCATGTAACTTTTTTTCTCACTTTTCTAACGAATTGCACTTTTCTCTAGAACCTTACCCTATATATATATATATATATATATATATATATATATATATATATATATATATATATATATATATATATATATATATATATATATATATATATATATATATATATATATATATATATATATATATATATAGAGAGAGAGAGAGAGAGAGAGAGAGAAGGAATCAGATACGATTTTGGATTTTAGTGCTGATGTACGAACGAATCTGAGCCGTTCATCTAGTCAACCATCTGAAAAAAGCGGAGTGGCAATATCATAAATATCCAGTCTTTTTTAACAAAATCGTTAATATCACAGTATCATTTTACATGTAAAATATTTTTTTGAATTTTTTTCAGCGATTCTTATTTATTTTACTTATACTATCTTCTGAAAAAAATTTCAGATTCTTTTTACTAATATCACTCTTTCTTGTTAATATCACCATAGTAATCATGCTTCTCTTATTATCAAAGTTAATTCTTTTTTTACATCACCGTAACTTTTTTTAATATCGTAATAAAAAAGCAGTGATATTAAGTTTTTTACTAATATCAAAATAACTTTTTAAGTAAAATTGTTAATATCACAGTTACTTTTTACATGTTTTCTTAATATCAAAAGTTAATTTTTTTAATATCACCGCAACTTTTCTTAATATCGTAATAGAAAGAACATTGATATTGAATTTTTACTAAATATCAAAGTAACTTTTTAAGTAAAATTGTTAATATAACGGTAGAACTCATAATATCGTTAATATCAAGATAGAACTCATAATCAATATAAAAAAAGTGCTCAAAAAAATCTGAAAAAATAAAAATGTAAAGAAGACAACAATAGTAAGGATCGCTTAAAAGGAAAAAAAAAAATTTAAAAATTGTTTTAATGGTTAATTGGTACCATGAAGTTAGCGTTAGATCTTGATTTTTTTTTTACAAAAGTCAAGATCCGCACATCCGCATGGTTAATTGGTACTGAATACGTTAAGGCTTCGGGGTCATGAGTTTAGTGCAATTGCTATACTTTTCCTGATATTGTATTCGTTATAATAGTTACTAAATCTTTTCATGATACTGTGAGTGAAGCAGTAGTCACTAAAATCTTGTGGTACATACTACTTTTACTTAACATTAAATCTATGAACTCACCAACTTTATATTAACATTTTAGCATGTATTTCTTAGGTCCTTGATTTCACTAGGTTGGACTGCATAGAGTCGCATTTTGGGATTTCGTTATGACAAAGTTTTGTTGCATTAATTAATGTTCAATTACAAAAACTTCGTTTTATTTTGTTAACTCTTGGGCTATGGTTGTAAAACATTATTTCTTTAATTGAACGTGTACTTTTTAAACGACTCATGTAGAGGTCGTTCTTTATATCTTGTGTTCCTTGTGCTATGAAGTCACACCCCGGTTACCTCCCGCTATGACATTTTGGGGATGTGACGGGGTGAGCATAAAAACTGATAAACCGAATCGAAACCGAAAACTGAAAAGCCGAATCGAGAAAATCGTCTCAATAGACAAACCGATGGCGTTGGTTTTGAATTTTGCAAAAACCAAATGTTTGGGCGGTTTTTGGTTTCATACGAAAAACCGAACCCAAAAGCCGCCCCGCCTCATCTTTATATTATTTTTTATTTATTGAAGAGATTTGATATTTAATTACAAAGATTTGAGTATAAAATATTATCTAAAAAGAGCAATAGTGTTGTCTATTATCTAGACACTCAAATTTGATCCATTTATAAATGTTATACTACTTGCGTCCCAAATTGATTGTCTACCGAAAAAAAACATACAATTTAAGAACAACATAAATATTACAACTTTCTTTTTCTTACTTTTTAAAGAATGACAATTTTATGCTTAACTAATTACTTAATGAGTTAATTCATCCTTTAAAGTTTGTAATAATAACCTCAAATTGGGGGTAATATCGAAACTCGATCATAATTCTTTTTTTACTTTTAGTAGTGGACAATTAATTTGGGACAAACCAAAAACCAAACATTGACAATAAGATTGGAACGGAGGGAGTATATTTGTTTTTGAAGAATAATGTTCTTTGAATGTCATTACGGACAAAAATGCTAGACGTTCATTTTATATTTTAGATTCTTGTTTAGTTGTTTTGGAGCTCTCGATTGTTGGATATTGTGCTACTAGCCTACTGCTGATATTTGTTTTAATATATTTACTTAAAAACTTGAAATTGTAAACTTTATATATGATGAAAACTTGCTTGTTTACAAGTAAAAAAACAAACTTTATATATGATGAAAACTTGCTTGTTTTCATGTAAAAAACACTGAAATCGAAATATCTGAAACTAAATGGTTTGTAGTTTTCAAAAACCTAAATATACGGTTTGGTTTTTGATTTAGAAGAAAACCTCTCCACCCGGCTCTAAGCTCACCTCTTTCAACATAAAAAAGAGGTTGTAGAAGATTGTTTCTGATTTTTCTTGTTCATTTTACTGGGATGGTATACTAAAAAGCGAAAACATTGTGATACTAAAATACCATAAGAATATTTTCGTGATAAACCAAACTGTATAATACTGTCTTTATAAAGTGAGACACAAAGCAAATGGATCAATTTCATAATTTAATTGAAAAGAAAAGGTTGCCCCACATATCACCTAGTCTGATTTCCGCAAGTTAAAGTGTCCATTTTCGTGATATTTTTGAGCTATTCTGATATTTAATCAAGTGGATGGTTTTATTTAAATTAAACTTAGTTTATAATCCTACAAAAAATAAAGAGTCGAGTTATTCTACAAACTAAACATTCTTTACATACTAAAGGACTCATTACCACCATCCATCGAAAAAGAAAATCAATGGTTTGAGATTAAAAACATTTTATTATTTCACCCATTTTTTATAATTTAAATATCTCTTAAACCGTTAATCGTTAAGCGAAAATAATTACACCATCGCGACGGACATTTAATTATCTTTCTATAGACGGGCACTTTGATATACTTTCGAAAAAAGAAAAAAAAAATCATTTTTTTCACATTTTTTTTTCGTGACCGAAAAAAAAATCATATATGATATTACATATCATATATGATATGCAATATCATATATGATATTACATATAATATCATATATGATAGTACATATCATATATGATATGTAATATCATATATGATATGATGTATAATATCATATATGATTTTTTCGGCCACGAAAAAAAACGTGAGAAAAAGGAAAAAAAAATTTTGTTGAAAATATATCAATTAGTCTATCTATAGAAAGATAATTAAATGCTCGTCGTAACGGTATATTTTTTTCTCTTAACGATTAACGGTTTGAAAGATATTAATATTTGAAAAAAAAAAAAGATGAAAGTGGGTTTTTTAAATTGTTGGGATTAATCTCATCCATTAAATCAAATAAAGATGGAGGAAAGATGGAGGTAGAGATTAGTCCCTTGATATGTAAAAAAAGTTTGGTCCTCAAATGATCTTATATAAAAAATAATAGTACCATGTTCAATTAGAATATTCGAATATTTATGTTGTGTGTATGGCAAATTGCCAATAATCTTAAGTTCTTAACTTATTGGCTATTAGGGAGATGAGCGTTTTGAACCTGTTAACCTCACTCATTGTTCATGTTATAAAATAAACAAGCAAACAAGTTTTATATATATATATATATTTTTTTTTTTAAAATTTTATATTGTTAATACAAATAATGCATGAAAACGTCATTTCTATTTTTTTTTTTTATTTCTCTACGTTTTGATAATACTAAAATATAAAAAACATTCTATGTAAAAGTAACGTAAAAAAGTTATTAGTCGTAAATTTTCATTTCAACACAAAATCACTTAAAGTATGAATAATTGATATTAAACTTGATTGATGATAATCAAAGAAACATATTTTCATACGCTTTACATTTTAATGTTCACAAAATATTTTAACAAACTTTTATTTACAAATTATTTTTGTACAAGTAAAAAATGTTTTAATAAAATGTATGTTACATTTAGCTTCAAGAAATATAATCTTACAAAATTATGAAAAATTTAGTTAAGATTTGCAAGTCTCCACAAAAGACAAACAAAAAACGGAGCATGGTAGGGGACAACTCCCATAAAGGGTCACGACTCCCTTATCAATAAGGGAACCGTGGAGCCGTGAAGGAGCCTATCCAGCTCTTTGTTGCCTATAAATAGTGGCTCATTTCCACACAAGAAATCGTCAAGATTCAAGTGTTGTAGTGTTAGTTCATGTATTTATAACATTTGTTACATCATCATAGTTTATTATCATTTACCTTGTTACTAACCACATATTATACACCGTAGAGAGTTTCAGTTAGTATTTTAGCCTTGAAAATAGGAGTTTGTAAAACTGTAAAAACTATTCAATCCCTCATTCTTTCTAGTTTTTCATATATATATATATATATATATATATATATATATATATATATATATATATATATATATATATATATATATATATATATATATATATATATATTGATCGGTCCCGAAACGGTCAGATATTATTGACCAAGGTCAATAAGTCAAAGACAGCCTCGTTCCAATTCTCCGGTGATAGTTTAGTGTGTCCTCGGGTCGTTAAGTCCCAGCGAGATTGAAATGGTGCTTTGGAAATTGTTTATGGGAATAAATGGCACTGAGGACAGTAGCCAAGATGATATGGAATTGATTTTGCTACTGATATTTGGGTATTTGTACAATGAGATAATATTCACAAATAACAGATATACAAGTATATGCACAAATTCACAATTTGGTATCACGTAATCAGACAGAAAAGTGGTTTTTGATAAATTACAAACTACAGGGGGTGCAAGTGAAGCTTTTCAAAACTTAAAATTTAAAGAAAATTTAAAATGAAAATGAAATTATAAAAGTGATTATTTTAATATTTAAATATTATTTAATTAATAAAACTATTTAAAATCTAATTAAAACCTAATTTAAATAAACTAAAAATGATAAAGATTACAAATTAAACTAAAAACTTGCAAAAATATTTTCTAAACTTAAAAATGAACTTGAAGAAAGTATAAAAAATAAAAATAAATATTTTTGTCTTTTTATGAGTTTTTTTATTAATTAAAAACTATTTATATTAATTAAACTAATTAAACTATTTTAAATTACTATTAATACTAAATTAACTTAGAAAACTATGTAAAAATTTACAAAACTATTTAACCATCACAGGAATCCTACAAAATTGTAAAAACTTCAAAAAATTATATTTAGGCTATTTTACTAATTAATTACCTTTTAATTAATTTAAATCTAATTTAAATAATTAAAATAAGAAAAATCGAAAATGAACAGTAGAAACTAAAAATATATTTTATAAAAGTCTTAACTAATTTATAAAACTTAGAAAAATTATAAAAACCTACTGTTGTTACTAAAAATTTAAGAAAACTAATTAATAACTAATATTACCTATTTAATTAATTAAACTACTTTTAAATCTAATAAATAGTAAACTAATCAGGAAACATCTAAGAAAATTATTTTAAATACTTAAAGGTACTAGAAAATTTAGAAAATTATAAAAATGGAAAAGTGCTTATGAATAAGCTAAAATGAAAAATGAAAAAGATAGAATCTATTAAATAGAAGCTATCACTATTTTTATGTTTGATTTTTGGTGTTTTTCTTTTTGACAGCTAAAAATATGATGAAAACAAGAAACTTTTGTGAAACAGCATTTTATTTAGCTTAAACATAAGCTGTGTGCACCCCCCTTTAAGCAAGACAGTTGACTTTTATTGACCAAGTAGCAAAATAAGCACAAATGACTGTATGTGGGGGTCCACAATGATGAAATTAGGTTCAATTAAGCACAATAGACTTAAATAAGCTAAAAACAACAAGCAATGAGCACAGATAAGCTGTTTGGGACCAAATAAGCACTTTTGACACTTGAAATTTTACACATAAATGGGACAGACTTTAGGGCTGAATCCAGGTGGGGTCCACTAGGCCTAAAGTCAAACAAATGGTCAATTCTTGAACCCTGGTAAGAGGAGGTTTGGGAAAAGCCAAAATGAACCACTAGGGCCCACTGAGGTGGTCTACAACAACCACCAAAGGTGGTGGTGTTGTGGTGGTATGCTGGTGCAGAGGAGATGTTCTTCCCTGCAAGTGTTTTCCTAGGCTTGTGGGATCCACACGAAAATTCACAAAAATCAAACAACTATGCAAATCTCAACTTAAGCTGATAGACTAACCACCCAACAAGTTTCAAGGCTCAAAACCAAACACAAAAATCATGGAAATTCATGCCATTTTGGAGAAAAAACTGAGTATGCACTTTTGAGTTTTTGAGTACACTTGATACTTTGACTTATGTGAACCTAGATCTTGATTTACTGATTTTTTGTGATGATTTTAACTAAAATGAAGCTAAATCAAGTGAACTTAAGCAATTTTGCAATGATTTTAGGTGTTGGGGAATCAACTGATCCAACAGTGATCAAATCAAGGGGTATGAGCCTTGATTTTGACTTTAAGCAAATAGGAACTTGTATTTTAGGCTTTACTTAACTATAATATGCCTAATGCAGTCTATCTAAGCTAAAACAACTATGAAACAACCTCAAGAACCCATGTTACTGAGTTAAACCAAACACCCCTTAATGCAAGACTGTTTTTGATTTTAAGAAGCTAAGGGCTTTGAGAGCTTATGAGACAGTTCCAATTCAACTTTTTATGATATATTAGACTTGAATGAGTGCTTAGAAACAGAGAGCAATATCAAATGCACAAGATTACTACTTAAACTAATTTGACTGTGAAACTTAAGATTTTAAGTAACTATAAATTCTAACTTACAAGTTATGTATATTAAACTACAAATCACTTAAACAACAATCAATAAGCACAAGAAACACAGAAAAGCAATTAACAAGCAAGCAATTTAGAACTTGTAAGAAAATAAGATTTTAGAGGAAATTCCAAATAAGCAAAGCTTACAAAACACCCTTAGCATGAACAAAGGGTTTTCCACTGAAGCCTATCTTTAGATAGACTTATCAAATTCCAAGATGGCCCTTCAATGCCTCTCCATACCTGAAATCAAACTCAAAAACAAACACAGTTGACTATTGTTGACTTTTTTTTTGTATTTTTGGTTTTTATTACTAGCACTGAGTTTTATGGTCTCTATAAGCTTTGATAAGCTTAAGGGAACCTAAGTGACCCTAAAGAAGTCCATGATCATTGATACAAGTCACAACTAAGGTTATTTAGAAATTCAGAATTTTGAGTGAATTGCAATAACACAAAACAGAACTGAAACTTGGATTTTATAACTTGAAAAGACTTAGATTACAATAAAACAGCTTGTACAATACTTGAATTATGAAAATTACACTGACTTTGAAAATCTAATTTAATACGACATAAAATTTAACTAAATTATCTACTACTAGTCTTCCTTGCATTCTTCTCCCTTATATATTCCTCCATTAGGGTTTCCACACTTCTCTGATCAAATCCTATCAACAATTGTAGCCCTTGGATGACTGAAACGCCTTAATCTTGTGCCACGTGTTTTGGCGGGAAAGAATAATTTGGACTGATTCAGGCAAGGGGTGGTGGCATTTAATGTGGGTTGTCTAGTTGGGTGAGGGAGGTGGGTTTGTAATGATGTATTTAATGCAAGCGGGGGGTGGTGGAGTTTGGCAGGTTGTTGGGGAGGGGGGAAGAAGAAGGCTGGGGTGGTTGTTTGACCGTGTTGACCAAGGGGGGGTCAAAGTTTGACCCCGTTTATATTATTATGGTGTGGGTGGGCTGGTTTTGGTGATGGGCCTAGGATAGAAATGGGCTTGTGAATTTTGTGGATTGGACTAGGCTTAGGAATAATAATAATAAGGGTCCGGTTTGGTTTAAGTATTTCACAAGGACCATTTTTGTAATTTACCGAAAGTTAGAGGGTGAGGTTTGGCAATCTTCCAAAGTATTTCAAGGGGTGTTTCTTGCCAAGTTATGAATAGTACATGGTCCTTGTATGATTTTTCCATTTTAAATTCACCAGGGACTATTTCTGCCAAACTTTCAAACTTCAGGGACCAATTGTGTAATTTCACCAAACTTTTCCACCATGGACCAGTCCTGCCATAAAAGATTAGTGCATGGACAAAATTTGTTTTTCTCAAAGTTTTTAATATCCCAGGGACCATTTTTGACAATTTTCAAAGTTTAGGGACTAAACTTGACATTTTGTGAAACTTTGCACCAAAGGACTAATTATGTCACTTTTTGATTTAAAAGGACCTTTGGTGACTTTTTCAAGTTTTTAGAACAACCAGGGACTAGATTTGACAACTTTTGAAAGTTGAGGGACTGAAACTGCCAATTTTGCAAACTTTGTGCGCTTTTCATCTGTTTTTGATTATTTTGCATTTGAAATATGTAAAACACATTCCCCGGATGATGTCAATTCGGTTAACCATTTCAGCGTCATAGTTGGAGGAGTATCTTGAAGTTTGATCAAGATTGAATGTGATGGCTTCACCATCAACACGTAGAGTGATTTCTTCTTCGAATACATCGATTAAAGCACGACCCGTTCTTAAGAATCCCCTCCCGAGAATGAGAGGAACTCTTGGGTCAGCATCGAAATCAACAATCACGAAATCTGCCGGAAAATGGAACTTTCCTACTTTCACGAAGATATCTTGGGCAATGCCTAGAGGACGGGATATAGTACGGTCTGCAAGCTCGAGAGTCATGCAAGTTGGAGTGAGAGCATGAAGAGAGAGTCTTTTCCAGACTGTGTAAGGCATCAGGTTAATGCTTGCGCCGAGATCGGCCAAGGCAAAGCATTCAACCATCCCCGGGAAAACACAAGGAATGAGAAATTTCCCGGGATCTCCAAGCTTCTCGGGAAGCTTTTTCAAGAGCACTGCTGAGCAATGCTCATTAAGTGGAGTTTTTGCCATCTCACAGAGTTTTTCTTTGTTGCTTATCAGATTTTTGATTGTTGAAGCAAATTTAGGCATGAGAAGAAGAGCATCCGCAAAGCTAATATCGAAATGTAATTCTTGGAAAATTTGATAAAATTTTTCCATTTGATGATTAGCTCTTTCGCGGTTCTTTTGATCATTCAATCGTGAAGGATATGGAATTGATGGCTTAGGATCGTTCTTTGGAATTTCATCAGAACTCACAGGAGGATCAAATACAACTTTCAGTTTATGAGCCGGGACCTGGACAACTTGAGGGTGGACGTTGTTGATACCTCCGTTATTAGTAGGAAGTACCGTGTCCTTAGTAACCTCAAGCTCACGTTCCGCTACCTTAGGAGGAGGAGAAGAAGAGGTAGAGGGAATCGCGGGTCCACTGTATGATACCCCACTTCGGGTGGTGATCGCTTTGACATCGCCCCTCGGGTTAGCGATCGTGTTGCTCGGTAGTGTACCCGGGCCCGAGGGTCGATCATTTAAAGACTTCTGAAGCTCAGAGATCTTGCTGATCAATAACCGATTCGTTTCCTCTTGTGCTTTCATGAATTGTTTTAGCACTTCATCGGAGGAAGACGAGGGTGGAACAACGTTTTGAGGAGGATTTTGAACACGGTTGTTTTGAAAATTACCTCGATTTTGATTGTTGTTACCCTGAAAATTGTTTCTCTGATTGTGATTTCCTTGATTTTGGTTTCTTTGAAAATTTCCTTGAAAACCTTGATTTTGATTGCCATTTTGAAAATTGTTTTGATTAAAATGACCTTGATTTTGATTCGGGTTTTGGAAATTTGAGTTTTGACCTTGGTTAAAATTCTGATTCGAGTTACGGTTTTGATTTTGGTTAAAACCGGGAGGCCCGAGGAAATTGTTGGAACGATAGCTTAAGAGATTTCGGTCCCCTTGTGGTTGGTAAGAATTACCCCCGTGTTGTAGGAACCGTGAGCAGCATAAACGTTCTCTTGAGGAAAGCCAGCAGTAGCTGGACACTCGGAATAAAGATGTGGGCCCCCACAAGTTTCACAACTTCGGGCCACGACTTTCACTTGTTGATTTTGCATCATTTGGTTCATTCTCAACACAGCCGTAGAAATATCATCCATCTTTTTGGTAAGAGCAATTATTTCAGGAGATGATGATGAAGGAATAACTGATTTACATGACTCATCCCTCTCCGCAAAGGAATCCCAAAAGTTATGGTGGGCAGTCATGTTCTCAATCAAGTCATAGCACTCTTCGGGACGCCTTTTCATAAAGGTCCCACCAGCAGCAGCATTGAGAATATCCCGGTGCCTCAATGTCAGACCATTATAGAAGGTGTCTATGATGGTAACTTGTAACATATTGTGGTTAGGGCACCGATCAATAGCTAGCTTATAACATTCCCAAGCCTCAAAAAGAGACTCATCGGGACGTTGCCGGAAGTTGCTGATATCATTTCGTAACTTGGTAACCATGGAAGGTGGAAAATATTTTGCTAAAAACTTGGTTACCATTTCATCAAAGGTACGAATAGAATTCTTTGGGAGTCGGTCAAACCATGCAGTGGCATGATGAGTGAGAGAATAGGGGAAGAGATACAGCCGGAGGTGACACCATGTTGTTTCATGCTTTGGGTGATGGTAAGATATTTGTCAAGATGCTTGTTAGCATCGTCACCCGGTAATCCGTGAAATTGACACGAATTTTGGACTTGTTGGATCATGTGGTGCTTGAGGCCAAAGTCCGTAGTCTCAATAGTGAGTGGTGCAATAGGCCCGCCCCTCCCTTGCATGGTAGGCTGGCACAGCTCCTCCATCGTTCGGAGATCGGGAGCTGGGTCATCCCTGGGAGGGTCAAGGGGTGGTAATGGTGGTGGTGGCCCATCGGCCATTTCGGTTTTGGGTTCTTCAATAACAGAACGTAGCTCGGGTACGTTTTTCTGATTTTTACGCTTTGTTTATGACCGAGTGCGCATGCACTAAAAACAATTTTTCAAAACAAGATCGAGGCAAAACCACAGTGAACTTAAACCAATTATCACAAGTGAATGGCATCTTTAAAAAAGGTACACCACTCACAGGGATACAAAGACAAGTTTTTATCTTAAGTTTGGGAACTTATTATGTCCACACCCCCAGTTGGTAGGTGTTCAGCCTTGGTTTGCGGTGGTAAGATTTTATGTATTTATTAATTTGAAAAACTGCTTTAGACTTATGGGTGTGTGTGCAGAAAACTTTGGAAATATATTTTTGGAACTGATTCGTTAACCGAAATCGTTCTTTTAAGATTACTCGCAGGCTGGCGGGAGGAAAGAATAGATTCCTCTTCAGTTCGCAATTTAATGTCAGAACTTACCTTAAACCAACTGTTTCAGGTTGTAATCTTAAAGAAAACGAAGTAATTTAACTTCACAGTTTGTTTTGTTGTTTTTGATTTTTTTGGTGCTGTTAACACTTTAGGAAAAGTGTCAATGAACTTTTTGATTTGATTTTAATTTTTACAAAAACTTTTTACAAATTTGTGTGAAATTTGTACAGGGAGGGTTTTGAAAAAACCACTAAACTTAAAACGATTTTTAAAACACGCAACAACCTCCCCGGCAGCGGCGCTAAATTTTGATCGGTCCCGAAACGGTCAGATATTATTGACCAAGGTCAATAAGTCAAAGACAGCCTCGTTCCAATTCTCCGGTGATAGTATAGTGTGTCCCCGGGTCGTTAAGTCCCAGCGAGATTGAAATGGTGATTTGGAAATCGTTTATGGGAATAAGTGGCACTGAGGACAGTAGCCAAGATTATATGGAATTGATTTTGCTACTGATATTTGGGTATTTGTACAATGAGATAATATTCACAAATAACAGATATACAAGTATATGCACAAATTCACAATTTGGTATCACGTAATCAGACAGAAAAGTGGTTTTTGATAAATTACAAACTACAGGGGGTGCAAGTGAAGCTTTTCAAAACTTAAAATTTAAAAGAAAATTTAAAATGAAAATGAAATTATAAAAGTGATTATTTTAATATTTAAATATTATTTAATTAATAAAACTATTTAAAATCTAATTAAAACCTAATTTAAATAAACTAAAAATGATAAAGATTACAAATTAAACTAAAAACTTGCAAAAATATTTTCAAACTTAAAAATGAACTTGAAGAAAGTATAAAAAATAAAAATAAATATTTTTGTCTTTTTATGAGTTTTTTTATTAATTAAAAACTATTTATAT
Source organism: Artemisia argyi (assembly GCA_030686995.1). Lineage (NCBI taxonomy): Eukaryota > Viridiplantae > Streptophyta > Magnoliopsida > Asterales > Asteraceae > Artemisia > Artemisia argyi. The sequence goes on along the minus strand of CM060698.1, from coordinate 90,137,866 downwards.
TAATTAAACTAATTAAATTATTTTAAATTACTATTAATACTAAATTAACTTAGAAAATTATGTAAAAATTTAAAAAACAATTTAACCATCACAGGAATCCTACAAAATTATAAAAACTTCTAAAAATTATATTTAGGCTATTTTACTAATTAATTACCTTTTAATTAATTTAAATGTAATTTAAATAATTAAAATAAGAAAAATGGATAATGAACAGTAGAAACTAAAAATATATTTTATAAAAGTCTTAAATAATTTATAAAACTTAGAAAAATTATAAAAACCTACTGTTGTTATGAAAAATTTAAGAAAACTAATTAATAACTAATATTACCTATTTAATTAATTAAACTACTTTTAAATCTAATAAATAGTAAACTAATCAGGAAAAATCTAAGAAAATTATTTTAAATACTTAAAGGTACTAGAAAATTTAGAAAATTATAAAAATGGAAAAGTGCTTATAAATAAGCTAAATTGAAAAATGAAAAAGATAGAATCTATTAAACAGAAGCTATCACTATTTTTATGTTTGGATTTTTGGCGTTTTTCTTTTTGACAGCTAGAAATATGATGAAAACAAGAAACTTTTGTGAAACAACTTTTTATTTAGCTTAAAAATAAGTTGTGTGCACCCCCTTTAAGCATGACAGTTGACTTTTATTGACCAAGTAGCAAAATAAGCACAAATGACTGTATGTGGGGTCCACAATGATGAAATTAGGTTCAATTATGCACAATAGACTTAAATAAGCTAAAAACAACAAGCAATGAGCACAGATAAGCTGTTTGGGACCAAATAAGCACTTTTGACACTTGAAATTTTACACATAAATGGGACAGACTTTAGGGCTGAATCCAGGTGGGGTCCACTAGGCCTAAAGTCAAACAAATGGTCAATTGTTGAACCCTGGTAGGAGGGGGTTTGGGAAAAGCCAAAATGAACCACTAGGGCCCACTGAGGTGGTTTGCAACAACCACCAAAGGTGGTGGTGTTGTGGTGGTATGCTGGTGCAGAGGAGATGTTCTTCCCTGCAAGTGTTTTCCTAGGCTTGTGGGATCCACACAAAAATTCACAAAAATCAAACAACTATGCAAATATTAACTTAAGCTGATAGACTAACCACCCAACAAGTTTCAAGGCTCAAAACCAAACACAAAAATCATTGAAATTCATGCCATTTTGGAGAAAAAACTGAGTATGCACTTTTGACCTTTTGAGTACACTTGATACTTTGACTTATGTGAACCTAGATCTTGATTTACTGATTTTTTGTGATGATTTTAACTAAAATGAAGCTAAATCAAGTGAACTTAAGCAATTTTGCAATGATTTTAGGTGTTGGGGAATCAACTGATCCAACAGTGATCAAATCAAGGGGTATGAGCCTTGATTTTGACTTTAAGCAAATAGGAACTTGTATTTTAGGCTTTACTTAACTATACTATGCCTAATGCAGTCTATCTAAGCTAAAACAACCATGAAACAACCTCAAGAACCCATGTTACTGAGTTAAACCAAACACCCCTTAATGCAAGACTGTTTTTTATTTTTAGAAGCTAAGGGCTTTGAGAGCTTATGAGACAGTTCCAATTCAACTTTTTATGATATATTAGACTTGAATGAGTGCTTAGAAACAGAGAGCAATATCAAATGCACAAGACTACTACTTAAACTAATTTGACTGTGAAACTTAAGATTTTAAGTAACTATAAATTCTAACTAACAAGTTATGTATATTAAACTACAAATCACTTAAACAACAATCAATAAGCACAAGAAACACAGAATAGCAATTAACAAGCAAGCAATTTAGAACTTGTAAGAAAATAAGATTTTAGAGGAAATTCCAAATAAGCAAAGCTTACAAAACACCCTTAGCATGAACAAAGGGTTTTCCACTGAAGCCTATCTTTAGATAGACTTATCCAATTCCAAGATTGCCCTTCAATGCCTCTCCATACCTGAAATCAAACTAAAAAACAAACACAGTTGACTATTGTTGACTTTTTTTTTTGTATTTTTGGTTTTTATTACTAGCACTGAGTTTTATGGTCTCTATAAGCTTTGATAAGCTTAAGGGAACCTAAGTGACCCTAAAGAAGTCCATGATCATTGATACAAGTCACAACTAAGGTTATTTAGAAATTCAGAATTTTGAGTGAATTGCAATAACACAAAACAGAACTGAAACTTGGATTTTATAACTTGAAAAGACTTAGATTACAATAAAACAGCTTGTACAATACTTGAATTATGAAAATTACACTGACTTTGAAAATCTAATTTAATACGACATAAAATTTAACTAAATTATCTACTACTAGTCTTCCTTGCATTCTTCTCCCTTATATATTCCTCCATTAGGGTTTCCACACTTCTCTGATCAAATCCCATCAACAATTGTAGCCCTTGGATGACTGAAACGCCTTAATCTTGTGCCACGTGTTTTGGCGGGAAAGAATAATTTGGACTGATTCAGGCAAGGGGTGGTGGCATTTAATGTGGGTTGTCTAGTTGGGTGAGGGTGGTGGGTTTGTGATGATGTATTTAATGCAAGTGGGGGGTGGTGGAGTTTGGCAGGTTGTGGGGAAGGGGGGAAGAAGAAGGCTGGGGTGGTTGTTTGACCGTGTTGACCAAGGGGGGGTCAAAGTTTGACCCCATTTATATTATTATGGTGTGGGTGGGCTGGTTTTGGTGATGGGCCTAGGATAGAAATGGGCTTGGGAATTTTGTGGATTGGACTAGGCTTAGGAATAATAATAGTAAGGGTCCGGTTTGGTTTAAGTATTTCACAAGGACCATTTTTGTAATTTACCGAAAGTTAGAGGGTGAGGTTTGGCAATCTTCCAAAGTATTTCAAGGGGTGTTTCTTGCCAAGTTATGAATAGTACATGGTCCTTGTATGATTTTTCCATTTTAAATTGATGCGTGGGAATCGCAACAGGCTTTACCTCTCGAGAGATCTCGAGAAGCTTACAACCCCCACCAGGCAGTGTACCTGATCGTTGTAGTATAGTATAGTGACAAGTACCGGGGGATTGATCGTTCAGCTTAGGAATAGTGTCGCTTGGATTAGAAAGCCTAAATACTAGTTCTAAAGGTGAGGGAAGATTATTTTTATGTTTTTATATTTTTTAGAAAGCAATTTAAAATCTCGGGTTTGAAGGATTTGGGCGGAATTAGTTGCTAATCAACTAACCCAATACTAAGATGCAATCAAAATAAAATACTAGGAATGAAAATAAACTAATTTATACTAGAGTTGTGAGCAATAATTGGAGAAAATGTGTTTACTTAGATTTCACTACTTCCTAGACATCTTTTACACGTTAATTACTTGTTATAATTGCATGGATGACGGATCGTATTCCTTAATACCATTCATGGGGTGGCACACTTAACTCCCCAATTCTATGAGCTCTTATCTCCTCCTACACCATGCCCAGCACAACTATAGGGATTGTAAACAGTGGCTCATGCATTAAATACAACCAATAAAGACCTAGTGCGTGTCGGTTCATGTTTCTTAAGACGTTCAAGCATGTTACCAATTGGAGATCTGCCAGTTTTCTTAAGCCTAACATATAAATCATTCATCCAAAACAAGTATAAACAAGTAATCAACACATAATTAACATCTAGGTTTCATTAGATCTAAGCAAACACAAAATAGATCTACCCTAGCATGATGGAATTAAGACAAGAACAAGATATAGACAACCAACACATAGACATATTGATTGAATTAGAAGAACACTTATCTTGATTAAACATGCAAGGTATCAAGGGGTTGGAATTGAAAAACCTGTAAAGTTACACCAAAATCGTACTTAGGGTTTCTCCCCAAACTTCTCTCTTTAAATGTGAAAAATTAGAAAATTATATATAGAAAAAGGGAGCTGACGGCGTCAAGACCAATTTGGTGACGCCGTCACCTCGCCGCCAAAACTCTTCTCGGACTGCCTTGATCTACATTTGACGCCGTCAAGTATTAATCATTTCCAGGCCGTCATGACTTTTACTCTTGACGCCCTACCTTTATGACGCCGTCAAATCTCTACTGGACCATCATGGAATTTTGCTCTTGACGCCGTCAGGAAGTTGCTCTTGACGTCGTCACCTACTGTTCCCAGCATGGAAAATTAAGACTTTGGCGTTTTCTTCACTTTTATGCTCCAAAAACGTCCGAATTGCTTCCTTTTCCAGATTTCACTCCCAAAGTACCTAAAATCTCATAAATTTGAATTCGGGCTTAAATGACCCCCTAAAAATGGATCATTTTTCGCCTCATCATATACCCTTACACTTGAGATTTGCTTGTCCTCAAGCAAATGCGCTTTTATTCTACTCAAAAGACAAGTTAGGGGTCATTTAACACTAATATAAAAGTAATTACAACAAATAATTGTTTCACTAAAGACCAATAGACAAGCACGGAGGTCATACACAAGCACCTCACAAATAGTGTTTAGATACTCACATCTCTAGGGTGTAATAAAGTGTAAATTACAATATGGAAACGGAAGATATCTCTCACTACCTGTCATAGCAAAATAGATTACCATAGGCTTGGGAAAGGATCAAACCTCCACCACATGGCGTAAGCACCTAGGATAAACTATCAAAGAGGTCTTTTAAAGGGTTGTAACGTTAGGTGTAGGGATATGAAATACACGGTTTTGTTGGATAAAAGATGTTTTACTGGTGGCGAGTTAACAATCTTGGTTAATTACATGTACAAGATGGCGTTGCTAAGCCAAGACTAGACTCGACTTAAGCTAATAAATACAAAATAACAAAAACATAAAATGAAAAGGGATGGTAGTCCGTATGTTTTTTCTCTTTTTCCTTTTTTTTTTTTCTTTTTTTTTTTTCAATTTTTTTTTTTTTTATTTATTATTATTTTTTTTTGCATACACTCGTACCCTACCATCCAAAATATAACATCATAGGGGATGAGAATTCCCCTTACACTTGAATCTTTACATATTTTACAATAAACTAAACTAATGACTCGAATTAAGAAAATCAAAACACTTGGAGCACTTTTAAGATTAACGTACATATGGGGGTAATAAATGATATTCTTCCCCATTACTCCATAAAACAAGTACTTTACCCATGAGTCCCAATCGTCCCAAAACAATATGTATAAGGATATGACTCGACTTAGCAACCATGTAATCAATTAGATAGTTAATTTAGGGTTTAACAAATAACAATAATGCACTAAAAATGAGCGCATACACGGAAGGTTAAGGCGATTTGGGTGTACATTTAAGTGGGGTGTAACAAATTCTTCCTTTAAGTAAGATACTTAAAGTTAGAAACGAAAAGATAGACTCGGAGGGGTGGACTAGGGGTTTCGTGTACTAAAAATGAGTACAACGCTAAGGTTGTGGGAAAAATTAGTTGACTTAACTAGCCAAGTAATATGACTTAAATGGTCAAGTAATTATAATACGGGTTTAACACAAGGGTGATCCTAATGCCTCTTATCATGTAGTAAATCCTACCACACGAATGTAGTCTCACTAGCGGTCTCGGGATACATCACTAATGTAAGTTCTAGAATCTAAATGCTACCGGTACACTCATAAGCACTAATAGTAAATGCTTTTCCTATCAAATCTAAAGGCGAACCTCACATTTTTGGGTGGGAAATTTTTCTGAATATACGGTTATGTGCTAGTCATACAATCTCCTATCCATGAGACGCTTGCTATGGCTAAAGTTTCACTCCTAAATGTTGTAAAAAATTTTAAATTTGGCGCTAAAATTGCACTAACAAGTATTTCTCATAGTTTTATTACACATCTACCATTAAACAAAACAAACTCAAGCGAAAGTGCATATGTAAGGTATCATCTTTTTACCCTCCCCTTACACTTAAGATGAACATTGTCCCCAATGTTCAAGTAAAGAATGTAAAAGTGAAAAAGTAAAGAGAATGAAATCAAATACTCCCCTGATTCGCTCGGTATGGATAATAGGATGGCCAGGTTAAATCTTCCTCCAAGAAAATGAACAATCAAAGCTTCCCTTCCAGAATATAAATCATCTTCTTGTCATACATAACCTGTAAAACCTGACAAAATAGACAAGACAACCTCGCGTAAAATCGGCGGCATCCTATATAAGTTACTAAATCGTAGAAAACAAAATAAGATATAATGCTTGTGGAATGAAGTTTGCAGATCTCCTGGAGATTATAAAACTTAATAATTCACAAAAACCATAAGACTCCGTTAGAAAAACAAAACCGGTAAAATTTCCAGATTTTTACACCTGACGCCGTCAAGAGTAAACTCCTGACGCCGGCAGAATTGACCTGCAGAAATTCTTATGTTAAGTTTCCGGAAAATTTCTGAAAAAACTTGGTCCTACTTCCTGGAAAATCCTGCAAAACTTCATTATGACTCAATACAAGCATTTGACTCTAACAAATACGAATATACATGTTCATTTAATATTGTGGAGAATCATGATCGGTTTGTTTCTTAAAAACATATTTGGGGTTTCCCCTTACACTTATCTTTTGCAAAAATACTTTTAGGTGGAGTTAAGACTAGGCCAAAACAACAAAGTAAAGTATTTCCACTATTTAGTTTAGAAACATGATCTACCAACAATAAAAATTAAGCATGCATACGGAAGCAAATAACAATCAAACAAATAAAATCACACAAAACATGGGTTGCCTCCCAAGAAGCGCTTTTCTTTATTTACGAGTCTTGTAGCTAGACTCAAGGTCATGGGTTACTACGTGATCTCATCATTTGAAATGATATATCCCATGTAGTTGCGATCATTACTGTTATGGTGGTAGTGCCTCAATCTGTCGATATTCGCAATCACCATCCCACCTAATTTGCTTCTCAAGTTAGCTACCCCATCTTTGCTCACACCTTCGATTGTGAATGGCCCATACCACCAAGGACTTGGTTTATCGGGTGGTATTGTTGTTTCCAAGTGCCTCAAGAGTACCAAGTTCCCTTCCTCAAATGGTATATGATTTTCTGCGGGTCGAGTATGTTCGAGTTCGACCTGAACCTTATTGCTTTTTCTTCTTTCATTTTTGGCTTTCTTATAGCTTTTGATTCTTGCCTCCCATGCAAGAATTTTATTCTGAACACGAATGGGTGTCGTGCCAACGTTGTTTTTGATCTTTCTCCAACTCAAATTCTCATACCCACCTCGCGGGGTCATGGGGAAGATAATCTTTCTTTTTTCGGATTTAAGCTCAATCTTCCTACCTTCATACTTAATGACAGCCCTAGCGGTGGCAAGGAATGGTGCCCTAAGGATTATTGGCATGCACCCATCCCCTTTATCATCGATGATCATAAAATCAACGGGGTACATGAATCCTGCGACATTTACTAATACATCTTCTGCGACTCCTAGGGGGTACACGTACGAGTGTCCAACGAGAGATAACCTAAGACGAGTAGGTGCTGGCGTTTTTGACGTTAGTTGGATGTAAATAGTTAGGGGCATAAGATTTACCTCCGATCCTTGGTCGGCGAAAGCACTAAGATGTTTCAAGTCCCCGATGCTCGTTGGTATCTCAAAGTTCCCACATGCTAACTGCTTAGTAGCCACTTTTTGTACCAATAGCTTCTCGAATACTGATCCCCCAGGAAGCGTATCATACTCATCTTTCACTTCTTCCTCTTTCTCAGAAACCTGTCTGTAAGGTTGGTTACGCCCATCACCCTTAATCCAATTTGTTATGGTGTTTTTATTTACATCATGTTTTAGGTAGTAGCTCAAAGGTTGGGATTTTGGTGGTTTTTCTAAGGTCTGTTTAGCAGGAGTTTCTACCTTCTCGTTATCCTTTTGGATAATGGTGATGGAGTTAACAAATTGGGTAGTGGGAGTGGCACTTTCATTCCTTAGTAGTATTCTTTCGGGGGTTTTCTGGTTGGCATACTCCTCTAACAGACTCATCATCTCATTCATTTTCTCCTGCATCTCCTCTCTTTGCTTATAAACTGCTTCCTCGAATCTAGCAAGCCGATCTGAGTGAGTTGCCATATATTCTCTCATCCTAGCTTCAAACTCCGAGCTAAGTTCCTTGGGAGGGGAACAAGGTGGGGCATAGTTCTGGAAAGTCTCAACATTTTCTCTAGAGGGCGACTCAGATAATGGTGTCGAAGTTGGTTTTGAGACAGAATTGACAGTGGCTCGTTTAGGACTTAAAGGCCTCCTTTGCCTTTCCTCAAAATAGTCAACCTTGGCCTCGAGTTTGCATAGGAGTTCATCGGGGATTTCGGTGGTCCCTCCAGATGTTGAGACTGCATTGATAGCCGCTTTTACAGTATGATTAAACTCCCACATCTCCTGATTATCAGTGGCGAGCTCCTCGATAACTGCCCAAGACTCCTCGGCGTTCTTATCACGCAATTTACCTCCCGCGGCCCTATCAATTGTGCGCTTAGTGTGATAGTCAACATGGTCGTAGAAAATCTGGACTAATAACCAACGGTTTATACCATGATGAGGGACCTTATGGAGGAGATCCTTAAAGCGGGCCAAAGCTTCGTAAAAAGTTTCACCCTGCTGCTGTTCAAACATCAGGATGTCATTTCTAAGCATTGCGGTCTTCCCCGGTGGGAAGAATTGAGTAAGGAAGCGATTGGTGAGGTTATCCCATGTGGTGATGGATCCCGCGGGTAAACGCTCAAGCCATTGACTAACTTGATCCCGTAGAGAGAATTGGAATAGGCGTAAACGGGTAGTCTCTCTAGTTTCAACACCTAGGTCTATGGAATCTACGATTTTGAGAAAGTCCTTAAGATGTTGGTTTGGATCTTCGGAACGAAGTCCATGGAATGCACATCCACTTTGCACCAACCGGATGGTGTCGGATCGCAAGGGGGTCACATTGGCTCCGGTGAGCTCAATGGTGTTTCGGTAGCCTTGGTGGCTAGGTCGGGAATACTCTCCTATGGTTCGGGGCCTAAGGGGTTCTAATGGTGGGTTTTGTTGTGGTGGGATGACGGGTTCAAAGATGTTACCACCTTCCATGATGTTGGGTGGTGAAGAGTTATGAATAAAGACACAAAGAAATGAGATAGACTAAAGAAAACCTAAAAATAAAAATAAAATCTTACTAGAAAGGAATCTAGCAAGTAGACCTAATACAAAGAAATTCTAACCTAGACAATAACTATTCCCCGGGCTGCGGCGCCAAAAACTTGATGCGTGGGAATCGCAACAGGCTTTACTTCTCGAGGGATCTCGAGAAGCTTACAACCCCCACCAGGCAGTGTACATGATCGTTGTAGTATAGTATAGTGACAAGTACCGAGGGATTGATCGTTCGGCATAGGAATAGTGTCGCTAGGATTAGAAAGCCTAAATACTAGTTCTAAAGGTGAGGGAAGATTATTTTTGTGTTTTTATATTTTTTAGAAAGCAATTTAAAATCTCGGGTTTGAAGGATTTGGGTGGAATTAGTTGCTAATCAACTAACCCAATACTAAGATGCAATCAAAATAAAATACTAGGAATGAAAATAAACTAATTTATACTAGAGTTGTGAGCAGTAATTGGAGAAAATGTGTTTACTTAGATTTCACTACTCCCTAGACATCTTTTACACGTTAATTACTTGTTATAATTGCATGGATGACGGATCGTATTCCTTAATACCATTCATGGTGTGGCACACTTAACTCCCCAATTCTATGAGCTCTTATCTCCTCCTACACCATGCCCAACACAACTATAGGGATTGTAAACAGTGGCTCATGCATTAAATACAACCAATAAAGACCTAGTGCGCGTCGGTTCATGTTTCTTAAGACGTTCAAGCATGTTACCAATTGGAGATCTGCCAGTATTCTTAAGCCTAACATATAAATCATTCATCCAAAACAAGTATAAACAAGTAATCAACATATAATTAACATCTAGGTTTCATTAGATCTAAGCAAACACAAAATAGATCTAGCCTAGCATGATGGAATTAAGACAAGAACAAGATATAGACAACCAACACATAGACATATTGATTGAATTAGAAGAACACTTATATTGATTAAACATACAAGGTATCAAGGGGTTGGAACCCTTGAAAAACCTGTAAAGTTACACCAAAATCGTACTTAGGGTTTCTCCCAAAACTTCTCTCTTTAAATGTGAAAAATTAGAAAACTATATATAGAAAAAGGGAGCTGACGGCGTCAAGACCAATTTGGTGACGCCGTAACCTCGCCGCCAAAACTCTTCTCGGACTGCCTTGATCTACATTTGACGCCGTCAAGTATTAATCATTTCCAGGCCGTCATGACTTTTACTCTTGACGCCCTACCTTCATGACGCCGTCAAATCTCTACTGGACCGTCATGGAATTTTGCTCTTGACGCCGTCAAGAAGTTGCTCTTGACGCCGTCACCTACTGTTCCCAGCATGGAAAATTAAGACTTTGGCGTTTTCTTCACTTTTATGCTCCAAAAACGTCCGAATTGCTTCCTTTTCCAGATTTCACTCCCACAGTACCTAAAATCACAAAAGGAACGATTTAGGGCAATATTTGATCAAATAAATTCGAATTCGGGCTTAAATGACCCCCTAAAAACGGATCATTTTTCGCCTTATCATAAATTCACCAGGGACTATTTCTGCCAAACTTTCAAACTTCGGGGACCAATTGTGTAATTTCACCAAACTTTTCAACCAAGGACCAATCCTGCCACAAAAGATTAGTGCATGGACAAAATTTGTTTTTCTCAAAGTTTTTAATATCCCAGGGACCATTTTTGACAATTTTCAAAGTTCAGGGACTAAACTTGACATTTTGTGAAACTTTGCACCAAAGGACTAATTATGTCACTTTTTGATTTAAAAGGACCTTTGGTGACTTTTTCAAGTTTTTAGAACAACCAGGTACTAGATTTGACAACTTTTAAAAGTTGAGGGACTGAAACTGCCAATTTTGCAAACTTTGTGCGTTTTTCATCTGTTTTTGATTATTTTGCATTTGAAATATGTAAAACACTTTCCTGGGATATTTTCACTATTTTGATTCAATATTGAGTGTTTTTAGATGTTTTGGCAGCTCAGAAAAGGTAAAAATGATGAGTATTTACACACTCATCATATATATATATATATATATATATATATATATATATATATATATATATATGGGAAGGTTAGTGTGAGAACTTTCTTGAAGTTGTAAAAACGAGAACTATTATAAAATACCATTAAAACATTGATACATAACTATTTAAGCAAAGATGCACCAAAATATTATATATTAATACAAATTAACATTAAATCGACTATTAACAAACTCTACATGATAAACGGATTACTAATACACAATTAAATTTTTGATATATATACATTAAAATCTCAAAAAAACTAATTTATTATACATAAATTGATACACTTAATACACAACAACCACTAAAAACTTAATACACAATACTAAACCTTGATACACTTTAGACGTTGAATCAAAGTGTATTGCTTAGTTTATGTCAATTTTCATAAGAAAACTCATCAAATCTTTAACAAATTTAGTTGTAATTAATTATGTTTTTATTATCTTTTAAGTTGAGTGTCATTTGTGAGATTTTGGTTAGTTCTCATTTTTACAACTTTAGTAAAGTTCTCATTTGATCTTATATATATATATATATATATATATATATATATATATATATATATATATATATATATATATATATATATATATATATATATATATATATATAGGGATAGCTTGACTACAATTTTCAAATTCAATTAGCTATAATTCTTTACAAAAAATACACTAGCAATGAATCAAAGACCTACAGAAAATAATCAGGACCCACAAATAGAATCATAGACCCACATTTATGGCACAAAATTGTTGCCAATTGACTACAAAAAATTGTAGCTAATCTATATATATATATATATATATATATATATATATATATATATATATATATATATGGTGGGTTATTATAAAAAGTCTCTTATAATATAAAGTGTAGGAAGGATTGTGGGAGTGAAATGTGTCACCCCATGCCACATCATATGACACGTGTCACCACCAACCCCCACCACCACCCCCCCCCCCCCCCCCCGAAAAAAAAATTTTCCGCCAAAAAAAAAATTTTGGGGGCAAATTTTTTTTCCCGCCAAAATTTTTTACTGCATCACTGTTATAAATTTACTGCATCACAGTTATAAAGTTACTGCATCACGTTTACTGCATCACAATTATGATTTTACTGCATCACGGTTATTGCATTTATGGTTATAAAGTTACTCCGTGATAGTTTTAAGAAACTGCATCAAACCTAAGTTTTCTTCATCATATGTATGTAACTGCATCACGGTTACTGCATTCATGGTTATAAGTTACTGCATCATCATAAGTTTTCTGCATCATATATGTATGTAACTGCATCACAATTAAAGTACGATTCTTTTTTAAGTTTTGGTGTATCTTTATTATATGTTACTGCATCATAGTTAATAGTTCAGTGCATCAACTATGATGCAGTAACTTATAACCTTAATGCACTAAAATTTATAACTGTGATGCAATAACTTTATAACTGTGATGCAGTAAAAAATTTGGCGGGAAAAAAAATTTGCCCAAAAAAAAAATTTTTTTTTGGTGGGGGATGGGGTTGGGGTGGGGGCGACACGTGTCATATGATGTGGCATGGGGGTGACACATGTCGCCCTCACAATCCTTCCTACACTTTTTATTATAAGGTACTTTTTATTTTAACATATATATATATATATATATATATATATATATATATATATATATATATATATATATATATATATATAGAACAAGTGTGATTACTATTTTTAGAGGCAAAAATTCTCCCAAAATTCTAAAAGAATGACACCTGGAAACCTCACTACTAATAGAAAGCTTGACCAATTCTTCATTCAAGATTCGGCTGAAACAAAATCATAACTCAAAACCCTTTAAATAAGGAACTTATATCAAAAATCAAAAATCAAACACACTGCAAATCACAAGCACTGCAAACACAGCCATTAACCACACACAAAATCATTAATTATTTTAATTTCAATTCCGTTTTCAAATCTATGATCAATTCTGATTGTGCGTTTCTACTTCACAACTCGATCATACAATCACACGAACAATACATCATCACAAATCAGCCATATTTAATTTTAGGTAATTTTTATTTTTACTTTTTGTTCGGATTGAAACAAAATTAAGTTACTTGATGTTTGATGAATTTAGAATAGTTCTATATGTATTAATGGATTTTGATTATAGGATTCAATTTTGAAATCAACCTTGACTCCATATGCAGGTTACTGAATCATGCCCGCCAACTATTTGTTAATTTGTTGTAATAATATGTTGTTGATGTGGTTATGAAATTAGTTACAAGAGCAGCAAATGATCATTATGAATAGAACCAATCTATGACATTTGCCTTTTTTTTAGATTGGATATGTAAAGGTCAAACCCAGAGGAAAAGATGCAAACATGATGGATATTATTTTTATATAATCAATGCTTGTGTTTTCAGGTAAATGGTAGCAGGTGGTTTATGGGTATTGCTGAAATAATTGGTCCTATTGATTGCGAAAAATATTTAGACCTTTGGGTGACTTTATATATGGAACCGGTTTTGCCTCTTAACTAACCTATTGTTAAGGACATTCCTAACACACTGTTGCGACGCATAATTCTTTAGAGTAATAATAGTAGGCCTGTTACTTACACAACGGATACCCAAGAGGTACTTTTTCTTTTAAACCTTTGTATGACATGTTGGTGAGATATACATTAATGAATCTGTTATAGGTTAACGTTGTATTATATACTTTTTCAGGCCGGAAATGCTAGAAATTTTAAGAGCTATTCACCCTCTACGTCTTTGTTAATTGATTTGAACTTCTATGAGAACATAGAGAAGTTGCTGAAAGCGAGATGGGTTGATAAGGAAGCTTTTCAAAAAAAGGTAATACCAAAAATTATTATTGATGAGATGCGTTGATCGACCTAAAATGCTATATTTTCAATAGAAAAGGTAGGTTTATGCTTAAAAAATGCACGTTTACATAATTCATGCTTAAACCTAAAGTCCCGAGCCACATTCTATGGTTTTTAGCGTATAAACTGATGAAACGCAATGTGAGTTTCTTAAAAGGTCAACCGCATCCCCTTCAGATATCCTTTGGATGAAGCTGCAATTGTAGCCATATTTGCAATTAGAGAGCATTTCATTGACATAAAGGAGGTATTTACTAATCACATTTCGTTGTCATGCTTATTTTTTGTTTTCAGTGAAATCAAGCCTTAGGCGTATTTTTTTCAAGTTCACTTTGTACTTTTTGTGGATGACATCTATGATATAAGACATTGTCATCAATGCACTCTTTTTTCTGTATTTTGACAAAGACCAAAGATGTATTTTCTACATCCTAACTGATGATGGCGGCCCTCTAAGTTTTGATGGTCGGAATATACAGGAGGCTATCGACAATAGGTGAGTTCACAGACTAATCTGAGACTCAACTTTTTTTTCCCTTTTTTTTTTGTACCGATATACGTATGAAGAATGTAAAGCATGCATTAAATGGTTTGAAACAAATTATTTGGATATAAATGCAAAAAACATATTGAATGATTTCAGCATTATTTTGCTGAATTTCATTGTATCAAGGTATTCATTTGTGTAAAAACTAATAGTTTTGTTACAAACTATTGGGATACCAGTTGCAATTATTATGGTCATAGCATCCGATTACTTTCTATTGAGTAAATTATGCAGACGGTTCTTGTGTGATCAGGTATAGAAGACCATGGTCTTATTTCTTATATTAGTTTTACATTGGCTTTATTGATTCGATTTTCAATGCTCCAATGGTCTTCTTTGACTCGACTGCAGTTGGACGAAAAGGGTAAGAGTTAATTGACCTGAGTTAGTCTCCTATAAACTTGCAACATGTTTGCGAACTTATATGTTGTTCATACAGGCCAGGCCTCATCTGATCAGAGTGTGATTGATTTTGACATACCTTTTTCGATTGGATATGTGATTGGTGCTGGTATAGAAATACTAGCCACGATTGCCATTATGGCCTTAGTGACCTGGTAAGTTCTCATTGTAGCCATTATAGCTATCATAGCTTCAAAATATGCTTAGGTTTAGTTTGTCAATTAACACTCCTTTTAATATTGAGATGGGTATGTCAATAGTGTGCGTGTTTATATACATTAAAGTTGTGCAAGCATGTTGCTGACTATTGCGTAAGGGTGGACTTTGAGAGTAGAAAAGAACGCGCTAAACCTGAAATGAGGAACACAAAGTCAACACCAACACTTGGAATTTAATTATAGCTCAACTTATGAGTACAAAATCATGAACTTACAATTTGCCAAACACACATACACTAATTAATATTCAATTATCCTGTAAGTGAAGTTGTTATGGATTAAACTGAATGGGTATGTCAAAGTTTACAGATTCAGTACGATGGTATATCTTTGTTGATTCAGAAGCAGAAATGAAAAAACGGGTGAGAAAGTGTTGGAATAATCATTAAGCACCTCAAAGTGTGGTCACTGCACCTGAACCAGTTATGAAAGACGTTGTCAAATATCTTTTATATAAATGGAGTTAAAAGCTCATGAATGGTAGCTAGGCACACTCATCCTATTGGTGTATTTAATTGCTTTTATATAATCGTGTGAATTCATATATCTTTTGTTTGTCTTAATATTTAGCAACTTTATGCATTATAAACAACCATCTTATGTTTAATCTTCTAATTTTTTGTAAATTAAATTCATGGGACTAGCCCGCCCATCGGGCGGGTCTTGAAGCTAGTATATATATATATATATATATATATATATATATATATATATATATATATATATATATATATATATATATATATATATAACAGGAGGCGTTACACGTATAATGCCACCTCATTGCCCAGTCATTGCCATGTAATTCATTATCAGTCATGTCATCACATTCTGTCCACCTAAGCAACTATTTATTAGTTAAATTCGGATTAACAAATTTAATAAAAAAAGAAAGTTGCATGGGTTCGAACTTGACCTGTTTGATAGATTAACTTAAATCTTAACCACTGAGCCACCACATTATTTGTGGAATACTTTGCAACTTCTAATCTATAAACTGGGCAACTGGAATTGACTAAAAAAAACCCTGAAAGCCCATAAAAAACATACACGATCATACAATAACACCTAAACGATAACACCCCGCCATTCTTCTTCAATCCTCTCAGAAAAACCCTAACGTGCTTCATTAGTTTTTTTTTTTCTTTTTTTTTTCTTTAATTGTGATGGTGTTTTTTGTTTTCTTATAGGTTTTTGATGCTCATGATCATCGAACTATATTGAAAACAACCAGCAGAAGAGGTAAAATTTTATATATCTCTAGATTATTATTTAAAACACTTTATAATCTAAGCTTTGGATTCTAATAAGGTAAAAAAAATTATAATTAGGATTTTACAATTCATATATATTTTTTTAATACTTATTTGATAATATGTTTGTATGATCACAATTCTTGAATATGATGGAGAAAGAGAAGCTCTGGCTATGGCTCAATGCATTTGTTTTGTTGATCAGACACGTACACAAACTGTAAAGTTGTGTGTTTGGAAAGATCATTCATATAAAGCTTGGGATGTGTTACAGGTAAAGATCGAATGGAAGAACATGACAGATAACAAAACTATTGAATGCAAGAAACTATACTCACCGGGTAAGTCCTTCTCCAATATGAGATTATTAAACCTAAATTTTTTATAGGTGAGAAAATTAGAAAATGGGCTTCGACATTAGTACTTCCATTTACCTTTACTTGGTGATTGATTGACAACCAACGACCAAAAGATTTATTGATGATGCTGTTATTCCTGTGACCGGGAGCATAGTTGAAGAAGGGTCTACATACCGGTATTTTAATCTCATAAACCTGCTAATCTATTTGGTATATAGATAGTCTTAAATGCTTTATGTATATGAGAATTTAATTAATATATCTTGACAGGCTGATCCAATACTATACGGCGAATTTTTGGCTGTGGCTTTGCTCATCAACAAGATCGAGTAGGAGGCGAACTTACTTACGGCTTTCTATTTTTTTGACGAAGATGGTAGCGGGTACAAAACAAAGGACGAGTTACAAGAAGCTGGAATTTATTTCTTACAGATCATGCACTACGTGGTAAGTGATTATTTGGATTACATCTCATCATGAATGCACAAAATTAGCCGGGTTATGTAGGCTGCTAAGAAAAGATGAGCAGCAGAAAAGGTGAACATGCTATGGACCACACTGGAGCAGAGAACAGCTGGAAGAATGTTTTTAATAAAATGTTTCATTGAATTAATTGATATAATAAGGTACGGGTTATTAAGATGTTTAGGGTCTTTGATTGTTTAGGTTCAAGAATGCTATGAGCTATCTATGTCGCTAAAACCTTTGAATCAAAAATATTATCGCCAGATTCTTTTGATGATCTCTTACGTATACCTTATCTAATTTCTTTCCTTAAACTCTGAACTTGCACTAACAAGTCTTTATTATCGGTTGTTCTTCTCATGATCATTTTAATCCTCAACCCAGATGAGGTTTCTTCAGGTGCAAGTCGCTTTGAAGGTCTGTTGTGTATATGAAGGAGAGCGTGACCCTAAGAAGCTCGAGTAGTTTGGAAGTGTTTTGACAAGTTTATCCCAGAAATTGGATCGTCATTGCGAAAGCTTTCTCTCACATGCTTAATTTGGTGAATCTGGCAGAAGAGGTTCAGATTGCGTATCGTCAACTTTGAAGAAGTTTATGAATTAGCTTAAGAAGTCCCCTGAAGAGGTTTTTAACGCACTAATATCCTTTAACCCTTTGTATTTATTCAATTTTGACCAAATAATCAAGTTTAAAATTGACCATTTTATTATGTTTAATGTTCTCAGGATCCAGCACTGTTTAGCTCAGTTATATTGATACATGGGAATCGCACCAGGCTTTACCTCTCAAGGGATCTTGAGAAGCTTACAACCCCCACCAGGCAGTGTACCTGATCGTTGTAGTATAGTATAGTGACAAGTACCGGGGGATTGATCGTTCAGCTTAGGAATAGTGTCGCTAGGATTAGAAAACCTAAATACTAGTTCTAAAGGTGAGGGATGATTATTTTTGTATTTTATATTTTTTAGAAAGCAAGTAAAAATCTCGGGATTGAAGGATTTGGGCGGAATTAGTTGCTAATCAACTAACCCAATACTAAAGATGCAATCAAAATAAAATACTAGAAATGAAAATAAACTAAATTATACTAAAGTTGTGAGCAATAAGTGGAGAAAATGTGTTTACTTAGATTTCACTACTCCCTAAACATCTTTTACACGTTAATTACTTGTTATAACTGCATGGATGACGGATCGTATTCCTTAATACCATTCATGGGGTGGCACACTTAACTCCCCAATTCTATGAGCTCTTATCTCCTCCTATACCATGCCCAGCACAACTATAGGGATTGTAAACAGTGGCTCATGCATTAAATACAACCAATAAAGACCTAGTGCGCGTCGGTTCAGGTTTCTTAAGACGTTCAAGCATGTTACCAATTGGAGATCTGCCAGTTTTCTTAAACCTAACATATAAATCATTTATCCAAGACAAGTATAAACAAGTAATCAACACATAATTAACATCTAGGTTTCATTAGATCCAAGCAAACACAAGATAGATCTAGCCTAGCATAATGGAATTAAGACAAGAACAAGATATAGACAATCAACACATAGACATATTGATTGAATTAAAAGAACACTTATCTCAATTACACATGAAAGGTATCAAGGGCTTGGAACCCTTGAAAAACCTGTAAAATTCGCACCAAGTTCGTACTTAGGGTTTCTCCAAAACTTCTCTCCTTTTAATGTGAAAATTAGAAAACTATATATAGGAAAAGGGGTCTGACGGCGTCAAGACCAAGCTTTTGACGCCGTCACCTCGCCGCCAAAACTCTTCTCGGACTGCCTTGATCTACATTTGACGCCGTCAAGTGATAATCATTTCCAGGCCGTCATGACTTTTACTCTTGACGCCCTACCTTGTGACGCCGTCAAATCTGTACTGGATCGTCATGGAATTTTGCTCTTGACGCCGTCAGGATGTTACTCTTGACGCCGTCACCTACTGTTCCCAGCATGGAAAATTAAGACTTTGGCGTTTTCTTCACTTTTATGCTCCAAAAACGTCCGAATTGCTTCCTTTTCCAGATTTCTCTCCCAAAGTACCTAAAATCACAAAAGGAACGATTTAGGGTATTATTTGATCAAATAAATTCGAATTCCGGGCTTAAATGACCCCCTAAAAGTAGTTCATTTTTCGCCTCATCATATACCCTTACATTTGAGATTTGCTTGTCCTCAAGCAAATGCGCTTTTATTCTACTCAAAAGACAAGTTAGGGGTCATTTAACACTAATATAAAAGTAATTACAACAAATAATCGTTCCACTAAAGACCAATAGACAAGCACGGAGGTCATACACTAGCACCTCGCAAATAGTGTTTAGATACTCACATCTCTCGGGTGTAATAAAGTGTAAATTACAATATGGAAACGGAAAATATCTCTCACTACCTGTCATAGCAAAATAGATTACCATAGGCTTGGGAAAGGATCAAACCTCCACCACATGGCGTAAGCACCTAGGATAAACTATCAAAGAGGTCTTTTAAAGGGTTGTAACGTTAGGTGTAGGGATATGAAATACACGGTTTTGTTGGATAAAGGAAGTTTTTTACTGGTGGCGAGTTAACAATCTTGGTTAATTACATGTACAATATGGCGTTGCTAAGCCAAGAGTAGACTCGACTTAAGCTAATAAATGAAAAATAACAAAATCATAAAATGAACATAGAATAAAAAGGGATGGTAGTCCGTATGTTTTTTTCTCTTTTTCGTTTTTCTATTTTTTTTTCTTTTTTCGATTTTTTTTTTTTTTTTTTTTTTTTTTTTTTTTTTTTTTTGCATACACTCTTACCCTACCATCCAAAATAATACATCATTAAACTAATCTAATGACTCGAATTAAGAAAATCAAAACACTTGGAGTACTTTTAAGATTAACGTACATATGGGGGTAATAAATGATGTTCTTCCCCATTACTCCATAAAAGAAGTACTTACCCATGAGTCCCAATCGTCCCAAAAAAATATGTACAAGGATATGACTCGACTTAGCAACCATGTAATCAATTAGATAGTTAACTTAGGGTTTAACAAATAACAATAATGCACTAAAAATGAGCGCATACACGGAAGGCTAAGGCGATTTGGTTGTACATTTAAGTGCGGTGTAACAAATTCTTCCTTTAAGTAAAATGCTTAAAGTTAGAAACGAAAAGATAGGCTCGGAAGGGTGTACTAGGGGTTTCGTGTACTAAAAATGAGTACAACGCTAAGGGTGTGGGAAAAATTAGTTGACTTAACTAGCCAAGTAATATGACTTAAATGGTCAAGTAATTATGATACGGGTTTAACACAAGGGTGATCCTAATGCCTCTTATCATGTAGTAAATCCTACCACACGAATGTAGTCTCACTAGCAGTCTCGGGATGCATCACTAACGCAAGTTCTAGAATCTAAATGCTACCGGTACACTCATAAGCACTAATAGTAAATGCTTTTCCTATCAAATCTAAAGGCGAACCTCACATATTTGGGTGGAAAATTTTTCTGAATATACGGTTATGTGCTAGTCATACAATCTCCTATCCATGAGACGCTTGCTATGGCTAAATTTTCACTCCTAAATGTTGTAAAAAAATTTAAATTTGGCGCTAAAATTGCACTAACAAGTATTTCTCATAGTTTTATTACACATCTACCATTAAACAAAACAAACTCAAGCGAAAGTGCATATGTAAGGTATCATCTTTTTACCCTCCCCTTACACTTAAGATGAATATTGTCCCCAATGTTCAAGTAAAGAATGTAAAAGTGAAATAAGTAAAAAGAATGAAATCAAATACTCCCCTGATTCGCTCAGTATGGATAATAAGGTGGCCAGGTTAAATCTTCCTCCAAGAAAATGAACAATCAAAGCTTCCCTTCCAGAATATAAATCATCTTCTTGTCATACATAACCTGTAAAACCTGATAAAATAGACAAAACAACCTCGCGTAAAATCGGCGGCATCCTATATAAGTTACTAAATCCTAGAAAACAAGATAAGATATAATGCTTGTGGAATGAAGTTTGCAGATCTCCTGGAGATTATAAAACTTAATAATTCACAAAAACCATAAGACTCCGTTAGAAAAACAAAACCGGTAAAATTTCCAGATTTTTACATTTGACGCCGTCAAGAGTTATCTCGTGACGCCGTCAGAAGTGACCTGCAGAAATTCTTATGTTAAGTTTCCGAAAAATTTCTGAAAAAACTTGGTTCTACTTCCTGGAAAATCCTGCAAAACTACATTATGTCTAAATACAAGCATTTGACTCTAACAAATACTAATACACATGTCCATTTAATATTGTTGTGGTTCATGCTCTTTCATTCTTATAAACAAATTTGGATCTCCCTTACACTTATCTTTTGCAAAATACCTTTATATGCAATTAAGACGAAGTTAAAAACAAAATAAAGCATTTTCACAATTTACTTTGAAACATGAGCCACAAACAACAAAAATAAAACATGCATACGGAAACAAATAAAATCAAACAAACAAATAAAAACACACAAAACATGGGTTGCCTCCCAAGAAGCACTTGTTTTTGTTCGAGTCACGAGCCTGACTCTACCCTTATTTAACGAAAATAGGGGAGGTTCTCCCTACACTTAGGATTAAGTGTGGGTGAAAGTAAAGATACACACCCTTAGGGTGTGAATATGCCACGTGAGGTGAAGGGGGTGAGTGAATGGCTTCCTTCATCCTAAAACTACCCGGATAATATTGGTTGATGGGTGGATCGGTTCCTCTTTTGTCTCCTAGAAATATATCTAAGGATGGAAAGGTGTGTAGAGATTGAGGTTCCGGTTCATCAACACTAGGAAATTCCCTAGAACTAGGAGTAAGGTTATCACTAAAAGTATTCAAACCTATATCCTTAAGTGGTGCCTGGTCCAAGGGTTCTACCTCCATTGGAATTCCTAAAGTTTCTTCTACTTCCTCCGGGTAAGTCACGGACGGTGTGTGTGCCTCAAATGATGGTTGAGTATTTTGTGGGCTTATGTTATTTACCTCATCATTCCATGTGTTAATATCACCTATATCATCAACATGTGTTTTATTATAATCTAGCCCTAGCATTCTCCCAAGTATCTCACGTGCTTCTCTAGGCATCTCAACTTCTGTGTCCGAATCATAAGGATCATCTTCAATATTCTGACTGCTATATACAAATTGCCCAAGAGATTCATCATCTGTTTCTTGAGATTCATCATCATCGATCATAAAACCTAGGTCTTTTTGATCAATGTGATCATGCTCGGCTAAATCCTCCTCAATTGTTTTCTTAGGTAGTGATAATAGCAAACCTAGGACTTCATCCAACTTATGATTTGTTGCAATGGCTCTTTCCATTATTCCTTGGCAAACTAGGTCGCATTTCCTATTGGCCTCACTAAAACTAGATCTTAAACATGGAGGTTGTTCATAAGAATCTATCCTAGGTGAAGGCTCATATGATTCATAGGTGTCTCTAAATGAGGTATTTTGAACTCTTTGGTGTGTTAGCCGCTCAACCCTATCTTGCAATCTTAGAAGTCTAAGTGTAAAGTCCATTTGAAGCAAGTTACAAACAAAATCACAAAGAAAAGATAGACTACGAGAAAGCTACAAAATAAAAAGAAAAAATCTCACTTGATAGGAATCTAATGAGTAGACCTAATAAAAATCAAATTCAACCTAAACAATAACTATTCCCCGGGCTGCGGCGCCAAAAACTTGATACGTGGGAATCGCACCAGGCTTTACCTCTCAAGGGATCTTGAGAAGCTTACAACCCCCACCAGGCAGTGTACCTGATCGTTGTAGTATAGTATAGTGACAAGTACCGGGGGATTGATCGTTCAGCTTAGGAATAGTGTCGCTAGGATTAGAAAACCTAAATACTAGTTCTAAAGGTGAGGGATGATAATTTTTTATTTTATATTTTTTAGAAAGCAAGTAAAAATCACGGGTTTGAAGGATTTGGGCGGAATTAGTTGCTAATCAACTAACCCAATACTAAAGATGCAATCAAAATAAAATACTAGAAATGAAAATAAATTAAATTATACTAAAGTTGTGAGCAATAAGTGGAGAAAATGTGTTTACTTAGATTTCACTACTCCCTAAACATCTTTTACACGTTAATTACTTGTTATAATTGCATGGTTGACGGATCGTATTCCTTAATACCATTCATGGGGTGGCACACTTAACTCCCTAATTCTATGAGCTCTTATCTCCTCCTATACCATGCCCAGCACAACTATAGGGATTGTAAACAGTGGCTCATGCATTAAATACAACCAATAAAGACCTAGTGCGCGTCGGTTCATGTTTCTTAAGACGTTCAAGCATGTTACCAATTGGAGATCTGCCAGTTTTCTTAAGCCTAACATATAAATCATTCATCCAAGACAAGTATAAACAAGTAATCAACACATAATTAACATCTAGGTTTCATTAGTTCCAAGCAAACACAAGATAGATCTAGCCTAGCATGATGGAATTAAGACAAGAACAAGATATAGACAACCAACACATAGACATATTGATTGAATTAAAAGAACACTTATCTCAATTACACATGAAAGGTATCAAGGGCTTGGAACCCTTGAAAAACCTGTAAAATTCGCACCAAGTTTGTACTTAGGGTTTCTCCAAAACTTCTCTCCTTTTAATGTGAAAATTAGAAAACTATATATAGGAAAAGGGGTCTGACGGCGTCAAGACCAAGCTTGTGACGCCGTCACCTCGCCGCCAAAACTCTTCTCGGACTGCCTTGATCTACATTTGACGCCGTCAAGTGATAATCATTTCCAGGCCGTCATGACTTTTACTCTTGATGCCCTACCTTGTGACGCCGTCAAATCTGTACTGGATCGTCATGGAATTTTGCTCTTGACGCCGTCAGGATGTTACTCTTGACGCCGTCACCTACTGTTCCCAGCATGGAAAATTAAGACTTTGGCGTTTTCTTCACTTTTATGCTCCAAAAACGTCCGAATTGCTTCATTTTCCAGATTTCTCTCCCAAAGTACCTAAAATCACAAAAGGAACGATTTAGGGCATTATTTGATCAAATAAATTCGAATTCCGGGCTTAAATGACCCCCTAAAAGTGGTTCATTTTTCGCCTCATCATATATGCAAAAGACATCACTCTTGATCATAAGCAGGATGAGGCTTTGCATAGAGAAATAAGTACTAATGATTTGACCAATAACCAAGTCTATATTATCATATCATTTATGCCTTTTTTTAATATATATTATTTTTATTAATTGGTGTTATGCAATTTTTAAATTTAAGCTGCTTTCCATATAGAATGAGCTAATGAGGACTCATCCAACTCCACAAGATGAGATGAGAGCGGGAATGAGCTACTTCCATGAAACAATCTGGAAGGATATTCCTAAATTCTTACGACATTGAAATCAATGAACGTGTTCCCTACAATGCCCCTCTTATTCAGTTCTCTTCATGGATGGGTGGTGACAGTGATGGTATGTTCTCCAAATGCAAGTGATTTTCCCTTCTATTATCACTAAATTGACGTGCTCCAATGTTAAATTGTCTCACCGTTCCATTATTTTATGTTAAACTGTTAAAGAGTAGATTGTGTGAATCTTTGGTTAATGATAAACATGTTGGAAACAACTAAAAAATGTTAAATTGTCACAGGGTTCAGTATACAAAAGTCATGCTCTGTTACTTTGTTAAAGGGCTGGTCAAAACATGTGTGTGCTAACATGGTCCAGGTGAGCCTCTTGACGCTTTTTTTTATTATTGCAACTTCAGACAGCAAACCACATCCAAACATTATCTCCTATAATCTGTCTTATGACAACTAATTATATTATTCTTATTATTGAAAATCACATAATAGGATTGTTCAGATTCTTTACCATGATTCTCAGTTCGAACTTATGAGTTTTAGTGAATATGACTATACCGAAACATGGCAGTGCTTCTGCCACTAATTTTGGGTAGTGTATTGAATGAGGAGACTGATTCACTAATTCAGTTTTTTTTATACATAGTTAATTTTTCTTCTTAATGTTCACAAAGCCATAAAGGTAACAAGTTATTTTTTGATTATTGCAACTTCAGACAGCAAACCACATCCAAACATTATCTCCTATAATCTGTCTTATGACAACTGATTATATTATTCTTATTATTGCAAATCACATATACAATAGGATTGTTCAGATTCTTTACCATGATTCTCAGTTCGAACTTATGAGTTTTAGTGAATATGACTATACTGAAACATGGCAGTGCTTCTGCCACTAATTTTGGGTAGTGTATTGAATGAGGAGTCTGATTCACAAATTTAGGTGAATGTTTTTTTATTGATATCTCCTAAATACTCTTTAGTAACTTGATTGTACCCTTTGGGTTTTTTGTAGTTTTGATTCGCTACAATCTGGTATAGGGATTTTTTGGGATTGCTTGCTGAAACTCTTACTTATAAAGAGGCTGGTTTGGATTGTGTAGTAAAGTGCTAACAAATATGTTTTTTGTGATTCTATTTTGAACTGCTTATCCCTTACAAGTAATATTAATAAGCAATCCCAAACAACCCCGTCAAGAACCCCTATACCGTAGTGTAACATGAATAAATAAATAAATAAAAAATTAGCACTTTAAGGTAGAGCGTTTGAATAAATATTAGCAAAATCAGGAAGATTTAAAGAAGTCGTTTATCCTTTACCCCCAAGAATATTAAGGTACCGATCGTTCTAAGGGGATAAAAATGAGCCGGTGTTGGTGCTCCACACTCCCAGGTCTGTTTCATTAATATTAAGGTACCGTCGTACCGATTGATTCATTATAGCATGTTATGGATTGAAGTGAAACTTATCAAACATTAAACATGATAAATCAGAATTGTTTTATTTGGTAATTTTTGTAGTTGTTAAATCTTATTTTGGATTTTGATTATATACATTGTTTACTAAACCTTCTGCTGCTAAATGACCTTTCTCGATCTGGTAATGAATTATCTTTGTTTTTTAGTTGTTCAAAGTGTCTTTAAGGGTTATAATGTAAAATTGAAACTGATGTTGTTGTTTTTGAAAGTAAAGGTATTAGGCATAGATGGTTATGAAGGGTCTAAGAATTGTCAAGCTGGTGAAAATCAGGTCCGTTTAGTATCCGATTTTGTTACACGTGATTATGGTGTATAAACATTTGGAACCATTGTGCTTGACTTTTAGTTCTTATAAACGCAAAATATTTTGCAAAATTGCAATGAAGTTGCTATTAACTTTGCTAGATGTCTAACACAACATTGGTGTTGGTAGGCAAGGTTGTTCTCATTTATTGAATGGCTGCTTATCCCATGCAACAGAGTCCGTATTCTTGGCAACTACTGACTGTTTTGTATTATTCCATCTGTAATGAAGGGGTGTTAGATTTTTGCTTTGAAACGAAATATAAAGGTTAGTGTGACTTAAAGTCGCAAACTTGAATAATCAATCTTTTTTAATGTTCGAATAATCCCAATTTTATGCATTCTCTAATCGCAAGTGTGTGTCTACATATAGATGCATTAAATATGACTACCAAAACTATATCATTACGGTAATGGGTCGTGGATTATCTTACAAGGGGTATGGTGTGTAGTGTGGGCTCTTTTTGATATTTTTACTTATCCTGAAATAAGTTATCTCATGTGCTATCTGGTAGCATTTTAAGAAAACCATAATGCTAATTTTTCTAAATTATGATGAAATTATTTCATAAGATTATGTTATGCATTCTGTAGGTACATTAATCTTCAATTGTTTACAATGAAACAAAAAGCTAGAATGATTAATTCCCACAATTGTTGCAAAAATTAATGAGAGGATCGGAATAGATATGGTATATTTTAGCTAACCACACATTAAAAAGCAACCAAAAAGATGTGATGTACAAAAATGTCATCCGGTTCTTTATATATCTGATAGCAAGAAAAGGTCTATGAATGTGTTGGTACAAAGTATAATTACACATTACATTTTTATTTCACAACTCTTTCTATACTCAACGAATGCAAGACATTGGTGTCTTTGAATGATAAAATTACATAATATGTCATGTTTTAAATGTACCTGGTAAGGTCATTACCATATTAGCTAGACCATTGAATCATTTGACTGAGATTATCACCAGCGATTGATCTTCTTATATATTGAGTTAGAGTTTGACCCTCTGTGGTTGCAAATAAGACGTCATTAAGAAAGTTCATGCAATGATTGATAAATTTGTCGAACGTGGGTTACGATCTTTGGCTATTGCAAAATAGGTTTGCATAAAATTATTCATGATTTTTGTATGACTTACCATTTATGTTTGATCACGATTGCTAACTCTCCATATTGGTTTCTATGTGATAAATCTGTAGGAAGTGCCTGAAAAATCAAAACATGGGGCAGTTTGTTGGATTTGTGTCCCTATTTGACCCGCCAAAACATGACAGTGATGAGACCAGTTTCAGTGGGATGTGTGTTCTCTGAGACCGACATTGTCTAATATTCGGATGAAAGTTAAAACAGGGATGTTCATGGCTGTTTGTGGAAGATTCCGTTCCGGACAATCGAGCTTTCTTTCTTGAATACTTAATGAAATCTCGAAAGTCTCCCGTGAAGTAAGTCTCGACTTCATATTTGTTTCATAATCATAATATTACAGCTAATTCAATAAGTTTTCTTTAAATTTTGTTATATTTATGATTCATTGTTACATTCACTTTTATGGTTCGAGGTTATACGGATAATAGAAGAATCTACAAATGGAGATGAAACCGTTTACCAAGAATAATTTTATTTAGCGGTTTCTTTCTTCCTCTTCTGATATGCAACGTGTATATTGATGCTATTGTTATGATGAATATGATGCTTTGATTGTTTTTTCATAGCGTTTAATTTCACAACAATACATACTCTTCGTAAACGATAACAGTTTTCCCTTCCTTTATGCAGCTGAGAGTTTGGACAAGGAATACATTATGCAGTGGCGGGCACATCGACATTAAATTCATCAATTCTTGAAGCAAGAAGACTCTAAATCCTTTGTCAAATGCATCTTCGGAAGTTCACCTGGAATGGCTTAAACGATTATTCCCTTCTGTTTGTGGCAGCACATCAGGTGATACTTCTACAAGATTACTATTTGAGTCATACGGGTACAATACATATCTGTGACTCAAATATCACTAATAAACAGTTTGAGTGTCTATGAAATGCGGATACTAATGTGAAAGATATATTATGTGCTTTATTTTAAGATATAACATTTCGTGCTCCATTTTTTTTATTTCTCAAGATTATGTTATGCATTCTGTAGGTACATTAATCTTCACTTGTTTACAATGAAATAAAAAGCTAGAATGATTAACTCCCACAATTGTTGCAAAAATTAATGAGAGGATCGGATTAGATATGGTATATTTTAGCTAACCACACGTTAAAAAGCAACCAAAAAGATGTGATGTACAAAAATGTCATCCGGTTCTTTATATATCTGAAAGCAAGAAAAGATCTATGAATGTGTTGGTACAAAGTATAATTACACATTACATTTTTATTTCACAACTCTTTCTATACTCAACGAATGCAAGACATTGGTGTCTTTGAATGATAAAATTACATAATATGTCATGTTTTAAATGTACCTGGTAAGGTCATTACCATATTAGCTAGACCATTGTATCATTTGACTGAGATTATCACTAGTGATTGATCTTCTTATATATTGAGTTAGAGTTTGACCCTATGTGGTTGCAAATAAGACGTCATTTAGAAAGTTCATGCAATGATTGATGAATTTGTCGAACGTGGGTTACGATCTTTGGCAATTGCAAAATAGGTTTGCATAAAATTATTCATGATTTTTGTATGACTTACCATTTATGTTTGATCACGATTGCTAACTCTCCATATTGGTTTCTATGTGATAAATCTGTAGGAAGTGCCTGAAAAATCAAAACATGGGGCAGTTTGTTGGATTTGTGTCCCTATTTGACCCGCCAAAACATGACAGTGATGAGACCAGTTTCAGTGGGATGTGTGTTCTCTGAGACCGACATTGTCTAATATTCGGATGAAAGTTAAAACAGGGATGTTCATGGCTGTTTGTGGAAGATTCCGTTCCGGACAATCGAGCTTTCTTTCTTGAATACTTAATGAAATCTCGAAAGTCTCCCGTGAAGTAAGTCTCGACTTCATATTTGTTTCATAATCATAATATTACAGCTAATTCAATAAGTTTTCTTTAAATTTTGTTATATTTATGATTCATTGTTACATTCACCTTTATGGTTCGAGGTTATACAGATAATAGAAGAATCTACAAATGGAGATGAAACCGTTTACCAAGAATAATTTTATTTAGCGGTTTCTTTCTTCCTCTTCTGATATGCAACGTGTATATTGATGCTATTGTTATGATGAATATGATGCTTTGATTGTTTTTTCATAGTGTTTAATTTCACAACAATACATACTCTTCGTAAACGATAACAGTTTTCCCTTCCTTTATGCAGCTGAGAGTTTGGACAAGGAATACATTATGCAGTGGCGGGCACATCGGCATTAAATTCATCAATTCTTGAAGCAAGAAGACTCTAAATCCTTTGTCAAATGCATCTTCGGAAGTTCACCTGGAATGGCTTAAACGATTATTCCCTTCTGTTTGTGGCAGCACATCAGGTGACACTTCTACAAGATTACTATTTGAGTCATACGGGTACAATACATATCTGTGACTCAAATATCACTAATAAACAGTTTGAGTGTCTATGAAATGCGGATACTAATGTGAAAGATATATTATGTGCTTTATTTTAAGATATAACATTCCGTGCTCCATTTTTTTTATTTCTCAAGATTATGTTATGCATTCTGTAGGTACATTAATCTTCACTTGTTTACAATGAAATAAAAAGCTAGAATGATTAACTCCCACAATTGTTGCAAAAATTAATGAGAGGATCGGATTAGATATGGTATATTTTAGCTAACCACACGTTAAAAAGCAACCAAAAAGATGTGATGTACAAAAATGTCATCCGGTTCTTTATATATCTGAAAGCAAGAAAAGATCTATGAATGTGTTGGTACAAAGTATAATTACACATTACATTTTTATTTCACAACTCTTTCTATACTCAACGAATGCAAGACATTGGTGTCTTTGAATGATAAAATTACATAATATGTCATGTTTTAAATGTACCTGGTAAGGTCATTACCATATTAGCTAGACCATTGAATCATTTGACTGAGATTATCACCAGTGCTTGATCTTCTTATATATTGAGTTAGAGTTTGACCCTCTGTGGTTGCAAATAAGACGTCATTTAGAAAGTTCATGCAATGATTGATAAATTTGTCGAACGTGGGTTACGATCTTTGGCTATTGCAAAATAGGTTTGCATAAAATTATTCATGATTTTTGTATGACTTACCATTTATGTTTGATCACGATTGCTAACTCTCCATATTGGTTTCTATGTGATAAATCTGTAGGAAGTGCCTGAAAAATCAAAACATGGGGCAGTTTGTTGGATTTGTGTCCCTATTTGACCCGCCAAAACATGACAGTGATGAGACCAGTTTCAGTGGGATGTGTGTTCTCTGAGACCGACATTGTCTAATATTCGGATGAAAGTTAAAACAGGGATGTTCATGGCTATTTGTGGAAGATTCCGTTCCGGACAATCGAGCTTTCTTTCTTGAATACTTAATGAAATCTCAAAAGTCTCCCGTGAAGTAAGTCTCGACTTCATATTTGTTTCATAATCATAATATTACAGCTAATTCAATAAGTTTTCTTTAAATTTTGTTATATTTATGATTCATTGTTACATTCATTTTTATGGTTCGAGGTTATACGGATAATAGAAGAATCTACAAATGGAGATGAAACCGTTTACCAAGAATAATTTTATTTAGCGGTTTCTTTCTTCCTCTTCTGATATGCAACGTGTATATTGATGCTATTGTTATGATGAATATGGTGCTTTGATTGTTTTTTCATAGCGTTTAATTTCACAACAATACATACTCTTCGTAAACGATAACAGTTTTCCCTTCCTTTATGCAGCTGAGAGTTTGGACAAGGAATACATTATGCAGTGGCGGGCACATCGGCATTAAATTCATCAATTCTTGAAGCAAGAAGACTCTAAATCCTTTGTCAAATGCATCTTCGGAAGTTCACCTGGAATGGCTTAAACGATTATTCCCTTCTGTTTGTGGCAGCACATCAGGTGACACTTCTACAAGATCACTATTTGAGTCATACGGGTACAATACATATCTGTGACTCAAATATCACTGATAAACAGTTTGAGTGTCTATGAAATGTGGATACTAATG
Organism: Artemisia argyi; assembly: GCA_030686995.1. Classification (NCBI taxonomy): domain Eukaryota; kingdom Viridiplantae; phylum Streptophyta; class Magnoliopsida; order Asterales; family Asteraceae; genus Artemisia; species Artemisia argyi. Next base: position 90,106,244 of record CM060698.1, on the reverse strand, counting down.
TGAAAGATATAACTTTATGTGCTTTATTTTAAGATATAACATTCCGTGCTCCATTTTTTTTATTTCTCATCGTAGGTTCACTTTAACACGCAATAATTTATGAACTTGAGCTATAATAAAATAGTTCTATGGAATTCAAATTTATTAATGATGAGATTACATCAGTTACAAATCTTATTTGCATAAAAAAACTCAAAAGAGTTTACACACTTTTTGTTTTAACTTCAACCACTTTACGGGGGTAACGACTGACATGCATACACCCTTATATAAGGTGGTCTCTAAAGGAAACATCGTTAACAGATTTTATTATTGCTCAACGGTTAGGTACAAAAATTAAACAAAATTAAACAAACTCGACGTCCTTAAAAACAATTTTACGTTAACCGACACCATAAAAATTGCTAAAAATTTAAAAATAACAAAACAAATCTTCTTTATTTAAAATACAAAAAAAAAAAAAAAAAAAAAAAAAAAAAAAAAAAAAAAATGTACGTCAACCTCCCCTTTAATTAAACGTTTTTAAACGTAAACTAATATTATAACAAAACTAAATAAAATCGACGTCCTTAAAATAATTTTCCGTTAACTAACACCATAAAAAATTATAATTATAAGTCATGCCCGCCCATCGGGCGGGCTTCGACATCTAGTATATATATATATATATATATATAGACACATACACACATACACTCTAGATGAGAACTTGTGCATAGCAACGAGATTTTATAAAGGCAGATTGTTTTAGTGATAAAAAAAAAATTGGGTTATAAACGAAAAATAATAAAAGTTTGAAGATTTGAGGATTATACATAATGTTTTGAAATGGTTTAACCGGTCGAACCGTTCCGGTGGAAAAATGGGTCAATTTAAATAGCGTCAACCCGACGGGTTGGGTCGAAAAGAACTGATCAAACTGATTCACCCCGCCGGGTTTGAAGTGGCCCGGATCAATCCGGTTTTACGATGTGTATTAATAGTTTCCTTTTGAAACATATTTTTTCAACATTTTCTTTTTTAATTTAAACTTTTCGTTTTTCACTTTTTGTTTTTTTCCTTTATATATAATATAGAAGATATATCGAGTTTAAAGGTAAAACACGTAACATTTAAATATGATCAAACGTGGTGTCACTCACAAGTTCGGTTGATCGACTAACGAATTTTCAACCGCTGTAGTTAAGTTCTCGGATAATGTATGACAATCGAGTATCCAAGCAAGCATCACACGACACGTAGAAATCCTAACGAATACACGAGTATGCTCTTATAGAAATAATCCCGTTTAAGTAGGTTGGTACCGTAGATTTCGAATTTTATCCGAAGCACTACAGAATGGCCTTTTGTCGACAATCTTATCGTCCCTAGATGTTTTGTCACTAATTTCCACATGTTTAAAGACTTTTAATAATACATCACTAGTATTCGTTTTTGCCATTTGTGCCGCCGCTTCATACAGGTGTCACTGGTTATGTCGCTTCGTGCATCACTAAGTTTAAAAGGGTTGCTATTTTATCATCGTTTTGTAGCTATCCATTAGGTATGTATGTGTCAAGTCTATAAAAACTTAGATGTCATGCGGTAACTTATGACGCAATTGAAAAATCGCAACAGAAACTATGGAAGGTGTTCATGTTTTAAATTCAGCGAATTTTTTAGCGCGAATTTGTGGGCAAGTCACGGCTTAGTTATATAGTAAGTGGGGCAACAAAATTTGCAGCACATTTGCGAATTTTGCGAAGATAACATCTCTAATGTGTCGCTATACGTGTTACAGTATTGCTAATTTATGATGAAGTGTTGCTAAATTTGTTACAAATGACTATTCTAATAGTGAGATATTTAACTTGGCTGCAAGACTACAAATTATCCGGATATAAAAAATTTGACATCTTGTAGTAGCTTTTATATTTATAATTCACATTAAGATTTTACTTTATCGCGATCCAATTAAGGCTTGTCACAGTGGACCGGAGCACACATCGATCAAGACCTACATGACCGATCTCAAGATTGGTCGAGCCCCATTGTGGGGGTTTTTGGTCACACATCGGTCACGGCAAAAAAATGAAACATCGGTCACTATTTCGACCGATATTCACAAGTATCATTTTTCAAAAACTTGTTTATTACCGTTTGAAAAAAAAAAATCATAAAAACTTAAAAATTTTACTCCCTATAAATACCACCATCAAACACAATTTTTTTCACACACAATTTCAAACACACTTCAAACAACAATTCAAAGCTTGCAAACTTTCTCACACCGTCGAAGAATCGCAAACATACATCAAGAAACAGATCGAGAAAGGCAACACGGATCGCCATAATGCTATCGTCGAAGTGATCAAACAGTTTGAGCTTGCCAAATACCAGAAAAACAAACTTAGAGAACGATACGCAACGTGCGAAGATATCTCACCAGAGAGGAAAGCTGTGATCGACGGGTTCTTGTACGATGAATATTGCAAGGACGCTGCCATTGCTGACTCGCTGTAGGGTTGTGTTTCTCAAATACAGTCCCAAATCTCCAACAAGATCCGTTGGAGTTATGAGGAAAATGTGGCAGCCGGTGATGCTGGTGCATCCACTTCATCTGGTGCACCGAGATTTATTGAGCAACAACCTCATCTGGATCACTTTCAGCTAAACTTTGAGGAAAATGTGGTGGCAGCTGATGATGGGGCTGGAACGAAGAAAAGGAGCGGGAGCTTAGCAGGTTGGAAGCTCAGTTAGAAGCCGAGAAGTTTGCGAGCTTTGATCCTTACGACGACGGTTACGACTCTAACAACTCGCAAATCTGGGATCACCCGGATTACAACGGAAGTTTTATGTAATTTTTATGTTATATTTCTGTAATGTTTTCAATTTATGTACTTTTTAAATTCCAAGAAATATATGCAATGTTTAAATTTGAATGTTTTTATATTTATAAATTTGTTATTTAATATGTAAAATAAAAGGAAAAAAAAATCGGTCACCACTGTGGCACATAAGTCATGTCTGGTCACTAGAGAGAGAAGGCTGGCGTGGCGGCCGGAAAACTTGGGTAACCTTGGTCACCATTGTAGCTAGCCTAGAAGGTGTTACACCTTCAATTCAAAGGTTTTTACCACTCAAGTTCTGTGTCAATCGGTGTGAATTTTCGTTGGTGAAAAGATACAAAAACTTAACCATCATTCCTTGGAGATGCGATCCCCTACAAAGGGGTGTAAATTTACAAAGTCTAAAAAGGAATCTCGTCCATCCAATTAGTCAAATATTTGACCAAAATCAATCCAACCGCTCTCATTCAAACAAAAAAAAACGCGACTTTCCTAAAAAAGGTTAAAACGGTAATTTACCCCACTTCTCTCTTCCCTCAAAACCGCTCTCACTCACTCACAGTTTCACGCACAATTTCATTTTCCGATCTAAATTTGGGGAAAATCTCTCAAAAATCGCGATATAAATTTGGGAAAAAAATTAGGGTTTCATTTTTCGATCATTTTCCGTTCAAAATGAGGAATCCAGCTGGTAAGGAATAGATTAAATTGAAAAAATTAGGGTTTCATTCATGTTTTAATTATTTTTTTAACTGCATGCGTAATTTTTAGAAAAAAAATGAAAAAATGTATTTGCTTTTAAAAAATATGCATTTTATTATTATTTTTAATTTTAGATTTTGAAAAAATTAGGGTTTCATTTTGATTTTTTAGAATATAAAATGCATGCATAAAGAATTAGGATTATTTTATCAGTTTATTTATTTATTTATTTATTTTGATAATATGATTTTGATTTATTATTTTTTTTTATTTAGAATCTGGAAGAGAAAAGAGCCCAACATTGTCAGAAAAGAGATCGAAACGATTCCAAGACCGGCCAGCTTTTAAAGGTTTTTAAAAGTTTTTGGTTCATCAATTATTTTGCCGATTATCGATTGCCGATTATCATTAGTTAGAAGTGTATAATAAATAAAAATGAGGTTCAGCAGTTAAAATAGATGAAAAAAGTGTTTGTAACTTGATAGAAATATGGTTCATCAGTAGAATAATTGTTAAAATAGATTACAATGAGGTTCATCAGTGATTAGAATAGTTATCTGGTTAGGTTAGACGTTGTGGATAAATTTTGTTAAAAATAGATTAAGAATAAGGTTCAGGAGTTAAAATAGATGAAAAAAGTGTTTATAACTTGATAGAAATATGGTTCATCAATAGAATAATTGTTAAAATAGATTACAATGAGGTTCATCAGTGATTAGAATAGTTATCTCGTTAGATTAGACGTTGTGGATAATTTTTTTTAGAAATAGATTAAGAATAAGGTTCAGCAGTTAAAATAGATGAAAAAAGTGTTTATAACTTGTTAGAAATATGGTTCATCAGTAGAATAATTGTTAAAATAGATTACAATGAGGTTCATCAGTTATTAGAATAGTTATCTGGTTAGATTAGAAGTTGTGGATAAATTTTGTTAGAAATAGATTAAGAATAAGGTTCAGCAGTTAAAATAAATAAAAAAAAGTGTTTATAACTTGTTAAAAATATATTAAGAATATGGTTCATCAGTAGAATAACTTGTTAGAAATAGATTAAAAAAAGGTTCATCAGTGATTAGAATAGTTATCATGGTTAGATTAGAAGTTTTTGAAACATTGCTATAACTTGTTAGAAATAGATTAAAAAAAGGTTCAACAGTGATTAGATTAGTTATCATGGTTAGATTAGAAGTTGTGGATACATTGCCATTACTTGTTAGAATATATTAAAAAGAGGTTCATCAGTGATTACTTGTTATCATTGTATAATTAGTACTAACTTGTTAGAATAAATTGAAAAGAGGTTCATCAGTTGTTATTTAGAATAAGGTTCAGCAGTTAAAACTTATATGAAAAAAAAAAATTATAGTTATTTTTCATTGAAAGATTGTTCATCAGTTGTTTTTTTTATTGTATAGGAAGGAAGCCTATGACGTTAACAATCTATTCTCCAAGTGATGACGACTTTGTTGAACACGCGTTTACTAATAAAAGAACTCGGGGTTCATTGAAAGCTGATCAACCACTTCCTAAAAGAACACGGGGTTCATCAAATCCTGAAATCGCTGCTAAATCTTCCAAACCTTCCAAACCTTCAAAACCTTCAAAACCATCAGGTTCATCAAAAACTAATAAACCTGTTCTCTCTGAAGACCTTAAGCCTGGATTAAGTCTTCGACAAATTCTCCCACCTAACCTAAAAAATTTTCCAACGGTTCTAATAAAAAATTTTCCCGGTCCATTATATGATACAATTAAGAAAATAACAACGGACCAAAAAGAGGCAATATCAAGAATGGGTTTTAAATCATTGTTAGACTTTAAAATTAATGTCATGCCAAGTCGTTTAGGGTATTGGTTGCTTGAGAGGTTCGATGCTGAATCTGGAAATCTAACCGTCTTTGGTGATACTATACACATAACACCTGAGTTAATCCACCATACCTTCGGATTCCCAATGGGTCAGTATGCAGTTGATGTGCGTGATATTGTTAAGGAAAGATCAAATGAAGCATACATAGAATGGAAAAAACAATTCAAAGGTGTTCCTAGACTTTATGCAAACAAGGATTTGATGCCGGTAATTAAGAATCAAATTAGGAAAAATGATAGTGGAGACAAATTTTTGAAGAACATAATATCATTGTTTTGTACTATTTTGTCTTATGTGGGAACGATGGGGACTTTGAATATTGGAGTCATCCCTTCTCTTACTGATATGGATCTTGTGAAACAATTGGACTGGTGCGAGTATGTGCTACATAATTTGAAGGACGAAAGGAAAAATTGGAGACCGGGAACAAGATTCTATGGTCCAATCTTGCTATAGGAGGTAATTACTATATACTTTATGTTCATCAGTTAATTTATAGGTTCATCAATTAGGTTATAGGTTCATCTGTTAGATTATAGGTTCATCAGTTAGGTTATCATGTTCATCAGGTACATTTTTCTTAATTTAAGATTTACACTTAAAATTGCACGTTATATTTGCCAATTCGCTGCTGAAGAAACCAAAATACCTAGCGTTTAATTACTGGAAAACAAAAAATTTGGAAGAATTGGAAGAGATGATGTTTGGCAAAATAAAGAAAGGAAGAGCTCCTAAAGCTGAAAAAGTGAAGAAAAAAGAAGAACCGGAAGAAGATCAAGAAGAAGAAAATAATGATGAGGAAAATAAAGAAGAAGATCAAGAGGATGATGATGCAGAGGAAGATGATGATGATGATGCAGAGGAAGCTGCAGAAAATAATAATGATGATGATTCAGAGAACGATGATGAACACCAGATAGAGAATGCTGGAGCCGAAATTCAATTGGAGGAAGAACCGAGGGGTGATGATGAAGACAAGATTGAAGTCTCATATGAAGCTGGACCACATTGGAGTAGAGCTCATTTGAAGGATCACTCTCCTTTCAAGCGTGGACTACTCATGATTGAAGGTATGATGTATTATTTTATTTGGTTCATCACTTACTGTCCCGTATAGTGTGTTTTTTTACACATTGTGTCTAAATTCAGATGCTAATATTGTGCCGATAAAAGATAGCGATGAGCCAGTAAAAAAAAGAAGATTAGAAGAAAGAAACAAAAAACAAACGCTGATGAACCTTCTAATATAGGTATACATTTTACTATATGTTCATCAGTACTTTTTGTATTTTTTTTTCAGATGTCATTCAAGGGAACAATTCAGAAAGGGAAGGTTCGATGCCTATAGAAGGTACACAAATTATAATCTGATGAACCTTATATTATATTCTTATTTTAAACATTTACTTAAAATAAGTTGTATCTAAAATTAGTAGCTGATGGACCAATCCTTCTAATGCTGGAAGACAAACCACAAGAAGCAGAGGGGGGAAATGATCAAGAAGGTATGTATATAGACATTATTTATATTATATTATTATTTTATAAGTAAATTTTTGTTATAAGTAAAAATTTGATGAACCTCAAAAATTTGTTGAAAATCTTGATGAACTTGAATATGTAAAATCTGATGAACTTGAACATTTGATGAACTTGAAAAAAAAATAACTTTTATAATCTGATGAACCTGTTATAACTTATGAAAAATGGTGTAAAACATGTAGGAAGAAAACAGAAAGCAAAAAGGAGTTCACTATCTCCTAAAAACCGCTATTCGATGAACATGTGCAAAAACATTGTTGGATACAAAAGGAAAAGAACATCAAAATCTCCAAAGACAGATGACGTTGGTGAGCAAGTGCCTGATGTTCATATAGATGATATTGAGGAGCATCAATGGGTTGATCAACAGGGTAAAAATCTATTATGTTTCATAACTTACATATTATCTGCAAAAATTTTGTGTATATTTGAATTTCTTATAATTGGTTCATCAATTAGCAGATGATGATATTCAAATGATCGGAACAAATGAGGATATTCAAATGACCGGAAGTGATGAAAACACTGAAGTTGCTGAACCAATTACCGGAACCGATCAAACACCTGAAAATGGAAATGATGAACCTTCATCCTCAAGTATTAAGCTTACCCAACAACAGTTATCCGCAATGATTTTAGAATTTCAAGGGGAGTATTCCCAATTCAAATCAGCTGAGGTAAAATATATATAAACTTTAAAATGTTATTTGATTATAGGTTCTTCAAATATAGGTTCATCAGTTAATATAGGTTCATCAGTTTTAAGTTAATATAGGTTCAAAGACTTAATTGATTATATTAATGACAGGAATTCAGTCACTCACTGAGGAACATGTTATGCTTATTTCAAGAGATGAAAATTAATATTGATGACATGCTAAGGGCTGGATTGGAGATGTACCCCGGAAATGAATCGTTGTTGGAAGTCCGAGACTGGATGAACAGTTTGGTAAACAGGACAACTTTTGAGAGCTCACAAACTGAAGATGAGAGCTCAATGCTGATGATAACGATGGGTGATGATAAGGATGCCTCCGAGGCAAAGGAAGCATCTAAACAAACTGATGAACCTCAAACAAAGGATGGCTCCGACGCTAAGGTTGCATCTAAGCAAACTGATGAACCTCAAATGAATCATGGCTCCGAGTTAACAGATGAACCTCAGACGGACAAACAAGCTGAGTTAACGTTAACTCAAATGTTCATGGATCCTGCCTTTTTGAAAGAATATGAAAAGATTGAACGTCAGGTAATAACCTTATTGATGAACTTATAACTGATTTATTTTATGAACTTATTGATGAACTTATAATTTATTGATGAACTTATTAATTAACTTACTGATGAACATATAAAACAGTTGCATAGGCCAGAATTCCCGATATTCAATACGGAGCAATTTGAGAATAAGTCTTTGCCTTTGGTTTTGTATGAAGAAAAGAAAGACTTGGAGCAGTTATTGGATGAGTTGCTCAAAAAGACACCGTTCTTGCACACATCCTCAGAAAGGTTGAGCAAGACTAGTGATGACAATCTTTGGAGAAGAATTCAAGCAGAAACTTTAGCATTGAAAAAAACATCACAAAAACATAAGAACTCTTCCCCACAAAATAAAGAATCGCCAAAGATGATAACACCGATATCATATGCTCCCCCATCAGCAGAAGAAAAATTAAAATGTGAAGCAGTAGATGAAGGTTTTTCCACGCCTCTAAAAGCCACGCCACTTAATTCTTTCAACACAATTGCTCGAAAGCTTAAAGTTCCTCAAACGGAAAAGAATATCAAAGAAGGTGAAGAAGGTCAAGAAGACTTGGAAAATATAAGAGAAAAAAGAAAAACAAAGCCTGCTGAATCTCTAAAATCTCCGTATTTACAAAGAGTCGTTGTGATGAAGAACAAAGTACAAGACAATGAAAGAAAGGTGGCTGAAACAATATTCGCTGCAAGAGGAGATCTCGAGTAAGTAATATATATTAGGTTCATCAATTTAAAAATAATATTTCTATAATAAGTAGCTTCTTTATTTTTCTAAAATATTACCTTAAAATGAAATTGCAGTGATGTGTTATTTCATTCATACTTTGTTGACGGTCAAAGAATCCACTTTGAGAGCTTCAAAGAAGGGAATGAAATTAGTTCAGGAGTGATTGATATGTGGGCGTATATACATAACATGGCAGAAGAGAAAAGGAACGTAGGATCATTGAAGAAGCTATATGCCCACACATCAATGATTGTAAGTTACAAAAATCTTTATCAATTATGATTCAATATTTGAAATCATGTACATATGCAAAAATCTTGACTTATATTGATGAACCTCAGACAAAAGAAATGGCCAATCTGTCTCACAACTCGAGAGCACTCACACAAAGGTTTAATGAAAACATGAAGAATCTTTTGTTTTTGTCTGTTTATGGATCTATCAGAGACATTGACCTGGTAAGCACTTCTATTTTACTAATTTGTTTTAAGATAAATAACTGATGAACCTTAAAAAAAAACTGATGAACCTTAATAAAACTGATGAACCTATAGTTAATTGTAAATAATTGATGAACCTCTCTCTTTAACAGGCGCTTTTCCCGATGATGCTCGGTGACGATCACTACTACGTCGTCTGTTTCAACTTGAAAGAACCTCAAATCCATATTCTTGACAACATGCATCACAATCAATTAGTCAAGGATAGATATCAGAAAAAGCTGGTTAATTTGGTAAGAATGTTAGGTATATTAAATGTATGTTCATCAACATAGTTAAATTGAATCTCATTGTTTTTAATTTATTATTACAGAGATTTCAATTTATAAAGTTCTTGAAAGACAATGGGCATCCAAATTATCAAGCACTGAACAACTACAAAGTGGATCATATCAAATTGCCATGGGAAACCAAAAACAATTTCATTCATTGTGGAATTTTTGCCATGAGACACATGGAAACTTATTCAGGGAAAAAAGACTTTGATGCTGGGTTTGTAAAAGAAGGTGATGAACAAGACAAACAGCTTGAAGACTTGAGAAAGAAGTACATGTCAAAGATTCTGTTGTCCGACTACAATGAAAACAGACATGTAGTGGAGAGCGAGGTAGTAGAATATCATCGTTTACCTCTGAAGGAAAAGCGAACGCTCCAACAGATGTCAAAAAGAATATTGCAGAACGTGCCAGCGATTATTTCGAACGGGAAGCTAGTGCTCTTCTTCGACAGTCCTAAAAACAATTTGATCTAATAGTTTGTTATGGTTAAAATTTTGGCAATAGTAACCTAATCTAATTAGGGAATGTTCTAGTATAAATACTACTTTTTGGTTGGTTGTTATGGACAAGTTATTTTAGTTTAATAGAACTATCATTTTGTTATGTTAAATAAAATTGATGAACCTGAATTTACTTCTTGTTTGTTGATGAACCTTAATTTATTGATGAACCTGAAAATTTTTTTTAAATTTGATTAACTTTTGATGAACTTTAATATGTAAAAAATGATAAACCTCTAAAATTTGATGAAAATCTTATAAATGAAAGAACAGTTGATGAACCTGAATTTATTGATGAACCTGAAAAAAATTGTTAAATTAGACTAACTTTTGATGAACTTTAATATGTAAATTTTGATGAACTTTAATTTGTAAAAAATGATAAACCTCTAAAATTTGTAGAAAGATGAACTTTTTTTTAGAAACTTTGATAATTATAATGACACTGTTATAAATTAAAATTGATGAACCTCTAAAATTTGAAGAACTTTTATCTCAACTTTATAAGTAAAACTGATGAACTTTATAATAGAAAAAACTTTATAAGTAAAACATCACATTTATTTGTATAATAGAAAAATCAAAGTTACTTTGATCACTCTTATCAAACTAACACCACATTTATTAAGTAACTACACAAGCAGTCTTCTCAGCCAACTTCGCGTTCCTAGCAGCAGTCTTCTCAGCCAAATTCGCCTTCCTAGCAGCAGTTTTCTCAGCCAACTTCGCATTCTTGGCAGCCAATCTCGCCTTCTGCTTCATCTCCTTCGCAGCAGCCTTTTCACTAGCTTTCTTAGCAGCAATTTGAGCTTTTATGGCATTGCATTTCGCCTGGTTATGATCGTTTATACTAGATTTGCAGGTTGTACATGATGCGTGGGAATCGCAACAGGCTTTACCTCTCAAGGGATCTTGAGAAGCTTACAACCCCCACCAGGCAGTGTACCTGATCGTTGTAGTATATTATAGTGACAAGTATCGGGGGATTGATCGTTCAACTTAGGAATAGTGTCGCTAGGATTAGAAAGCCTAAATACTAGTTCTAAAGGTGAGGGATGATTATTTTTGTGTTTTTATATTTGATGGAAAGCAAATTAAAATCTCGGGTTTGAAGGATTTGGGCGGAATTAGTTGCTAATCAACTAACCCAATACTAAGATGCAATCAAAATAAAATACTAGAAATGAAAATAAACTAATTTATACTAAGGTTGTGAGCAGTAATTGGAGAAAATGTGTTTACTTAGATTTCACTACTCCCTAGATATCTTTTACCTGTTAATTACTTGTTATAATTGCATGGATGACGGATCGTATTCCTTAATATCATTCATGGGGTGGCACACATAACTCCCCAATTCTATGAGCTCTTATCTCCTCCTACACCATGCCCAGCACAACTATAGGGATTGTAAACAGTGGCTCATGCATTAAATACAACCAATAAAGACCTAGCGCGCGTTGGTTCATGTTTCTTAAGACGTTCAAGCATGTTACCAATTGGAGATCTGCCAGTTTTCTTAAGCCTAACATATAAATCATTCATCCAAGACAAGAATAAACTAGTAATCAACACATAATCAATATCTAGGTTTCATTAGATCTAAGCAAACACAAGATAGATCTAGCCTAGCATGATGGAATTAAGACAAGAACAAGATATAGACAACCAACACATAGACATATTGATTGAATTAGAAGAACACTTATCTTGATTAATCATGCAAGGTATCAAGGGTTGGAACCCTTGAAAAACCTGTAAAGTTACACCAAAATCGTACTTAGGGTTTCTCCCAAAACTTCTCTCTTCAAATGTGAAAAAATAGAAAACTATATATAGGAAAAGGGGTCTGACGGCGTCAAGACCAATTAGGTGACGCCGTCACCTCGCCGCCAAAACAATCCTCGGACTGCCTAGATCTACATTTGACGCCGTCAAGAACAATTTATTTCCAGTCCGTCATGACTTTTACTCTTGACGCCCTACCTTCATGACGCCGTCAAAACTCTTCTGGGTCGTCATGGAATTTTACTCTTGACGCCGTCAGGGAACTACTCTTGACGCCGTCATGCACTGTTCCCAGCATGGAAAATTAAGACTTTGGCGTTTTCTTCACTTTTATGCTCCAAAAACGTCCGAATTGCTTCCTTTTCCAGATTTCACTCCCAAAGTACCTAAAATCACAAAAGGAACGATTTAGGGCAATATTTGATCAAATAAATTCGAATTCGGGCTTAAATGACCCTACGGATCATTTTTCGCCTCATCATATACCCTTACACTTGAGATTTGCTTGTCCTCAAGCAAATGCGCTTTTATTCTACTCAAAATATAAGTTAGGGGTCATTTAACACTAATATAAAAGTAATTACAACAAATAATCGTTCCACTAAAGACCAATAGACAAGCACGAAGGTCATACACAAGCACCTCACAAATAGTGTTTAGATACTCACATCTCTCGGGTGTAATAAAGTGTAAATTACAATATGGAAACGGAAGATATCTCTCACTACCTGTCATAGGAAAATAGATTACCATAGGCTTGGGAAAGGATCAAACCTCCACCACATGGCGTAAGCACCTAGGATAAAATATCAAAGAGGTCTTTTAAAGGGTTGTAACGTTAGGTGTAGGGATATGAAATACACGGTTTTGTTGGATAAAGGAAGTTTTACTGGTGGCGAGTTAACAATCTTGGTTAATTACATGTACAATGTGGCGTTGCTAAGCCAAGACTAGACTCGACTTAAGCTAATAAATGAAAAATAACAAAAACATAAAATGAACATATAATGAAAAGGGATAGTAGTCCGTATGTTTTTTTTTTTTTTTTTTTTTTTTTTTTTTTTTTTTTTTTCTTTTCTATTTTTTTTTTCTTTTTCTTGATTTTTCGATTTATTTATTTATTTTTTCATACACTCTTACCCTACCATCCGAAATAATACATCATAGGGAATGAACGTTCCCCTTACACTTGAATCTTTACATACTTTACATCAGTGTTGCAAAAATCGGCCTACAAGGCCGATTAATCGGCGATTACAAGCTGAACATCCTTGGACCTTGGAGCGAATTACAAGGTAATCGGCCGATTAATCAGCCTTGGACCTTGGAATCGGCGATTAATCGGCCAAAAATCGCTACACGGCCCTCGACCGCCTCGGGACCGATTCACGATTTTTGCAACATTGCTTTACATTAAACTAATCTAATGACTCGAATTAAGAAAATCAAAACACTTGGAGCACTTTTAAGATTAACGTACATATGGGGGTAATAAATGATGTTCTTCCCCATTACTCCATAAATAAGTACTTACCCATGAGTCCCAATCATCCCAAAACAATATGTACAAGGATATGACTCGACTTAGCAACCATGTAATCAATTAGAAAGTTAACTTAGGGTTTAACAAATAACAATAATGCACTAAAAATGAGCGCGTACACGGAAGGCTAAGGCAATTTGGTTGTACATTTAAGTGGGGTGTAACAAATTCTTCCTTTAAGTAAAATGCTTAAAGTTAGAAACGAAAAGATAGGCTCGGAGGGGTGTACTAGGGGTTTCGTGTACTAAAAATGAGTACAACGCTAAGGGTGTGGGAAAAATTAGTTGACTTAACTAGCCAAACAATATGACTTAAATGGTCAAGTAATTATAATACGGGTTTAACACAAGGGTGATCCTAATGCCTCTTATCATGTAGTAAATCCTACTACACGAATGTAGTCTTACTAGCGGTCTCGGGATGCATCACTAACGCAAGTTCTAGAATCTAAATGCTACCGGTACACTCATAAGCACTAATAATGAATGCTTTTTCTATCAAATCTAAAGGCGAACCTCACATATTTGGGTGGAAAATTTTTCTGAATATACGGTTATGTGCTAGTCATACAATCTCCTATCCATGAGACGCTTGCTATGGCTAAAGTTTCACTCCTAAATGTTGTAAAAAAATTTAAATTTGGCGCTAAAATTGCACTAACAAATATTTCTCATAGTTTTATTACACATCTACCATCAAACAAAACAAACTCAAGCGAAAGTGCATATGTAAGGTATCATCTTTTTACCCTCCCCTTACACTTAAGATGAACATTGTCCCCAATGTTCAAGTAAAGAATGTAAAAGTGAAAAAGTAAAGAGAATGAAATCAAATACTCCCCTGATTCGCTCGGTATGGATAATAAGATGGCCAGGTTAAATCTTCCTCCAAGAAAATGAACAATCAAAGCTTCCCTTCCAGAATATAAATCATCTTCTTGTCATACATAACCTGTAAAACCTGACAAAATAGACAAGACAACCTCGCGTAAAATCGGCGGCATCCTATATAAGTTACTAAATCCTAGAAAACAAGATAAGATATAATGCTTGTGGAATGAAGTTTACAGATTTCCTGGAGATTATAAAACTTAATAATTCACAAAAACCATAAGACTCCGTTAGAAAAACAAAACCGGTAAAATTTCCAGATTTTTACTCCTGACGCCGTCAAGAGTAAACTCCTGACGCCGTCAGAATTGACCTGCAGAAATTCTTATGTTAAGTTTCCGGAAAATTTTTGGAGAAACTTGGTCCTACTTCCTGGAAAATCCTGCAAAACTTCATTATGACTCAATACAAGCATTTGACTCTAACAAATATGAATATACATGTTCATTTAATATTATGGAGAATCATGATCGGTTTGTTTCTTAAAAACATATTTGGGGTTTCCCCTTACACTTATGTTTTGCAAAAATACCTTTAGGTGGAGTTAAGACTAGGCCAAAACAACAAAGTAAAGTATTTCCACTATTTGGTTTAGAAACATGATCTACCAACAATAAAAATAAAGCATGCATACGGCAACAAATAACAATCAAACAAATAAAATCACACAAAACATGGGTTGCCTCCCAAGAAGCGCTTTTCTTTATTTACGAGTCTTGTAGCTAGACTCAAGGTCATGTGTTACTACGTGACTTCATCGTTGGTTTCACTCTCTAGGTCGTCTTCTAAACCAGTTTTGTATTCCGGACCTAGTTGTAGGCATTCTTTATAGAAACCAAGCATCCTATTCTTTACATATTCTACTCCTCTACGTCTATCCTCCTCATTCCTATAATAAGCCGCTTGCTTGTGTTCTTTTTTGAAATTAGAGAGAAGGCGGTATTGTTCAATCTTGTAGGGCATTTGATAGGCAACCTCATCATTCTCTCCCTTAAATCTAACTATCCCTAAGGTCGGATCATAACTCATCCTAGTGGCCTCAACAAATGGTTTTCCGAATATTATTTGGCTTAGGCAAGCATCTGTCACCGGACGAATGTCTTCCACTATCATAAAATCGATCTCATAGGTGAGATTCCCAATAATTACATGCAATCCCTTCACCCTTCCTGCAAAATTACTTATCAGATTCTTGTTGGGCATCATCCTAAAGTTAAGTTGCTTCTTCATTACCCAATTGTAATAAGTCCTAGTCATGACGTTAACGGGGGATCTAGGGTCGATGTAAGCTTTCCATATATGCATGTGCCCGATATTGCATGGGAAGTTAATGTTAGAGGGGTCTCCCATTTTGATAAGGGGTGTGCCGAAGATATATGGTCTCTCGGGACTATCGAATAAATCCTTATGGTACTCCCGTTCTTCCTCGGTGGGCAACTTATCAAAGTATTTTTCTATAGGCTCTACCTCCTCCAATTCCTCTTCCTTGTTATCCTCAACTTCCCTACTCTCATCCTTAATCTCGGCTTCTACTCTAACTTCATCCTTGTCACTCTTCTCTATCTCCTTATCTATCGGCTTAATGGTGACAACATTTACAAAGTGGACATGTTTGGATGATGAGGGATCCTTAATTTGGATTCCACTATTGGTGTCCCTAGTGTCCTTCCTAGGTATGATTAACGCTTGGTTGTTGAGGGCTTTCAACAAGTTGTCAATCTTGTTGGTCATCTCCGTTTGTTGTTGGTTAAATTCGGTTTCAAACCTAGCTATGCGAGCTTCTTAAGATGCCATGAACTTTGACATCAATCCTTCAAGATTGTTGGTACTACCATAGTTGTTAGAAGGATTGTTGTTGAAAGTACGTTTGGATGGTGGACCGTTTGGTTGGTAACGATTAGGCGGATTGGAAGAATTGGGTTGATTTTGTTTCCACCTAAGGTTTGGGTGATTTTTCCAAGAGGGGTTGTATGAATCACCGTAAGTGTTTGGCTCGGGCTTGAAAGTGTACCACTTATCTCCCACTTTGTCGGTACGCGTGGATGCGTAATCCGCAAAAGTTGTTCCGGGGAGTTCCACACAATCACGAGTGTCATGGGGACCACTACATAATTCGCATGAAGAAGTGATTTTGTTCACTTGGCTTGAAGGCTTGGGAGCTTCAAAAGATTTCATGAGAAACTTGACTTGGTCCTCAAGTTCCATGATCCTACGGTCGGGAGTGCTAGAATTGTTCGA
The DNA here is from genome assembly GCA_030686995.1 of Artemisia argyi. Taxonomy (NCBI): domain Eukaryota; kingdom Viridiplantae; phylum Streptophyta; class Magnoliopsida; order Asterales; family Asteraceae; genus Artemisia; species Artemisia argyi. The sequence continues at coordinate 90,089,579 of CM060698.1, read as the reverse complement.
AGGCAGAGATATCGCCTTGACCGATTTGTTCAAATCACGGGGATCATTCCAACTTTCGTTGTCATAGAGAGCAAGATCTTATATGAGTTCCCATGATTGTTCCGCACTAAGATCACGTAGCATACCACCGGCCTAATGGTCAATGGCTCGCCTTGTGGAGATGTCGATATGGTCATAAAAAATTTGGACTTGGAGCCAAAGATCTATGCCATGATGAGGGACTTTTTGGAGTAAGTCCTTGAAACGAGTCCATGCTTCATAAAGAGATTCATTTTGACGTTGTTGGAACATCAAGATGTCATTTCTAAGCTTGGTAGTTCTCCCCGGTGGGAAAAATTGAGCAAGGAAACGAGTGGTGAGATCATCCCATGTGGTGATGGATCCCGCGGGTAAATGCTCAAGCCATTGACTAGCTTGATCCCGTAGAGAGAATTGGAATAGGCGTAAACGGGTGGTCTCTCTAGTTTCAACACCTAGGTCTATGGAATCTACGATTTTGAGAAAGTCCTTAAGATGTTGGTTTGGATCTTCGGAACGAAGTCCATGGAATGCACATCCGCTTTGCACCAACCGGATGGTGTCGGATCGCAAGGGGGTCACATTGGCTCCGGTGAGCTCAATGGTGTTTCGGTAGCCTTGGTGGCTAGGTTGGGAATACTCTCCTAAGGTTCGGGGCCTAAGGGGTTCTAGTGGTGGGTTTTGTTGTGGTGGGATGACGGGTTCAAAGATGTTACCACCTTCCATGATGTCGGATGGTAAAGAGTTACGAACAAAAGCACAAAGAAATGAGATAGACTAAACAAAACCTAAAAATAAAAATAAAATCTTACTAGAAAGGAATCTAGCAAGTAGACCTAAAAAAAAGAAATTCTAACCTAGACAATAACTATTCCCCGGGCTGCGGCGCCAAAAACTTGATGCGTGGGAATCGCAACAGGCTTTACCTCTCAAGGGATCTTGAGAAGCTTACAACCCCCACCAGGCAGTGTACCTGATCGTTGTAGTATAGTATAGTGACAAGTACCGGGGGATTGATCGTTCAGCTTAGGAATAGTGTCGCTAGGATTAGAAAGCCTAAATACTAGTTCTAAAGGTGAGGGATGATTATTTTTGTGTTTTTATATTTTATGGAAAGCAAATTAAAATCTCGGGTTTGAAGGATTTGGGCGGAATTAGTTGCTAATCAACTAACCCAATACTAAGATGCAATCAAAATAAAATACTAGAAATGAAAATAAACTAATTTATACTAAGGTTGTGAGCAGTAATTGGAGAAAATGTGTTTACTTAGATTTCACTACTCCCTAGATATCTTTTACCTGTTAATTACTTGTTATAATTGCATGGATGACGGATCGTATTCCTTAATATCATTCATGGGGTGGCACACATAACTCCCCAATTCTATGAGCTCTTATCTCCTCCTACACCATGCCCAGCACAACTATAGGGATTGTAAACAGTGGCTCATACATTAAATACAACCAATAAAGACCTAGTGCGCGTTGGTTCATGTTTCTTAAGACGTTCAAGCATGTTACCAATTGGAGATCTGCCAGTTTTCTTAAGCCTAACATATAAATCATTCATCCAAGACAAGAATAAACAAGTAATCAACACATAATCAATATCTAGGTTTCATTAGATCTAAGCAAACACAAGATAGATCTAGCCTAGCATGATGGAATTAAGACAAGAACAAGATATAGACAACCAACACATAGACATATTGATTGAATTAGAAGAACACTTATCTTGATTAATCATGCAAGGTATCAAGGGGTTGGAACCCTTGAAAAACCTGTAAAGTTACACCAAAATCGTACTTAGGGTTTCTCCCAAAACTACTCTCTTCAAATGTGAAAAATTAGAAAACTATATATAGGAAAAGGGGTCTGACGGCGTCAAGACCAATTAGGTGACGCCGTCACCTCGCCGCCAAAACAATCCTCGGACTGCCTAGATCTACATTTGACGCCGTCAAGAACAATTTATTTCCAGGCCGTCATGTCTTTTACTCTTGACGCCCTACCTTCATGACGCCGTCAAAACTCTTCTGGGTCATCATGGAATTTTACTCTTGACGCCGTCAGGGAACTACTCTTGACGCCGTCATGCACTGTTCCCAGCATGGAAAATTAAGACTTTGGCGTTTTCTTCACTTTTATGCTCCAAAAACGTCCGAATTGCTTCCTTTTCCAGATTTCACTCCCAAAGTACCTAAAATCACAAAAGGAACGATTTAGGGCAATATTTGATCAAATAAATTCAAATTCGGGCTTAAATGACCCCCTAAAAACGGATCATTTTTCGCCTCATCAGTACAGTTCTTCTTTCTACGCTTCCCACTAGCAATAAGTGAACGTTCAACACTGCTCTTAATCCTCTTTCGCGAACCCTTAGTACTAACCTGTTTTGGACCAAAAAACGAAAATGATCAAAAAATATGTTGAACAATTGATGAACAACTGATGAACCTATAAAAACTGAAAAACTATGATAACTGATGGGCCTAGGATAACACATATAACAACTGATGAACCTATATTAACTGATGAACCTATAATAACTGATGAACCTATGTTGATGAAAAAATATGTTGAACATCTGTTTAACCTACGATAACTGATGAACCTATAATAACTGATGAACCTATAATAACTAGAAAAATAACTAAATTGCAAAAATTTAACATGTTCATCAACTAACCTAGATAACAAAAAAGAGAATGAATAGTCTAACCTATAAAAACTGATGAACCTATAAAAACTGAAAAAACTATGATAACTGATGGGCCTACAATAACACAGAACAAAAAACTGATGAACCTATATTAAATGATGAACTTATATTAAATGATGAACCTATATTTGATAAACCTATGATAACTCCTAAATTATGATAACATAAATCTGATGAACCTATAATAACTGATGAACCTATAACAACTGATGAACCTATAATAACTATAAATATAACTAAACTGCAAAAATTTAACATGTTCATCAACTAACCTAGATAACAAAAAAGAGAATACATAGTCTAACCTGCTTTGGAACATTCACAATAATCTCATCCGGTTGCGACACACCAAGAATAGAAGCAATCCTATCCCGTTTAGTAGTCTTTGGAGGTATAGGAACATCAGCATCTGCCTTCGCCATTAACTGAACCTAATGATCTCTAAACTTTTGCAGTAGCTCAGGATCATTAGCATAACGATTCACACAATACTCGACTGATCTGAATATCTCACGCAAGATCATATCAGGACTGTCACCGGTGGCTTGAATGACTGATGGAGGTGGTAATGAATCTTTTGACCAACGCCTAAGCACGTACTTCTTGGGAAAGTTTTTAACATTTGAAAACTGAATCACATAAAAGATATGACGACATAACAGTCCATGTGACTCAAAACGTTTGCACGTACACTGATAAAACTCTTCAGCTGGTTTACACAAAACCTAAAAAAAAAGGTAGTACATTCATTATCTGAGTACAAAAAAACATGATAAAAGGCAATGATGAACCTCATTCTTATCTACAATGACTGATGAACCTCATTCTAATATACAATGACTGATGAACCTGATGAACCTGATTCTGATATACAATGACTAATGAACATCATTATTATCTACATGCATTATCTGAGTACAAAAAACATGATAAAAAGCAACGATGAACCTAATTCTAATCTACAATGACTGATGAACCTCATTATTATCTACATACATTATCTGATTACAAAAAACATGATAAAAAGCAACGATGAACCTCATTATAATCTACAATGACCGATGAACCTCATTCTGATCTACAATGACTGACGAACCTCATTATTATCTACAATGACTGATGAACCTCATTCTTATAAAATTAAAAAAAATGAAACAAAACTGTATCTATAAAAAGATGTTACCTCATAAAAAACATCATACTGTGGTTTCCCTTTCACTATACGATGTCGCCTAGAAATCTGCTCATCTTCGCCAGTATCTTTTATAACAAATTTTTTGCCAGAATCAACATCCGAAACACTAATCGACATACAAGAAATCACAGAAGCATAAATCTCATTTTGAACATCAAAGAAAATGGACCGAGTGTATAATTCTGATGCCTCCTTCTCTAATTGAAGTTCTGTGTGCATATCTGGAATAGTATACCGACTGTCATGATCATTTTTACGTTGAGCAAAACTTTGACAACCCACCACACTCTCAAAATGATTATAAAATTCCCATAAAGTCAAATCAATACTCGTCAAGCGACCGTACGCATTGTTTTCACTCTCAGACCTAGAAGAAGTACGCATCAAACCCGACATCAACTCATCCCTGTAATAGGCTGGAATCCATTTATACCTCAAATCATACATATCAGAAAGCCATTTGTGACTCTTCAAATCGAAATCAACTAATAATTTCTCCCACAAAGCTTCAAACTCATCAGGCTCTATTCTATCAGTCCAAACAATATCCGATATTCTTTGTTTAAAAGTTTCATCTTTAGCTAGATCAGGACCAACCTACAAAAATCAAGATGAACCTTATTGTATAAAACTAACTGATGAACATTATTATATAAAAAAAAACTAACTGATGAACATTATTATATAAATGATGAACATTATTCTATCAGTCCAAAACAATATCCCATAAAATGATGAACATTATACTGTAAAACTATCTGATGAACCTTTAAATTATAAGTAACTAATAAACAAAAATAATTAAAAGAAATACATTGATGAACATACCTTTGAAGTCAACTTCTGCATGATATGCCACATGCATAATCTATGACGAGATAACAGGAAAACTGTCTCTATAGCAACTTTCATTGATGCGTCTTGATCAGTAACAATAACCTTTGGTGCTCGCACGAAGGCTCTTTGAAAACATTCAAGCAACCAAATGTAAGATTCTTTAGTCTCCGACGACAGCAACGCAGCTCCATATGTAACACAATTATTATGATTGTCGATCCCAGTAAATGGTACAAAAACCATTTTGTACCTATCAAAAATAAATGATAAACATTATTATAAAACCGATGAACCGTTATAATATAATTGATGAACCATTTCAATTCAATACCTTTCAACAACATCAGTTTATACAATCAAATACAGCAGCTTTATAATACTGATGAACTTATTTACACCAACTTTAAAAAATTTTGTTTAAAAAATACTGATGAACCATTTAAATTCAACAACATCAGCTTATAACAATCAAATACAGCAACTTTAAAAAAATTAAATGTTTCTAGCTACAAATGTTTCCCCAGAAATGGTCGCTGGTGACTCTGCGTAGGCTTTGAAACTCATTAATAATCTCAAAACACACATAAACTGCCAGAACAAGATGATGTGCAACGCGAATTAACTTTTATACCGTTGACCATCATCTTGTTGCAGCAAAGTTTTTGTGTGTTTGAGCTTATCAATGAGTTTCAAAAAGCTACTCACACTCACCCAACGACCACTCCGGGGAAACAATTCAAGCTAGAAACATGACCTATTACACTCATTTCATCAGAATTTAAAAGATATGAAAGAGATAAAGAGATAGGATATGTGGGGTAGAGGAAAAAATATAGAATAGTTAGGATGGAGGATTTTCTGATAAAGAGATAAGATATGTGGGGTAGAGAGATAAGAAAAGTGGATTTTACGATAAATAGATAAGATACGTGGGGTACAATCAAATAACAATATCTATCTTATCTTAAAATACAGATGAACCTATTAATTAAAAGATGTTCATCAGTTGAAAAATAAAAAACATATATAAAATGAACTTACTTATTAGTCCTGAATGTAGCATCAAATGACATAACATCGCCAAAAGCATAATAATTCCTTTTTGCGTACTCATCGGCCCAAAAAAGATTCGTCAACGCGTTATTCTCACCAGTTTGATACTCAAATGAAAAATTAGGATGAAAATCCTTCTTGTTCAATAACATCTCAACTAACATCTGAGCATCATTCTTACCAATGAAATCAAGCACATCTCTCCTATAGTTTTTACAATCAACCGAACTAACCCCAATAAAATCGTAGTCCCCATAAATCTGCCTAAGTAAATGAAAGCCCTTCACTGGACCAAGATTCACTTGAGATGCTTGATATAGAAAAACTTGCTGAGTATAAGAAACATCACGAGACGAAACCAGAAAAACACTATCTTCCTGACTAACTAGGCTATGGTTATGACCCTCAACAAATTCATAACACCAATATCCTTTTCCTTCAACATATCTCACACGTAAAACAGCCTTACAATCAGTACGCTTAGACGGTTGTTTCCTATGTTTTCTCTTTGATCCAACTTTCTTTGGGGCAGGATTTATACCTTCTTTACTACAAATAAAATATTGCAGATCAGGATTATTGTCCTTATTCTTCGTAGATTTATAATGTTGACCTAAACGAATCTCAAAACCAGCTCTTTTTGCATAATCTTTGTAATACTCATAAGCCTGCTCCAGAGAATGATACATGATACCATAAGCCGGCTTCTCACCATCAGGAATATCAGGAATCCATAACTTCTCACCCCCCCCCCCCCTCCTCAGAAACAATACCAACAGAATATGGAACAACTTCATAATCATCATCTGAAAAAATATATATATACAATGAATGACTGATGAACCAAAAACACTTTATCACTGATGAACCTCATTATTATATATTATTACAATCAATAATTGATGAACCAAGACAAATAAAATTGATAACGTTTTATAACTGATGAACCTCATTTTAATCCATTCTAAAAAGTTATTCTAATGAATCCGCAGCCTCTAATTAAACCACGATAAATAGCAATTACTGATGAAACTCATTTTAATCCGTTCTAAAAAGTTATTCTAATGAATCCGCAACCTCTAATTAAACCACAATAACTAGGAATTACTGATGAACCTCATTTTAATCCGTTCTAAAAAATTATTCTAATGAATCCGCAACCTATAATTAAACCATCATAACTATCAATCACTGATGAACCTCATTTTAATCCATTCTAAAAAATTATTCTAATGAATCCGCAACCTCTAATTAAACCACAATAACTAGGAATTACTGTTGAACCTCATTTTAATCCGTTCTAAAAAATTATTCTAATGAATCCGCAACCTATAATTAAACCATCATAACTAGCAATCACTGATGAACCTCATTTTAATCCGTTCTAAAAAATTATTCTAATGAATCCGCAACCTCTAATTAAACCACAATAACTAGGAATTACTGATGAACCTCATTTTAATCCGTTCTAAAAAATTATTCTAATGAATCTGCAACCTATAATTAAACCATCATAACAAGCAATCACTGATGAACCTCATTTTAATCCGTTCTAACAAGTTATTCTAATGAATCCGCAACATCTAATTAAACAACAATAAATATCAATTATTGATGAACCTCATTCTAATATGTTCTAACAAGTTATTCTAATGAATCTGAACCTCTAATTAATCCAGAATAACGAGAAATAACTAATGAACCTCATTCTAATATGCTCTGATGAATCCACATCATACTAAGCAAACAATGCAGGCATAATATCTTCAAAAAACTAATTGATGAACATAATAAATAATAACTGAGTGATGAATATATAACAAAAAATGAAATTACCTTGATTAAACACATGAGAATCACTCTCAGCCATCAGAAACTGATTTAACAATCAAAAATCCCCAAATTTGAACGGTTAAAACCCTAATTTTCTTCCAATAGACCAATTGAATACACAAAACCCCCAATTGTCTTTCAATTAACCAATTGAATGATTAAAACCCTAATTCTATTGCAATTAAGCAATCCAACGGCTAATTCGAAGCCGATATGAACAATTAACGATTCAAATAAAGGAATATGAATTGAGAAAAAAAAAGCCCTAATTTTGCAAAATATGAACAAATGAAAGAATAAAAAAATGTAAAATTGAATGAATGAATGAATTGAATCGAAATCATTGTGTAAATTCGTTTATATATAGCCGGAAAATTGAAAGAATCAAAGAAGAGAGATCGTAAAAAGGAAAGATTATCAGATAAGAGAAAGAAGAAAGAGGGAAAGAAAGAAAAAAAGCGAGAGGGAGTAAATTTACAATACTGCCCTTGATTCTAAAAGGAATGAGGGACACGTGGCATCTCCAGAAGACTTTTTAGACTTTTTAAAATTAATCCCCTTTGCAAGGGATCCGGGGTCTCATTCCTTATAATGTAATGATGACAAACTAGTTAAATATATGTGAATACAAACAACTGGTATCAATAATATAGTGGTGAGTGCTTAACTTGTTAAGTGAGCCACAGAGAGAGTAGTACCGGATGGGTGACCATCCGGGAAGTCCTCTTTGACCACAGGGTTTGTTGATACTAGGCAATGAAGAGGAGACCCTGTAAGCCATTAGCTGCGCAGGTTCGAATCTGAGCCAGCCCCGGTTTTCATCCGGCCGTTTCTCCAGCGAATTATAATCGTGTGGAGGCGGTACGGTTTCCGGGCGGACGCCGTCAATAATCCTCACTGCGCCAGCGTGGACCCGGTTAAGACAACATAGTCTGGGTATGTGGTGGATGAGGGCCTACCATGGGGTAGGTGCGACTCTTATCAAAAAAATGGAAGTCACCGTTCAAAAAAAATAATATATGATCATGACAAATTAAAATTTTTTTTTAATTAAACACATTTTGAAACAATATTCGGTACACTTTTTTAAAGATAAAGCGCGCTTTCTTTCTTATTCAACAAATTAGTCTTTGGAAATCTAGTGAAACTAGGGTTCATGTAATATTTACAAATGAGTTTAAAGGTACGGAGTGTACACTCATCAAAGTGAACCTTTCTGACTTAAATAGTGGTGTTGTAGAAATCAGGTAGTTGATGAGTTCATTGAGTAGACTGTGAACGACTTCATCACGCTGATGAGTTCTTTGAGTTATACTCTTCAGTGAGTAAACTCTTAAGGACCTTATCAAGGAGTAGTCTCATCAAAGGTTTCAACCTCAGTGAGAAAGATCATTAATGTGAGAACTCATTTATGATTATATTCAGGGAGCAAGCTCGTTCAATGAGCAAGCTCTAATATCATAAACATGGGATACGGGTGTTAAACACCTTAAACTTATGCTTCATCTCTAATTCGTTACTCACCTCAGGACAGGTTGAATGACTTCCAAAACACTTGAATTACTCTTGCACCTAAATTCATAACACATATATGAATTAACACTTCTCAACTAGTGTTTTGGAGAACTATAAACAAGAGGGGTGTTTGGCTTGTTACTTCAAAACTAACTAATATCTATTCTTTCATGAAACCAAGTTCATTCTTTTTTGTAGAACATCAACACTTTCGTACCCATGATTTTTTTTACATTCTTTGGTTATTTGCAAATCTTAAAATTTCATGGGCTACAATAATTTACACATGAAATCATTATAAACAATTCTATAATCTCTTAAAATGATAATAGAACAACCCCATCATGGTTTAAGGAATACTATAGGTTGAGGGGAGGGTTTTTTTCTTTTTTTTTTCCTTAATTTTTAGAAAGCAAGTAAAATAATCAGGTTTTGAAGGGGTTTTGTATTTTAAACTACTAATTTACCTAAATGCAGAAAATAAATGACAGAAAGTAAATTTGGTGAAAACTATTATGAGGGAAAGTGTATTTACCTATGACGCACTACTTCCTAGTTGTATCTTACTTAATCTACTAAATAGTCACCTCCTTGTTTAGTATTAATGTGAGATATTCCTGATTATATTTTCTGGGTTAGTTACTCCCATGCTTATGCAATAGCTTAAGTGAGTGACACCTAAGAACGCCCAAAACACTTATAACTATTACACGCAATAAATATCCAATCAAACTAAATCCCTAACATATAGGTTTCTAATTACTGGTTTAGGGTGTTCTTAGGTGCCACTCACTTAACTAACAAGTTATAAATATCCAATCAGACGGATTCACTAACCAATTTTTTCAACTCCTAACACGCACATATACTAACAAGAGACAACAGATGAAGTAATCAAAAACTGGGTTTCATGCAATCCTAAGTAAATACTAACACTATTAGCCTAGCATGGCAATAAAAAGAAGAAGAAAAAGGAACACGTAATAACCAAACAATAAAGAGTAAACATCATGATTAAGTAAATGAATAACATATCTCTTTACGCTATTGTTAATCAGAAACGTAGGTATCTCTTAATTCATGGGATTAAATATGAAGGGCATTGGCTTACGGAACCTCACAGAAACAAAGATGCCTTATTTTATTTTATTTTATTTTATTTTACCTTTTTTGAAACAAAATTTCAAAGGGTAGACATTGCGAAAATTGTTAGCCGAAGCCCATTCTATAAATCTCTTAATGAAGACCAAAATTCCTACCTTGTTACTTTGATCACCGAATCTGAGATAAGGATGCTATATGGGATTGCGGTTCTGACAAATCACCAGGCCCGGATGGTTTCACTTTCGCTTTTTACAAGAAGTTTTGGGACACGATCAAAGAAGTTGTTGTGGGTCTGTTCAACATTTCTTCAACACGGGTATTCTTCCACGTGGATGCAACACTTCTTTTATTTCCCTAATTCCTAAGGTTCCTAACCCTATGGTGATTAGTGATTTTCGTCCTATCAGTCTCATTGGAGCTCAATACAAAATCATCGCCAAGGTTTTGGCGAATCGATTAGCACGGGTTATAGACACAGTTATTAGCCAGGAACAATCCGCTTTCATCAAACATCGTCATATTTTGGATGGTCCCTTGATGGTCAATGAAGTGATTCAATGGAGTAAACGCAAAAAGGCAAAACTTATGGTCTTCAAAATAGATTTTGAGAAATCCATTGACTCTATATCATGGGATTTCTTATTCCAGGTAATGCATTTTATGGGCTTTTGTGATAAATGGATAAAATGGATTTCGGGTTGTCTGCTCTCAGCTACATCATCGATTCTGATCAACAGAAGCCCCACTCGTGAATTTAACATTCATTGTGGTATTCATCAAGGAGACCTTTTATCCCATTTTCTTTTCATTATAGCTATAAAGGGACTTCATGTAGCAGTTGAAGATGCCGTGGCTGCTGGTTTATATAGAGGTATCAAGTTTAACACTTTGAATCTTTCTCATTTCTTCTTTGCAGACGATGCTTTGTTTATTGGTGATTGGTCGATAGCTAACTGTTAATACAAATATCGCCTAAAAACGTTATTTATATTTTACGATCTTTGCTAAGTTTTGTTAATGACAAAGTATGAAGTTTAGCTATAAGTAAATCATCACTTTAAGTGTTTAAGTCTTGTTTAACTAAGGTTAACATTTCCTTTTAAACAAAACATTGTGTTTATTTCTTAAACTAAAATGAGTCTTGTCACATCATATTTATTTCTTAATATAGTAAGGTCACATCACATTTAGGGCAAGTTTTGTCATGATGCATTTATGGAAAGAAATGTGTTTGACTAACTTTGTTGTTGCTTGCAAGCTTTGTATTTGACTTGTTATTATGAGATGTGACATTGTTTGGTTGCTAGGAGTTATGAGACAAGACCTTGTTTGGTTTGCAAGATTTATTGCAAAACCAACTGCAGCCCTGGCGGTACCCTGGGGGTACACGGGCGGAACCCTTTTGAGGGGTCCGCCTGATCCGCCAGACCTGCAGAATTGTTTGCTATAAATACCAAACCATTTGTTAGTTTTTGGTAACCCTTTTAGGACATATATTCACATACTCTCTCAACTAACTCAGTAACCTTTTGATTTGTGATTCTCTTACGTAGCAATGGACTTCACAAGATCATTCAAGAAGTTACAAGCTTCAACTCTAAAGTTGCAAGTCTTGATAGCTTGGTCATGTATAAGCTTTGATAGTTTATACTTCATGTGTGTCATGTATATAGAAGTAAGTGGTTAGTATTTTAGGCCTCAAAATACGTAGTGTGTCGGGAGTTGTTGTACCCTTGTAAAAGAACTAACGAGAGTGGTTGTACCCTTGGAAAAGAACTCGACATTTAGCGTAGTGTCGGTAAAAGTGTAAGCGACGAATGGGAGTGGTTGTACCCTTGTAAAAGAACTCGACATCTAGCTTAGTGTCGGTAAAAGTGTAAGCGACGTTGTAAAGGTTTTCTCCGCCGGTGAAAGGAGCTTGTTGATTAGTGCTTATAACTCTCGAGTTGGAAATTGGGGGCGTGGATGTAGGGCAAGGAAAAAGAGTCTTTGTAGCCGAACCACGATAAACAATCGTGTTGGGTTTGATCGTTTCTTTCTTTATCTTTGCTTATTACATGTTGTCTTTTAGCTATAATTGCTAATCACATATAAAGCTTTCCAAAAGAATTAAAACAAGTAAAGTTGTATTTATATCTTGAAACAAATGTAAAGCTTTTCAAAGAACTAAAACAAGCAAAGTTAGGATCATCACAAGTAAAGCTTTTCAAAGTATGAAACATGTAAAGTTAGAATTGTTATTCACATGAAAAGCTTTTCAAAGAATCAAACATATAAAGTTGTGTTTATATCTTTAAGCAAACGTAAAGTTTCTAAAAGGATATTTAAGCTAAATAAGAATCTAAAAAGCGGTAAACTATTCAACCCCTCTTCTAGTCTTCCATACTAACATAAAAAGTTTGGTTTCCATTCTTGAATGTTTCCATCGAGTTTCTGGCCTTAAAATCAACTTCTATAAATCAAATCTTTTTAGGTTGGTGTCCCTTTTGAAGAAGTCAGTCTCTTAGCATCGATTACTGATGTGTGGGAATCGCAACAGGCTTTACCTCTCAAGGGATCTTGAGAAGCTTACAACCCCCACCAGGCAGTGTACCTGATCGTTGTAGTATAGTATAGTGACAAGTACCGGGGGATTGATCGTTCAGCTTAGGAATTGTGTCGCTCGGATTAGAAAACCTAAATACTAGTTCTAAAGGCGAGGGAAGATTCTTTTTGTATTTTTATATTTTTTAGAAAGCAATTTAAAATCTCGGGTTTGAAGGATTTGGGCGGAATTAGTTGCTATTCAACTAACCCAATACTAAGATGCAATCAATATAAAATACAAAAAATGAAAGTAAACTAATTTATACTAAGGTTGTGAGCAGTAATTGGAGAAAATGTGTTTACTTAGATTTCACTACTCCCTAGACATCTTTTACACGTTAATTACTTGTTATAATTGCATGGATGACGGATTGTATTCCTTAATACCATTCATACCATTCATGGGGTGGCACACATAACTCCCCAATTCTATGAGCTCTTATCTCCTCCTACACCATGCCCAGCACAACTATAGGGATTGTAAACAGTGGCTCATGCATTAAATACAACCAATAAAGACCTAGTGCGCGTTGGTTCATGTTTCTTAAGACGTTCAAGCATGTTACCAATTGGAGATCTGCCAGTTTTCTTAAGCCTAACATATAAATCATTCATCCAAGACAAGAATAAACAAGTAATCAACATATAATTAACATCTAGGTTTCATTAGATCTAAGCAAACACAAGATAGATCTAGCCTAGCATGATGGAATTAAGACAAGAACATGATATAGACAACCAACACATAGACATATTGATTGAATTAGAAGAACACTTATCTTGATTAAACATGCAAGGTATCAAGGGGTTGGAACCCTTGAAAAACCTGTAAAGTTACACCAAAATCGTACTTAGGGTTTCTCCCAAAACTTCTCTCCTCAAATGTGAAAAATTAGAAAACTATATATAGGAAAAGAGTTCTGACGGCGTCAAGACCAATTAGGTGACGCCGTCACCTCGCCGCCAAAACTAATCTCGGACTGCCTAGATCTACATTTGACGCCGTCAAGTACAAATCATTTCCAGGCCGTCATGACTTTTACTCTTGACGCCCTACCTTTATGACGCCGTCAAATCTCTTCTGGATCGTCATGGAATTTTACTCTTGACGCCGTCAGGGAACTACTCTTGACGCCGTCACCTACTGTTCCCAGCATGGAAAATTAAGACTTTGGCGTTTTCTTCACTTTTATGCTCCAAAAACGTCCGAATTGCTTCCTTTTCCAGATTTTACTCCCAAAGTACCTAAAATCACAAAAGGAACGATTTAGGGCAATATTTGATCAAATAAATTCGAATTCGGGCTTAAGTGACCCTACGGATCATTTTTCGCCTCATCATATACCCTTACACTTGAGATTTGCTTGTCCTCAAGCAAATGCGCTTTTATTCTACTCAAAAGACAAGTTAGGGGTCATTAACACTAATATAAAAGTAATTACAACAATTAATCGTTCCACTAAAGACCAATAGACAAGCACGGAGGTCATACACAAGCACCTCACAAATAGTGTTTAGATACTCACATCTCTCGGGTGTAATAAAGTGTAAATTACAATATGGAAACGGAAGATATCTCTCACTACCTGTCATAGGAAAATAGATTACCATAGGCTTGGGAAAGGATCAAACCTCCACCACATGGCGTAAGCACCTAGGATAAACTATCAAAGAGGTCTTTTAAAGGGTTGTAATGTTAGGTGTAGGGATATGAAATACACGGTTTTGTTGGATAAAGGAAATTTTACTGGTGGCGAGTTAACAATCTTGGTAAATTACATGCACAATGTGGCGTTGCTAAGCCAAGACTAGACTCGACTTAGGCTAATAAATGAAAAATAACAAAAACATAAAATGAACATAGAATAAAAAGGGATGGTAGTCCGTATGTTTTTTCTCTTTTCCTTTTTTTCTATATATATATATATATATATATATATATATATATATATATATATATATATATATATATATATATATATATATATATATATATATATATATCTTTTTCATACACTCTTACCCTACCATCCAAAATAATACATCATAGGGGATTGAGCATTCCCCTTACACTTGAATCTTTACATACTTTACATTTAACTAATCTAATGACTCGAATTAAGAAAATCAAAACACTTGGAGCACTTTTAAGATTAACGTACATATGGGGGTAATATATGATGTTTTCCCCATTACTCCATAAAATAAGTACTTACCCATGAGTCTCAATCGTCCCAAAACAATATGTACAAGGATATGACTCGACTTAGCAACCATGTAATCAATTAGAAAGTTAACTTAGGGTTTAATAAATAACAATAATGCACTAAAAATGAGCGCATACACGGAAGGCTAAGGCGATTTGGTTGTACATTTAAGTGGGGTGTAACAAATTCTTCCTTTAAGTAAAATGCTTAAAGTTAGAAACGAAAAGATAGGCTCGGAGGGATGTACTAGGGGTTTCGTGTACTAAAAATGAGTACAACGCTAAGGGTGTGGGAAAAATTAGTTGACTTAACTAGCCAAGTAATATGACTTAAATGGTCAAGTAATTATGATACGGGTTTAACACAAGGGTAATCCTAATGCCTCTTATCATGTAGTAAATCCTACCACACGAATGTAGTCTCACTAGCGGTCTCGGGATGCATCACTAACGCAAGTTCTAGAATCTAAATGCTACCGGTACACTCATAAGCACTAATAGTTAATGCTTTTCCTATCAAATCTAAAGGCGAACCTCACATATTTGGGTGGAAAATTTTTCTGAATATACGGTTATGTGCTAGTCATACAATCTCCTATCCATGAGATGCTTGCTATGGCTAAAGTTTCACTCCTAAATGTTGTAAAAAAAATTTAAATTTGGCGCTAAAATTACACTAACATGTATTTCTCATAGTTTTATTACACATCTACTATCAGACAAAACAAACTCAAGCGAAAGTGCATATGTAAGGTATCATCTTTTTACCCTCCCCTTACACTTAAGATGAACATTGTCCCCAATGTTCAGGTAAAGAATGTAAAAGTGAAAAAGTAAAGAAAATGAAATCAAATACTCCCCTGATTCGCTCGGTATGGATAATAAGATGGTCAGGTTAAATCTTCCTCCAAGAAAATGAACAATCAAAGCTTCCCTTCCAGAATATAAATCATCTTCTTGTCATACATAACCTGTAAAACCTGACAAAATAGACAAGACAACCTCGCGTAAAATCGGCGGCATCCTATATAAGTTACTAAATCCTAGAAAACAAGATAAGATATAATGCTTGTGGAATGAAGTTTGCAGATTTCCTGGAGATTATAAAACTTAATAATTCACAAAAACCATAAGACTCCGTTAGAAAAACAAAACCGGTAAAATATCCAGATTTTTACTCCTGACGCCGTCAGAATTGACCTGCAGAAATTCTTATGTTAAGTTTTTAGAAAATTTCTGGAAAAACTTGGTCCTATTTCCTGGAAAATCCTGCAAAACTTCATTATGACTCAATACAAGCATTTGACTCTAACAAATACGAATATACATGTTCATTTAATATTGTGGAGAATCATGATCGGTTTGTTTCTTAAAAACATATTTGGGGTTTCCCCTTACACTTATCTTTTGCAAAAATACTTTTAGGTGGAGTTAAGACTAGGCTAAACAACATAATAAAGTATTTCCACTATTTAGTTTAGAAACATGATCTACCAACAATAAAAATAAAGCATGCATACGGAAGCAAATAACAAACAAACAAAAAATAAAATCACACAAAACATCGGTTGCCTCCCAAGAAGCACTTTTTTTTTATTTACGAGTCTTGTAGCTAGACTCAAGGTCATGGGTTACTACGTGATACGGGTGAGTTCCTCGTTGAGGACATCTTTGGGATCAAACTTAGGTTTCAACTTCCTATCGGTTTCCTTAGTATGGTATGACCTTTCAAACTTTTCTCGATCCGGATCATACAAAGTCATTCTAATATGCCATGATCCGTCACCTTCTTTAGGTGGCTTGTCCCACCTCCATTTACACTTGTCTCCCTCTCTTTTCCATTTATTCCTTTCTATGTTGATGGGCATTACGCTTAATAACTCAATCATCTTCCTAAAGACTAAGGGGTCCTCAAAGGGGTCTAGCTCTTCATCTCTAGCTATGAGTTGTTCTACCGAATGTGTCTTTTCAACAAAATCTTTTTCTAGATAGAATGGGCATTGAGGTCCTATAAAGTTCCTTTCTATCCAAGGTCCATATCTAGACGGTCTCCTATTCATCTCTACCCAATGCGGTGTCGGTTCATCATCACAATCATAACTATGCTTCTTTACATCGTACACCGACCAAGTATCGCCTTCACCTACCGTTATCTTGGATTCCTTGCAATCTATCATAGCACTAGCGGTTGCTAAAAATCCTCTTCCTACCAATAATGGGCATGTAGTGTCACTAACCATGTCTAGGACGTGAAAATCCGCTAATATAGTTAACTTTCCTACGTGAACAACTACATCCTTAATCATTCCAACCGGGTGGGCAATACTCCCATCCGCTAGCCCTATCAATACCTCCGTTTCCTCTAACTTCCCTAGCTTAAGAGCGGTGAATAAGGATAAGGGAATCAAGTTGAGGCTTGGCCCAAAATCGGCTAGTGTGTCGAAAGCTTCGGATTTTCCTATCTTACAAGGCAAAACAAATATACCTGGATCATCAAGCTTTTTAGGCAACTTGTTTTGAACGAAGGCGGTCCCATTTTTACCTAGCTTACACTTCTCATATTTTTCTAGGAGGGCATTATAATAAGGAGCACGCGCTAAGACATCAATGACGGGGCGTTCAAGGTGAAGTTCTTTGAATTCATCGTCAAGGTCTTGCGTAAGAGGTGTTTCAACTATGCTTTTGACCGGCTCTATAGTGGGTGTTTTATTTGATTGGTCCTTTTGGAGAACTTGGTTTTGTTTGAAACACGTGCTCATTGATTTAACCGAGTAGTATTGTGGACACGAAGTGGGTGACGAAACTGAGGATATGGAATTAACGGTTAGTTTTGGATTCTTGACCGTGTCGCTTGGGAGTGCTCCCATTTCTCGGTCATTGAGAACTTTCAACAATGCATCAATTCTAGTGGTCATCTCGCTTTGCTTTTGTTTGAAATTGGCTTCAAACTTAGATATGCAAGCTTCTTCAGATGCCATGAACTTTGACATCAATCCTTCAAGATTGTTGGTACTACCATAGTTGTTAGAAGGATAGTTGTTGAAAGTACGGTTGGATGGTGGACCGTTTGGTTGGTAACGATTAGGCGGATTGGAAGAATTGGGTTGATTTTGTTTCCTCCTAAGGTTTGGGTGATTTTTCCATGAGGGGTTGTATGAATCACCGTAAGTGTTTGGCTCGGGCTTGAAAGTGTACCACTTATCTCCCGCTTCATCGGTACGCGTGGATGCGTAGTCCGCAAAAGCTGTTCCGGGGAGTTCCACGCAATCACGAGTGTCATGGGGACCACTACATAATTCGCATGAAGAAGTGATTTTGTTCACTTGGCTTGAGGGCTTAGGAGCTTCGTAAGATTTCATGAGAAACTTGACTTGGTCCTCAAGTTCCATGATCCTACGGTCGGGAGTGCTAGAATTGTTCGAAGGCAAAGATATTGCTTTGACCATTTTGTTCAAATCACGGGGATCATTCCAACTTTCGTTGTCATAGAGAGCAAGATCTTCTATGAGTTCCCATGATTGTTCCGCACTAAGATCACGTAGCTTACCACCGGCCGATTGGTCAATGGCTCGCCTCGTAGAGATGTCGATATGGTCATAAAAGATTTGGACTTGGAGCCAAAGATCTATGCCATGATGAGGGACTTTTTGGAGTAAGTCCTTGAAACGAGTCCATGCTTCATAAAGAGATTCATTTTTTTGGAACATCAAGATGTCATTTCTAAGCTTAGTAGTTCTCCCCGGTGGGAAAAATTGAGCAAGGAAACGAGTGGTGAGATCATCCCATGTGGTGATGGATCCCGCGGGTAAACGCTCATGCCATTGACTAGCTTGATCCCGTAGAGAGAATTGGAATAGGCGTAAACGGGTGGTCTCTCTAGTTTCAACACCTAGGTCTATGGAATCTACGATTTTCAGAAACTCCTTAAGATGTTGGTTTGGATCTTCGGAACGAAGTCCATGGAATGCACATCCGCTTCGCACCAATCGGATGGTGTCGGATCGCAAGGGGGTCACATTGGCTCCGGTGAGCTCAATGGTGTTTCGGTAGCCTTGGTGGCTAGGTCGGGAATACTCTCCTAAGGTTTGGGGCCTAAGGGGTTCTAATGGTGGGTTTTGTTGTGGTGGGATGATGGGTTCAAAGATGTTACCACCTTCCATGATGTCGGATGGTAAAGAGTTACGAAGAAAGGCACAAAGAAATGAGATAGACTAAAGAAAACCTAAAAATAAAAATAAAATCTTACTAGAAAGGAATCTAGCAAGTAGACCTAATACAAAGAAATTCTAACCTAGACAATAACTATTCCCCGGGCTGCGGCGCCAAAATCTTGATGCGTGGGAATCGCAACAGGCTTTACCTCTCAAGGGATCTTGAGAAGCTTACAACCCCCACCAGGCAGTGTACCTGATCGTTGTAGTATAGTATAGTGACAAGTACCGGGGGATTGATCGTTCAGCTTAGGAATAGTGTCGCTAGGATTAGAAAACCTAAATACTAGTTCTAAAGGCGAGGGAAGATTCTTTTTGTATTTTTATATTTTTTAGAAAGCAATTTAAAATCTCGGGTTTGAAGGATTTGGGCGGAATTAGTTGCTATTCAACTAACCCAATACTAAGATGCAATCAAAATAAAATACAAAAAATGAAAGTAAACTAATTTATACTAAGGTTGTGAGCAGTAATTGGAGAAAATGTGTTTACTTAGATTTCACTACTCCCTAGACATCTTTTACACGTTAATTACTTGTTATAATTGCATGGATGACAGATTGTATTCCTTAATACCATTCATACCATTCATGGGGTGGCACACATAACTCCCCAATTCTATGAGCTCTTATCTCCTCCTACACCATGCCCAGCACAACTATAGGGATTGTAAACAGTGGCTCATGCATTAAATACAACCAATAAAGACCTAGTGCGCGTTGGTTCATGTTTCTTAAGACGTTCAAGCATGTTACCAATTGGAGATCTGCCAGTTTTCTTAAGCCTAACATATAAATCATTCATCCAAGACAAGAATAAACAAGTAATCAACATATAATTAACATCTAGGTTTCATTAGATCTAAGCAAACACAAGATAGATCTAGCCTAGCATGATGGAATTAAGACAAGAACATGATATAGACAACCAACACATAGAAATATTGATTGAATTAGAAGAACACTTATCTTGATTAAACATGCAAGGTATCAAGGGGTTGGAACCCTTGAAAAACCTGTAAAGTTACACCAAAATCGTACTTAGGGTTTCTCCCAAAACTTCTCTCCTCAAATGTGAAAAATTAGAAAACTATATATAGGAAAAGAGTTCTGACGGCGTCAAGACCAATTAGGTGACGCCGTCACCTCGCCGCCAAAACTAATCTCGGACTGCCTAGATCTACATTTGACGCCGTCAAGTACAAATCATTTCCAGGCCGTCATGACTTTTACTCTTGACGCCCTACCTTTATGACGCCGTCAAATCTCTTCTGGATCGTCATGGAATTTTACTCTTGACGCCGTCAGGGAACTACTCTTGACGCCGTCACCTACTGTTCCCAGCATGGAAAATTAAGACTTTGGCGTTTTCTTCACTTTTATGCTCCAAAAACGTCCGAATTGCTTCCTTTTCCAGATTACACTCCCAAAGTACCTAAAATCACAAAAGGAACGATTTAGGGCAATATTTGATCAAATAAATTCGAATTCGGGCTTAAATGACCCCCTAAAAATGGATCATTTTTTGCCTCATCAATTACTGGTTGCAACGCTATCCGAACTCTTTTCTCTTATTTGGGATTACCTATCGACTGAAATATGGCTCTAGTTAAGAGTTGGGATCCTATCATTGATAAGTTCTCCAAGCTTCTATCTAAATGGAAAGCCTCGCTTATTTCCATCAGAGGTAGATCTACTCTCATCTCTTCGGTTTTTGGAGCCATTGGTATGTATTACTTCTCTTTATTTCCTATGCCAATTACAGTCAACAAAAGCTATAATCTATTACATCAAATTTTTTCTGGGGAAGTGACGATACCTCCAAAAAGATTCCTTAGATCTCCTGGAACTTAGTTCTAGCTTCTAAAGAAAAAGGGGGCCTTGGTATCGGTAGCCTCTACTCGTTGAATCAAGCTCTCATTCAAAAATGGGGTTGGCAGTTTCTCAATAATACTCAAGCTCTTTGGGTTCGATTGATTGTTTCTATTCATGGCAACACTGAGAACGTTCTCCTTCTTTAGTACGTTAGAAATCAAGGTGTCTGGGGTAGAATAGTTGGATCCATTATTACTATGCTTGAGAAAGGTTTTATTGCTCATTCTTCTATTCAAAGGCGCGTCAATAATGGTGATTCAATGTGAGACATGGCTAGGTAACGCCTCTTTTCAACAACAATACCCTCGCCTTTTCCACCTAGCTTCGAATAGGGATTGTACGATTCAAGAATGTTGGAACAACGGTTGGTGTTTAGATTGGTCTCGTCACATCTCAAGTGGTACGAATGCTAATCACTTGGCTTCTCTTTATAATCAGTTGTCCGACTTCTCCCTTAATGATTCAGAGGACACTTGGATTTGCTCCTTAGGGACTTCAACCTTCACAGTTAAAAGCACTCGAGAACATATTGATCATTGCTCTCTTCCTAATGGCGGGCTTGAAACAAGGTGGAATCGTCTTCTTCCAAAAAAGATCAATATCTTCATTTGGAGGGTTCTTCGTGATCGACTTCCAACTAGGTGGAATCTTAGTCGGAAAGGGGTTAACGTGGTTTCTCTTTCTTGTTCGGTTTGTGACTGTGGAATCGAAACAACTCATCACACTTTGTGGTTTTGCTCATTAGCCACCACTGTTTGGAATCGAGTCTTGGTTTGGTTGGATCTTCCTTCTCCTAACCTTTCTAATATCTAAGACTTATACACTTGGCTAGAAGACTTACACATTTCGTCTAACAGGAGAGCTATCTTGGAAGTTATATGCGGCGTCGTTCTTTGATCTTTGTGGAACTTACGTAATGAGATGATTTTTGGTACTATACCGCCTAAACGTTGCTTCTTATTTGATAAGATTGTAGAATGTTCTTTTAGGTGGTACTCTTCTAGAAACAAATTGTCATCCATTTCTTGGAACAATTGGCTTCGAAACCCCTTAGAGGTTTCTATTTTGTAATCCTTTTTCTAGCTCCTTGCTAGTTTAATATATTTCCGCTGTTCTAAAAAAACATATCTCTTTAGTACATGAGATCTTCAATGGCCAAAAGGCCTAAACATAGTAAAAATTCGACGATAGTTCAGGTACAAAAGCTCCTCAAAGTTCCACACACAATAATCAAAAGAATGCGAAAATATATAGAGCTCTCGAATAAGTATTTATTCATGCATTTTAGTGGTTACGCCGTAGAGGCTTCGATAGCTGAAAATATCTTTGTAGTTTGAGTGAGTTTGTACTTTCTTATAAATATTTGGCTTAGGTTCATTGTTTAGGTATTTAATTATCAATTATTTTTTACTTTTAAGTCTTTAAATCCTCTGTGAAGTTGGTTCAATCTTTGTTAGCTTTTATTCAAGCTTCTGTTATACGTCATATCTTTAAAAGTGGCTCGTGAATTGGAAGGTAGTTAAAGGAGTGGGTATGGCAACTAGTTTTTCCTCCTCATTTGGGGTCTACGGGTGCCACATCACCTCTTAACAACTAACCCCTCCTCACTCCTAACTAACCTCAACTTACTTATTTGGGGCCCACCACTTACGCCTTTATTTTTTATTTATTTCAGTAAATAAATTAAATTCATTACACAAAAATTAAAAATAACACACCAAACAAAATTTATTTCTTCAAATTAAAAAAGTTACAATACGGAAAAAAATAACAATACGAAAATTAAATAAAATAAAAAAACAATACGAAAAATATAAAAAACGACACTACATGCATATTAAACATTTTATATCGGCATCCTCATCGAGTTGTTGGTATTTCTTCGTTATTTTTGCTTGTCTCCTGCGAATGGTTTCGGCTCTGACCGGGTCAGTAACCAAGCTGGGATCTAGCATGAGCATCTGCATTTCCAGCATTTCCAAGGCCCTTTCTTCCCTCCTCCTCCTCGCCTCGTAACAAGCCGTCTGAGCGTCTTTGGCTTGCGTATACTTTTCGGATAATTGTCAGGAAAAAGTACTCGTTTGACTCCCACCGGAGCTCGCAGCGCTCGACGTATCCATCGACTTTTTGTTTCTTTCCAGCTCGTTTGTTGGCTCTTTCGGGATGAGGTCGCGCGTACGGCCCGAATATATCCTCGAGACAAGAAATGTCAAACGGCTCCTCAGCATTCCATTTCGGGTAATTTCTCAAAAACTCCCAAACATGCTCGTATGTGAAACCCCTCGCACCAAAGCGTTCTGCGAAACTCGCATTGGCATTGTTGATTTGATCATGCTCATTCTCACCACTTCGACGCCCCAAATGCTTATATATAGCGTTGAACTTTTGGCAGTCGCCGTTCATCCTCGTCCATTTCCCGGTAAGCATATCCTTGCCTCTAGGGTCATCCATAATTTGCTGATTGAACATTTCTGTAATTTCGTTCCAAAAGAATTTGTCGGATTTGTCGTTCCCCATTTTTTTGTCTTGCGAAAATTCTATCCAAGTTTCCGCAAGAAGCTTTTCTTCGGCCTTGGACCATTTCCGATTCACACGCGTTTGACCTGCAAGTTCCAAGTCGTCGTTATCGTCGGCATCTAAATTTACGTCTTTTTTTCCTTTGCCGACCTTGGTTTACTTGCCTCTACCATTGGCCGGTGACCGTGCTTTTTGAATTTTAAAATGGGGTTCGACCTGAGGTTGTGGTTCGACTTGCGGTTGTGATTGATGAGCTGGGAACGAGGATGCTTGAGACGGGTTAAAAAATTGTGGTGGCAACATTCGTTGAGGATGAGCTGTGAACCCCGCTTGTTGCAACGCAATTTGTTGATTAGTATAAACGTCTATTGGATTGAAAGGTTGTGAACCATATGGCGATGAAGGTTGTGGGGAACTTTGCGACGAGGGAGTAGAAGTGTTTGACGATCCCCCGTATCGTTGGTTTGAGGTTAGGAGGGTTGTGAAATAACCGGGTTCGTTCGGGTTTTGAGACATAGTGATGAAAATTATATATTTGTTGTGTTGAGAAGATATATATTGTTGAATTGTAGTGATGAAAGTATGTGAAAATGATTTAGTATTTATAGGGGTTGTAAAAGTTTTTAAAAACAAAAAAAGAGAAAAGAAAAAAAAATGGACCGTTTGGTTTTTAAACGGTAGTATTACCGTTTCTAAATTGAAAATGCATGCTACTCTTCTCAAAAAGTTACATGGTGTCAGTTGTTTTGTTTCGTCGTCTGCATGAGGAGGAAGGCTCCAACGAGCCACGACGAGCCTCAGCCGGTATCGTGGCGTGCTGTGGCGAGCTCCATGTCGGACGACAAGGATGCTTGGCGAGACCACACCCTTCCCTCTTATTGTTGTAGTGTTGAAAAAGAGTGATTTTTCTTGTTCATTTTTATTGAGATGACGTTTTAAAAGGTGAAAACATTTTGATACCAAATACCATAAGAATATTTCCAGATAAACCAAAATTATATCGACCGTTTTCATATAGTGAGACAAATCAAAGGGGACCATTTTCATAATTTAATAGAAAGGGGCAAGGATTTGTGTTTAGTAGGTTTGGTTTTGCTATTCAGAAAGGGGTGGCGGCGTAGCTTGTTACCCGTCTACCAGTCATTATGTGAAAAAATTTAACTATGGATATTAATTTTTGCAAAAAAAAAAAAAAAAAAAAAAAAAAAACTTGAACAAAAAAAAATAGAAAAAAAGGTTAAGCCCCACATATCACCTAGTCTGATTTCCGCAAGTTTAAATGGTCCATTTTCAAGTGGGTGGTTTTATTATTAAACCTAGTTTGTAATCTTACGAAAAATAATAGTACCATGTTTAATTAGAATATTCAAATATATATGTTGTGCATATCCGAACCATTCAATAATCTTCACCTATTGGTTACGCTGACATGTATCTAACCAATTAATCTCACTCATTGGGCATGCTATAACATAACCAAGCAAACAAGTTTACTTTCTTAGTGATTTGATATATATATCGAGTTTAATGGTAAAACACACAAACAAGTTTAATTTTTTAGTGATTTGATATATATCGAGTTTAATGGTAAAACACGTAACTCATAAAACTTGGTGTTACACACCAGTTCGGTTGATTGACTAACGAATTTTCAACCAATTATATTATAATTCTCATATAATGTATGACCAATCGAGTATTAATGCAAGCATCACATGACACTTAGGAATCCAAACGAACACACAGGTATACTCTTATAGAAATGATCCTGTTTAAGTAAAGTTGGTGTCTTAGATTTCACATAATTCTACATCCACTCACAATTTACACAAAAAAACCCACTCGCTGACGTGTCAGCGAGCTGATTGGTTGGTTTTTTGTGGGCCACAAAAAACCAACCAATCAACTCGCTGACACGTCAGCGAGTGGGGTTTTTTGTGTAAATTATGAGTGGGTGTAGCACACCTCATTATCTAAAGCACTGCAAAAAGGCCTTTCAACGACAGTCTTCTCGAAAATGATGCTTTGTCATTAATTACCACAAGTTTAATGACTTTTAATAATACATGATCACTACTATTCATTGTTGCCACTTGCGTCGCCACTTCATGCAGGTGTCGCTGGTTATGTACGTGCATCGCTAAGTTTAGAAGGGTCGCTATTTTTTTCATCGTTTTGTGGCTATGCATTAGGTATGCGGGTGTTAAGTCTATAAAAAGCTTAGATGTCATGTGGTAACTTGTGACGCAATTGATCAACGGCAACAGAAACTTTGGAGAGTATTCATGTCTTAAATTCGGTGAATTTTTTTAAACGCGAATTGGTAGGCAAGTCATGACATAGTTATATAGTAAGTGGGGCAACATAATTTGCAGCACAATTTGCGACTTTCACGAAGATGACATTTCAAATGTGTCGCTATACATGTCGCACAATTGCTAATTTTGATTACGGTGTCGCAGAATTGCTATCCGGATATAAAAAATTTGTCATCTTGTAGTAGCTTTTATATTTAAACTTCACATAAGATTTTACTTAGTCGCGATCCAATAAAAAGTGTTACACCTTCGAATTAATCAAAGGTTTTTACCACTCAAGTTCTTTGTAAATAGGTGTGAATTTGCGTTGTTGAAAGATACAAAAACTTAATCATCATTTCTGAGAATGTGATGATATCAAACTAGTTAAATATATGCGAATAGAAAACGACTGGTACCAATAATAGATGATCATGACAAATTTAAAATTTTTATATAATAAACGCTTTTTTAAACAATATAAGTACACTTTTTTAAGGATAAAGCGCACTTTAATTTCTTTCTTATTCTAACATATTATTAGTTGAAAATTTAGTGCAACGGAGAGTTCATGTCATATATGAAAAGGAGTTTATTGGTATGGAGTGTAATTCATTAAATTGATTCTTCCCAACATAAATAGTGGTGTTGTATAAATCATGTAGTCGATAAGTTTATTAAGTAGACTATAAACGATCTCATCAGATACCTCATCAGGCTGTTGAGTTGAGTGAGTTATACTATTCAATGAGCAGACTCTGAACGACCTTATCAGGGAGTAGTCTCATCAAAGGGTTCAACCTTTCGATCAATGAGAAAGCTCATCAGTGAGTATACTCAGTGACCAAGCTCATCAGCGAGCAAACACGCTGCAACTAATTTCTTACTAACTTGTAACGGCCTAACCTATTCAAGGGCAACTTTATCTACGGCTTAATGATCATACCCAATTAGTCGTGTAACTACTATTGCTATATTGGAAGAACATTATGAGGAGATTAATTAGCCGATTAATTCTCGTAATTCCACTAATGAGTTTTTTTCTTTATACAAGATAAACAAATCTGCATGGAAAAATATACGAAAACCTAAACACTCATAAACGAAATGGTTTTTGTATTATTGCATAAATCAAGAAAATTAACACTTTGTTATTACCCCAAAGATATATTTGTGTAAACCAGGCAAATAGGGTCAAATATAGTTTGTTGAAAAGTGATTACACGTTTCATTGTGATATCCAGTTTGATTATTTTTACCCTCCGGGTGTTATAAACCCCAACAATCAAAAGCAACTATTTTGTGATAATCAATGGCGGCTACAATGAAGTATATAGTTGCTAATTTATCTAAACCGGATAAATTTGAAGGAATGGATTTTAGGAGGTGGCAAAAGAATATGCAGCATGAGTGTGGTGTACGTGAAAGGATTATGTGCAAAGACACAACGAATCTTTCATCGCCAGTCTTCACTGAAATGCCAAAGGGTCACGCCAGTGCACACGAAATGTAACATGCAAACGAAAATAAGAAACGAGTCATGAAATGAAATGAGAGTAGTGAGATATGAAATATGATAGTATTTTCATTTAAGGGTTAAACAATAATTACCTAAAGAAGAATAATTATCCAGGTTAAATATTAAGGGGTAATAAACGATAAAAACCCAAACCCCATAGGGTTTAGGTTTAGTCGACCGACCCTAAGTGTTGTCATAAAAAATAAATTTTTAATTTTATTTATGCATGTTTGGTCAATGTTGTATTATTGGGGTGTTAGGTTTTTTTGCTTTTTGTGATAAATAGGGTTTTATGACCCTAGTAATTAAATTAGGGTTCATCTGGGAGTGGTAACCTGAGTTTAGATACTTTTTATTTTTATTACAAACTGATTTGTTTTAAAAGATTACAAATTGTAGTATGAATTCATGCATAGTTTATACGTAAACCGACTTTATAGAGAAAATCATTTTAATACTTGATATAAAAAAAAGAAAGAACCGATAAACTGGTAAGTTTGAGGTCCTACACTATGTGTAATCTAGACTAGTATGCCATCCATAATTGTTACACTCTCTTAGCTTAGACCCTGAAGACAGTTGATGCCCTTGCATGGTGTCTATGGATATATGGCTGACGCGGGATGAGGTAGTTCTTGGATTCATTGGTCATGTGCCCTATCAGAGATCAATGAATTGCAAAGCCACTGGCTTTTATGATAGATTCTATTGGCTATCCATCATAGCGGATCCAAGGCTACACGAAGAGACTAAGTATGCCTAATTGTAGTCGGAGTCTTAACCCTAGGAGTTGCCTTAGGGAGGCAACTACTGTAGTAAAACACCTACCCAAAAACTGTCACAAGGTAGTTTACGCCCTAGCACAGTGCCTTGTGATGGTATAATGTGGATCCTAGTGTAATGAGCAAAATGAGAGGGAATTCAATTATATATATTATTTTATTCTAAAGAAAAATAAACGATAAAGATCTTAAATTGTCTTTATTAAAACTGTAGATGGCAAACAATAACAACAACAATAACTCTTTGTCACTCCGCTCTGTAATTTAGAAGGAAAAACTTACCGGGCCTGACTTTTGTGACTCGGAGAGGAATCTTCACATTGTTCTCTGGCATGAACGAAAGTGGTATGTCATGTAAAATCTCATCGGCTAAATGCCTACGGGTGACACCCCGACAACGGTTAGGTCTACTTATCCTATGCATGTCAATGACCTATTAGACGTTGTATGTCTAATGCTGGCCACTATGGCACATGAGCTCCAAGTCAACTACATGGATGTTGGAGCGTTTGATCTGATCAACCAACTGTGAGCTACTTTCCAAACACATGCTCGAACTGAAAGGTTCGATGCAATTGTCAACGTAAGTAATTGCAAGGCAGTTGAAGGATCATTTGTGAGTGCGCATGTAATAAAGATGATTGGGCAATTAGTGAGTCGCTGAATGATTAATCAATTCTTCATATAGGAAATGAGTCAACAACTCTTTTGCATAGATGGGGAAGTGTGAATTTTAGTTTTAGTTCTGGAAAAGTTTTTTCTCTATTTAATGTTTGCATGTACCACAAATGAAAAAGAACTTGGTTTCTAGTAGTGTTTCGATTAATTATGGTTATAAATAAGTTATTAAAATTTGTTTTATCAAAACATGGAATGTTTGTTGGTTTTGGTTATCTTTGCAACCAAATGCTTAGACTTAATACTCATCATGATAATGTTAATTTTGCTTTTATGTCTACTTCTAATAAGAATGATTCAACTCTCTTGAATGCTAGACTAGCCATGTACACTTTAAAAGAATGTAAGATATGTCTAAAGATGGATTAATACAAGCCTTTGATATGAACAATGAAAAGTGTAAAACTTATATGTTGACTAAACCACTAAGCAACCTTTCCAAAATGTAAACCGTGAAACTATAATTTATCAGTTAATACACAATGTTATGTGGTTTGTATGCAATTCCTACTTCAGGGAACAAGAAATACTTTGTGACTTTTTGGTAGTTAATACACAATGTTACGTGATTTGCATGCAATTCCTACTTTAGGGAACAAGAAATACTTTGTGACTTTTATTGATGAGGATTCTAACTTTTGTTATCTTATTTCTTACATACTAAAATTGAAGCATTACATAAATTTATAGTATATAAAATTGAAGTATAATTGCAACAAGAAACCTTAATAAAAAGTCTTAGAACTGATAGAGGAGGTGAATATATGGATGCATTATACTTCCAATATGTGGGAATTATCCATGAGACTACTGCTCCTTATACACAACAAAATGGTATATCAGAGAGGAAGAATAGGGTCTTAAAAGAAATGATCACTTCTATGTTATCCTATTCAGGGTTAAATGAAGGGTTTTGGGGTGAAGCTATGCTGATAGCTTGCTATTTGCTTAATAGGGTGCTTAACAAAAGGAACAAGTCTACTCCATATGAAATTTGAACTAAAAGAAAACCAAACTTACACTAACTTCACGTTTAGGGTTGTGTGGCTGTTGTAAGACTCCCAGGTCGAAAGATAAAATTTTTGGGTGATATAGGTGTAGTTTGCATGTTTATTAGACATGTTGAGCATTCCAAGACATATAAGTTAAATGTTATTGAACCTAATGAATTTGTTTCAATTAACTATATAAGTGAATCAAGGGATGCAATCATTGATGAGAATCACTTCTCATTTATACCTAGACCAAATCATATAGTTCCAAGTGAAAGTGGAACCTGATAAGGGTAGTAATCAAGAAGTCTTTGAAAAGACTGTTGATCAGCAACTTGAGCTTCAAAAAGTACAAGGAATAAGAAACTGAAATCCTTTTGACTGGAATTTCAATTATACTTAATTGAAGGAAGAAGAGATGAGATCTCTCACCAAGATGAGGTCTCTGACCAACACTCCTATTGCTTTAATGTTGAGGATGATCCTAAAATATTTTATGAAGCAATGAAGTCCCAGGATATTGTTTTTTAGAAAGAAGTAATCAATGATGACGTGGATTCCATTATGGGCAACGACATTTAGGTGTTAGCTGATCTAACTCCTTGTTGCAAACCTTTAGTTTACAAATAGATATACAAAAATAAAGATGAAGGTAGATGGAACTATTAAAAGCTCAAGGCTAGATTGGTCATTCATGGCTTTAGACAAAAGTCAGAGATAGACTAGTTTGATACATATACTTCAGTGGCTCATATCTCAAGAATAAGGTTGCTGATTGCTTTAGCTACAATTCACAATCTATTTATTCATCAAATTGATGTGAAAATAACATTCTATATGGTTAATTGAATGAGGAACTTTACATAAACCAACCTCGGGGCTTCATCATGCCAGGAAATGAAAGCAATGTATGAAAACTTGTGAAATTCTTATATGGACTGAAACAAGCACCTAAGCAATGGCATCAAAATTTTGATGAAGTAGTTTTGTCTAGTGGTTATCATTTAAACAAATTTGACAAATGTGTATATAGAAAAATTGATGAATTTGGTAAAGGAGTCATTATTTGCCTATATGTTAATGACATGCTGAACTTTAGGATTGATCATGCTTTGGTTAACTTAGCAAAAGAATTTTTTCATCTAAGTTCTCAATGAAAGACATGGGGGAGGCTGATGTTATCCTTAGTATAAGGATTAAATTTGAAAGTAAAGGAATTTCTATCTTTCAGTCTCATTATATTGACAAAGTACTTAAGAAATTTAATTTCTTTTATTGTACTCGAGTGAGTATTCCTATGGATCTAAATGAGAAGCTGATGCTTAATCAAGGTTGAGTTGTATCTCAACTTGAGTATTCAAAAGTAACTGGCTACTTGATATATGGAATGACATGAACAAGACCTGATGTTTCATTTGCTATGGGGAAACTAAGTAGATACACTAGTAATCCTAGTACTCATCACTTGCAAGCAATTTGGCGATATATTTAAAGAAAATTATGGACTATAGTTTATCGTGCACCGAATATCCTTCAGTTTTAGAAGGATACACTAATGCAAGTCGGATCAATAAAACTGAAGATAATTCTTTAACAAATGTCTGAGTATTCTTTCATTGGGAGGTGCTATCTCATGGATTTCCAAGAAGCAAACTTGCTTCACAAGCTCAACAATGAAATCTAAGTTTGTGGCTTTAGCTGCAGATGGTAAAGAAGATGAATGGTTAAGAAATTGATTCGTGAGATTCCATTGTAGCCTAACTATAGCACCATTTCTATCTGGTGTACTAGTGTTGCTACATTGGCAAAGGCTTATAGCCAAATGTACAAAGGGAAGTCAAGACATTTAGATGTCAAGCATAGCATGATTCGTGAACATATCATAAACGGGGTGATTTCTATAGGGTTTGTATGATTACAACAACTTTTGACTGATCACTTGACAAATAGATTAGCTAGAGACTTGCTTATGAAGTCAATTAAAGGGATGAATTTAAAGTCCACCTTAGTATATGATTGTTAAGACATCAAGGGATGAGTTTAAATTCCCCCTAATGAAATTTGGGAGCTGAATTCAATGTGGAAAGCTTAATACTCAAAAACTAGGGCACATGAATTTACATACATCCCAAGGTATGTGCTCACACATGCTGATGGTTAGGTTGAAGTCTAACTTCTTAACAACTTCTTTGTAAAATGCAATAGCAGGTGCATAAATGAGATGAACCACTTATGTGAATGTGAAGTTTTGCCGCTTCAAGAAAGCTTTGGACTTCTTGCTTTGGATACATTCATGAATGGATATGGACAAACGGCTTTGTTAGGATCATATTTTATTTATAAAAAGTGTCGGTCATTAACGTGTAGTTATAGGTTGCTTTAGAATATCATTATGATGAAGTTTATGTGTATTATTCATGTTTTGTAAAAGTCTAAGGGCCATTAGTGTAATAATGTAAAAGATTAGAGAAGCCCTAGACTATGAGTATAAATACTCTTGTAAACCTCATTTGTGAGGTTGGTTCTCTTAGTGATTCATTTAGTATTAACAAAGGTATTATTCCACACACTAGAGTTCCCACTCACTCTCTCTCTCTACTTACTTTCTCTCTCTAGGTTTAGGCTTGATTCAATAGTGATTTAGGTTGTTCTATGGTCCTACAAGTGGTATCAATCGCCTAGGGATAAGTTTAGGTTGTTTTAGATTGTTTTTGGGTGAAAAATCGTGTTTTTGGGTGAAAATTTTAAGATCTCGGTTACTGTTCATACGTATCTTATCGAGTTAGGATAAAATTTTCGAGTTAGAAAATTTTTTTTTCGAGTTAGGGTGATTGTTTATCGAGTTAGGTTCAATTTCTATCGAGTTAGGAATTTTATCATACCGAGTTTGGGTGTACGTTTACCGAGTTTGGGTGTACGTTTACCGAGTTTGAGTGTAAGTTTACCGAGTTTGGAATTAGTTTACCGAGTTTGGACAAAAGTTTGGCGAGTTAGCCTATTACCTTATCGTACATCGAGTAAGGTTTCTTGTGGCTCATTTCAAGGGGAAACTCTGCTCAAATTTTCATAACTTACCGAGTTTGAAAGTTCCTAAGTCATACCGAGTTTGACAACCATTTGGTATTACCGAGTTAGACAATCACAATCTTACCGAGTTTGACTAATTTCTATGACATATCGAGTTAGACAGCTTTCAGACTTACCGAGTTAGACAATCACAAACCTTACCGAGTTAGGCACAAAAAAAAAAAAAAAAAAAAAAACACGAGACTTAACGTTCAATTTTTGGCGGGAAAATTTGAGTAAAATTTATTTTTCACACGAGACTTAACGTTCAATTTTTACGCGAGATTCAAATTTTGGTATAAGGTTGAAAATTTTGGCCCGAAATTCAAAATTTTAGGCCAAAATTCAAAAATTTTCGGTAAAATTTGGCGTCAAAATTTTTAAAACTCAAATTTTTCTAGTAACCTTAGAATTGGATTTTATAGTGATTTTCAAATTTTGAGAACGAAAATTTTCATACTCAATTTTTGGCGGGAAATTACGAAATCAATCAGATCAACCGAGAACGAACTTTCATCTTCACCAAAACATCTAATCTTCAACAACAACCTTTGTTATCTTTCAAAAGATCCTCAGAACAACGTTTCACTTTGAATTCAAATCATGGCAACTCAACAAGACATTCATGCTGCCGGTGCCGAAAACCGACCTCCAATGCTTGAAAAAGGTGGATATCTTCCATGGACAAGCCGCATGCTTCGTTACATCAAAACTAAAGATAATGGCAAATTAATGATCAAATCCATAGAAAAAGGTCCATTTCAGCCAAGACAAGTTCAAATTGAAGGTACTCC
Organism: Artemisia argyi; assembly: GCA_030686995.1. Classification (NCBI taxonomy): domain Eukaryota; kingdom Viridiplantae; phylum Streptophyta; class Magnoliopsida; order Asterales; family Asteraceae; genus Artemisia; species Artemisia argyi. The sequence continues at coordinate 90,055,778 of CM060698.1, read as the reverse complement.
AAATGAAACACCTCCTACTCAACCATTCGTGCGTGTACAAACAGAAGCAGATTACACAGATGAAGACAAGGCGCAGATCAAAGCCGATGATATGGCAATGCATTTAATCCAACTTGGATTACCACGGGAGATCTTTGCTGCGGTCGACAGCTGTGAAACTGCTCATGATATGTGGGAACGTGTTAGAAGGATATGTCATGGAACAGAGATTGGACAACAAGACGTTGAGAACAAACTTCTTACTGAATGGGAGAACTTTACATCCACCAAAGGTGAACAAATTGAATCATACTACACCAGGTTTTGCACTTTGATGAATGAGTTAATCAGAAACAAATTGACACCTCGACCAATTGCAACAAACATCAAATTCATCAATAACCTTCCAGAAGAATGGGGTCGTTATGTTACAATTGTCAATCAAACAAAGGACTTACATAAGGTGAATTATGATCAACTCTATGAATTTTTGAAGCAAAACCAAGCTGAGGCTAATGAAGTAAGGAAAGAAAGATTGGCTAAGAATCATGATCCTCTCGCATTAATTGCTAATACACCAACACCATTACCAGTGAACACTCAACAACCATCATCATCTTCCACTCACAACTACATGCAACCATCATGCATTCTACAACCAACACCGGTCTACCAACAACAGTTCTACCCACAACAACAACAAGTTATTCCACAACAGCAACACCCACAATTCCAAGAACCAGAATTCACTGACAATGATGAAGCTACTGCAGCATTGTCCCAAGCGTTTGCTTTTCTGTCAAAGGCATTCCAAGGACGTTATTCTACACCAACAAACAACAACCAAAGGATCTCATCGAACACTCGCAACAAGCAGTTTGCTCAGCCGAGTTTCAATATGGGCAATGAAGGCCAAATGGTTGGAGTTTATGGGAATCAACAGGGATATCAGAATATGCAGAATGCAGGTCAGTTTGCAGGGAATTAGTATGGTCAGTATGCAGGGAATCAGTTGGGCCAGTTTGTTAGAAATCAGAGGGGTCAGAATGTTGGTAATCAGGCAATGGGTAATCAGAATAGGAATGTTGCAGCCCCAGTTGTTGGGAATTTGGGAAATGTGAATCAAGGTAATCCAGTAAAGTGTTTCAACTGTCAGGGTGTAGGTCATATGGAAAGGAACTGTCCTACTAAGCCGAACAAAAGAGACTCAGCGTACTTGCAGAAGGCAGTGCTGTTGGCACAAAAGAATGAGGCAGGATTTCAGTTGAACGTAGAGGAAAATGATTTTATGGCACTTATGGATGACATGGAAGATAGAGAGGATATCGATGCGAACTGCATATTCATGGCGAATCTTCAGGAAGCTAAGTATGACACGGATTCTGACACACTTCCTGTTTATGACAGCAATGCACCATCTGAGGTATCAAATTTCAACCCATGTCATAATAATGATATATTTAATATGTCTCCTCATGAGGAACAACATTTTGAGAAGCAAGCATCTAATTATGATAAATATCTGGACACGCCAAGTAGTAGCAATACTCCTTCAGCGACTCCAGATGTGAATCATAATGGAGGCTTCGTTTCACAGCATGCTGTGAATGATGAGGAAACACGTGCTTTATTTGAATCATTATTAAATAATTGTGGTATTGAAATCGAGAAAGTGAAAAAGGTCAATCGCGATGTTAAGGCCGCGAATGTAAAATTGACCGCTGAGCTTGAGAGTTACAAGGAAAATGCTAAAGCTTTTGAGTTTCATAACAAAAGATTGTCTGAATTAGAAACTGGTTATCAAAATTCCGTTTCAAGGGAACAACAATTGCAACTCAAGTTTGATACACTTGATGTTAATTCTTTCAAAAAGATAAAATCTTTAAACGCGAAAATTTCTGATTTACAAAACCAACTTTCTAAACAAAAAACAGCTTATACCAATCTTGAAAAAGAAAGGGATGAGTTGAAAAAGGACTTTGCAAAGAAAGAAGACAAACTTTTGGCCGAAATCGTAGAGTCAGAACACATGATTGCACATTTAGAAGAATTAGTGGTTAAGTTGGGTCAGTCAAGTCAAACAATGAAAATGATTTCAAATCAAACTAATCCGATTTACCATACGAAACATAAAGTGGCTCTTGGTACCAACACCCCCAGTAATCTCAAGAAAGCTCAGCAAGAACAGAATGTTTTGTATAATGGTAGTGTTTTTTACACCAAACATGATCCTCCCGTCGTTCGGGATTCTGTGCAAACGATAGAATATGTCGAAGAGAGCATTTCTAAAATGAAACAAAAGGATTTGAAACCCATTGATTACAACAAATTGAACAAACTTTCGGGAATTACTTTTGTTCCACAAAAAGAACCATATGTGTTTTCCATAAAACGACCATTCTCAAAAATATTTTCTAAGAAAGTAATTGTTTCCAAATCTCTTTCAAAAATGGAACAAATGTCTTCTAACAACACTTTTAATACAAGTGAGACTAGAAACATTCTGGATGACGTTAAAAAGAGAATTCAAGAACTTCAAAATATTGTTGCTTCTAAAACTACAATCGATATTAACAACTGGCATTCCAGTTTTCATATTGAGCAGAAAAAAGTTTTTGAAAACGAAATTACTATCCCACTGAATAACATCAGTGCGAGGGTAATCCATTTTGAAAAAGCTTTCTTAAAAGAAACGGCCGACTTTGTCAAGGACCACAAATCCCTGGTAAACGAAGCTAATGATACTCGTGAAAACATGAATGTTTTGGAAAACCTAAATGATTCTCTCTTCGAAGCTGTTATGACCACTGACATTATGTCCATCATTTTCCAAACATACTCTGTTCAAGACGATGAAAGACTGAGAGCTGAGACCTCCGAAATTGTTTCCAACTATGAAAATGCTCTTATAAAGCTTGAAAAAGAAAATGTGTCATGTTTTAAACAACTTGATCGAAAAAAGGAAGAATGCAAGTATGACAAACTGTCGTATGAGCGTGCTTTCAAGAACATGAAAGAGCAAAATGATCTTTTGAGGGCTCAGCTTGAAAGTCAAAAAAGGAAGGGTGAGGAAACTAAGTTTGCAAAACCATCGACTTCGGAGAAACCAAATGTTCCAAATATGGTTCAAAAACCAAAAATGTCTATTTCACGGTTTGCTCCAAAAGTCGATGAGAAAAAGGATTTGACAAAACCAGTCACTCCAACACCCTTGTCCAAGAAAATTGAAAATGAAAAGATTGTTGATAAAGGAAAAGCGGTTGTCGAAACACCAAAAGTTCTAGCACCTGGCCTTTTTAGGATTAGTCCCACTAGTGCGTCTGCCTCAACATCTAAGACAAATGACAAGTGCATAAAGGCTAATTCTAAAGAATCTAGGGATGCTAAAAAGGACAACAATATAAATCCTAATGTGTGTGCCTTAACTTCTACAGGATTAGACGGCACCTCTAGGAGCAGCAGACTAAAGCCTAGGAGCAATACAATGAACAATAGAGTCTCGCCAGTCTCTAAGAGTAGTTGCAAGAATAAAGTTGAAGAAGTAGAAGAACACCCTAGGAATTTATCGCTTTCTAATAAGAGACATATTTCATCTGAATGTAATGTTGAAAGTATTGGTTCTAATACTGTTTGTTTAATAAGCAAGAAATGTTTAATTAATGATGTTCATGATGAATGTGTTTCTAAGAATGTGAATGGTACGCCTGAACAGAAGAGCGTTTCGAAAGGTCCTAGTGCAAAATCTAGATTTGTTGGAAACCTAATTAAAAGAATTAGGAACACCACTAATAGTCGCACACCTAGGAACTATCTTAAGCATTGTGTTTGGATTCCAACGGGTAGAGAATTTATACTCAAGGATGGCAAATTAGAAATAGTTCAAGCTAAACAAGTAGCAACTGTCCATGAGTGTGATTTTGATTGTACCCCTAACCCCATGGAACCAAATTCAAAACGGTTTCCAAATACAAACTCTTCTGTTATTGGCAGGTTATCGAAATATGTCTTTGGATCGTCGACTCGGGTTGCTCCAAGCACATGACCGGGAATTTAAAGCTACTAATCAATTTCATCTGGAAATTCATGGGAACTGTACGCTTTGGAAATGATCATGTAGCAGCTATCCTGGGTTTTGGAGATCTTCAGTTTGGGAATTTTTTAATCACTCGAGTTTATTACGTCGAAGGGTTGGGACACAACTTGTTTTCAGTTGGGCAGTTTTGTGATGCAGATTTAGAAGTTACATTCAGGAGAAACACGGTTTTTATTAGAAATTTGGTTGGTGATGATCTCTTAACTGGTAATCGGAGTACAAACTTGTATGCTATCGACATCAACCAAATGGCTTCTACATCACCAATTTGTCTCATGACAAGGGCAACCGAAACTAAGTCCTGGCTGTGGCATAGAAGATTATCCCATCTCAATTTCGACACGATCAACAAGTTAGCCAAAGACAACAATGTCACCGGACTTCCTAAGTTCAAATACACCAAGGAACACCTTTGTCCATCATGCGAACAAGGAAAAAGTAAAAGAGCATCATATAAACCCAAAACCGTACCTAGTTCGGAAGCAAGGTTACATATGTTGCACATGGACTTATGTGGCCCAATGAGAGTTGAAAGCATTAATGGGAAGAAGTATATTCTTGTTATTGTTGATGATTACTCAAGATATACTTGAGTAAAGTTTTTGAGATCAAAAGACGAAGCACCAGGCATCATCATCACCTTTCTGAAGCGTATTCAAGTTCTACTTCAAGCTCCAGTAAGGATTATAAGAACAGACAATGGCACAGAATTTACAAACCAGGAGTTAAGAACTTACCTCGAAGATGTTGGAATTACACATCAAACATCAGTTGTTAGAACTCCACAGCAGAATGGGGTAGTTGAAAGAAGAAACCGAACTCTTGTGGAAGCTGCTCGCACAATGCTAATCTATTCTAGTGCACCACTATTCTTATGGGCTGATGTTGTAGCCACTGCTTGTTTCACTCAAAACCGATCCCTAGTACATCCAAGATTCAATAAAACCTCATATGAGCTAGTGAACAACCGTAAACCTGACATCTCTTACCTTCACGTGTTTGGCGCTTTGTGCTATCCGACGAACAACAGAGAAGATCTAGGAAAGTTGAAAGCTAAGGGTGATATTGGAATCTTCATTGGATATTCAGAAAACTCGAGGGCATTCAGGGTGTATAATCGAAGAACTAAAAGGATAATGGAGACGATGAATGTGAAGTTTGACGAGATTTCACAAATGGCTTCTGATAGATACGCTCTAGAACCCGCGCTTAATCCACTGGCTTCTAATCAAACCAGATTAGGACCCGCACCAAATAGTCAGACTTCTGGACACATCAGTTCAGGACTCGTGCCTTATGGAGCTCATTCAACAAACACGGACAAACCTTCAGAACAAGAACTGGAAAATTTCTTCAAGTTAATGTTTGATGAATATTATGGTGGAACTTCGACAAATGCATCTCAACAACATTCCGCTGCACCCGCTCAAAATCAACCACCACCACCACTGGATGCATCTACAACAATCGAAGCTGAAGCACCAACTACATCAACATCATCTACATCTACTCAAGCCACTCCAGTACTTGAAACTGAACTACCAAGAGTTGATGAGCAAAATCAAAACACAAATTTTCAAGAAGAACCAACAAATAATTCAAACGATGTTGCGTTAGAAGAAGGAGAAGAAGTATTTGAAAACCGGTTTGCAACAAACTCTGCTGAATCTTCTTCAAGGTTACATGAACCGTCTAACACACATACGTTAAACCCAAGGTACCCTTCTACGTTTCAATGGACAAAAGACCATCCAATAGAACAAGTTATTGGTGAACCTTCAAAGCCAGTTCAGACGAGGAGACAACTTGCCACCGATCTCGAATTGTGCATTTATATTTGCTCAATCAGCCTCAAAGAACCAAAGAACATTCGGGAAGCAATGGCAGAATACCCTTGGATAGAAGCGACGCAGGATGAACTTCTTCAATACCTGTTACATGATAGTTGGGAACTTGTTGAACGACCACTTGATAAACGCGTTCTTGATCTCAAGTGGTTGTGGAAGAACAAACTGGATGAGGAAATGATTGTAATTCGTAACAAAGTTCGTCTCGTGGCTAAAGGATATCCACAAGAAGAAGGGATAGATTTCGAAGAATCATTCGCGCCTGTAGCTAGACTTGAAGCAGTCTGGATTTTCTTAGCCTATGCAGCTCACAAAAACATCACAGTCTATCAGATGGACATTAAGATAGCTTTCTTGAATGGAAATCTGAAAGAAGAAGTGTATGTGAGTCAGCCAGAGGGATTCATCGACAAAGATCATCCAGACTACGTCTACAAGCTTAAGAAAGCCATCTATGGTTTAAAACAAGCTCCAAGAGCGTGGTATGACGAACTATCATCTTTCTTGCTCAAAAACAATTTCACAAAAGGAACGGTTGATGACACCTTGTTTATCAAAAAATTCAAAGATGACATTTTGATCGTTCAAATTTACGTGGACGACATAATTTTTGGATCAACCAATCCTAACCATTCAAAACATTTTGAAAATCTCATAAAAAGCAAATTTGAAATGTCCATGATGGGAGAACTAAAATTCTTTCTTGGTTTACAAATACATCAATCCCCTCGTGGTATTTTTATCAATCAAGCTAAATATACAATAGAGATTTTGAAAAAACATGGAATGGAAAATTGTGATTCTGTTGCTACTCCAATGGTCACTTCACCAAAAATTGATGTTGATTTGTTTGGGAAACCCGTCGATCCAAAAAAATATCGGAGCATGATCGGTTCTCTCATGTACTTAACTGCTAGTCGACCTGATATTCAATTTGCTGTTTGTTTGTTAGCACGGTTTCAGGCAAAGCCTATCGAACTTTACCTCAAAGAGGTTAAAAGGATCTTTCGGTACCTACGAAGAACCATTAACATAGGACTTTGGTATCCGAAGGATTCGGGGTTTAATCTAACAGCCTTTTCAGAAGCCGACCATGCAGGAGATCAAGTTACAGCAAAAAGTACATCAGGTGGAGCACAATTTTTGGGTGAAAAGCTAGTAAGCTGGTCGTCAAAGAAACAGGATTGTACTACGCTATCAACCGCCGAAGCCGAGTATGTGTCACTATCTGCGTGTTGTGCCCAAGTTCTTTAGATGTGGACACAGCTCACAGATTATGGCTTTACTTTTGACAAAATAGCTATGTATTGTGACTCAAAAAGTGCCGTAGCCATATTGTGCAATCCCGTACATCACTCTAAGACGAAGCATATCAAAGTCCGCTACCATTTCATCAAAGAACACGTGGAAGAGGGTATTGTTGAATTATTTTTCGTTAAGACTGATTACCAACTCGCCGATCTATTTACTAAAGCCCTTCCAAAAGAAAGGTTTGACTATTTAGTTCGACGAATTGGCATGCGAAGCCTAACTCCTGAGGAGCTAGAACGTCTTCTCGAATCTTCTTGAAAATGTTTTCAAAATTGCTTTGCTGTAAATATTTTTGAAAAAACAAAATACAAAATTTGAAAAACCATCAAAAACAAAATACAAAAATATAAAATTTCAAAAAATACGAAAACAATATAAAATCAAAAAATCCAAAAATATTCTTCTCACGACATGTCTCTCGTATAAATCAATATTCTGTACGTTTCTAGAAATGTCATTCAACAATGATACGGACATGTACAGATGCTTGAGCGGGAGTTCTTTTTATTGTTTTTCTAAAACATGTCGTTTCTCCAAACTTTCTTCACAATGGCTTTCGTATACCTCAGTACGAAACCCGTACTTAAACGATGACTTCTGATTATTTTCAAATCAAGGACTCGTACGTTCAAGGACGAACTCTTTTTCAAAAAGTTCGAGTCTAAACAAACGAAAAAGACTTCAAACAAAAACTCGTTTTCAAACAGAATTTTTGAGCACTTTTTCAATATTGTTCAAAAGATTTCTCAAAATCTTTCAAATGAGTGCTCAAGATAACTCCCTCTAAACCCTTAATTGATTTTCAAATGTGCTATCATTAAGGGGGAGTACAAAAACAAAATTGTTCCGAATTCTTGCTAAATGAAATCTGTCTTTCTCTCCAAAAGCTTTTTCTTAATCAGTTGATATAAAAAATATCACGATATGCTATTTTTGAGGGGGAGAAGACATGATTAAAATGTGATCAAAGATGTTTAAAGCTTGTGACTAAATCTCAAAAGAGCTAGACTCAGAATGTACCAATGAATTGACGAAGCTTAAAATGTCAGTAATCGAAAAGACTTGTCCTGGACGGGTAATAATTTCAAGCTAGTCTAACTAGTGATGTAAGCGTGTCTCGAATAGGACTTGTCTGAGTAGAATGTACCGTATCGAGAGACTTTCTTTGGACTTGACTAGGACGGGTAATAATTTCAAGCTAGTCTAACTAGTGATGTAAACGTGTCTCGAATCGGTCATGTTCACTGAAAGCGGATCAATTCAAAAAGTGCAAACTCCTCACGCATGTGCAAATCTCTTAAAAATTCATGAGCACATGTGAAGGGGGAGTCCTTCGAAAGAAACAAAAAAACTCTCAAAGTGTCAACAAAAATGTGTTTATATTCATAAACACTTTGAGAGATTTTCAATCAAAGGTTTCATGGAAATTATAGGATTCATGGAGTTATAAGGTGACTAAGGTTAGGGAAAACCGTCCTATGATCCGCCAGAGCCGGAGGGATCTACCCAAGGACAATTCCAATAGATTAGAATTAGAAGTCCTTAGGTATGATTGAAAAAAGGAAGAAAATGAGAAAGGAAAAAGAATGGGTTGAAGAATTAAAAAGAAAAGTTATAAAAAAGGGTGAAAAGAATTAGCCCTCCATATGTTCAACCTTAGGGCAGACACCGGGTTCAATTCATATGCTACTGGTTGTTACTAAGGTGACACCGGTATTGAAGATAAAGACGTCATGGACCCAGTGACGCACTGCACTAAACCTTCTAGCCACTCAAGTTCTCTTAAAAGAGCTTGTTTCATTCTCACGGGGAACCGGCATAATCTATCGACCTGTCTCTTAGAGATGGTTGATATTGAAGCAGGAGACCTCTCCCTAATCTCCGCATAGGAAACCAAATGTGCACTTATCGAGTCTAGAGCCCCGAGATTCATCAAAAGATCTCATAGGAACACATGATATCTCTACACTGGTTGTTCATCATTAAGGACACCAGATGTAAACCTAAGAGTCCTTCGCAGATCTTAGAAATCTGCCGAGAACGTTTATGAGAGAATTTACTTATGTAGTTTCTCAATGATGGAACGGAAATTCCTGCCAGGGTCAACATCAAGCAGCCCTGACAGCAGGTCACTTCGGTAATTCTTTATGGGTTACGCTTAGTGTTCGCGGTGGTTTCAAACGGTCTACAGTCGTGGAGTGATCCCCAGCGACTCACCCAGTCATTGAGCTACTTAGTAGGTCTCGTAAGCTCTTTCGGGAGTATCTGATATAGGAACGGCCATGGTAAGGGTTAGAAGGAGTCTTCACACTATGCTTTTGACGATCTCTAATTCCTTATCTGTAAGTACCGGTTGTTTATTGCTAACTGTTTACCTGCAGCTATACATCATCTCCATGGCGAAAGATTCCACATGCTCATACATGCATCACAAAGTCAAAGGAAAGTTCTCATAAAGATCAAAGGATAGCAACAGTCAAAGAAAGATTCTACGCCAAAAAGAAGAATCTACAAAGTAAAGTGACAAAGATCAAAGTGAAAGAACGGAAACAACAAATGCATGTATCACAAAGACTTAAGACGTATGAGCATGTTGGAATGGCAGACAACCACCACAAACACAGAAGTGACGAAAGGCAGATGACATCATTGGATCACTTCATCAACAATGAACAAGGAACAATGAACAATGTACACTGACTCATCTAGTGATTCTTAAAAGACGTCAAGAGCTACGAATGTTATAGTATAAAGACAAAGATGATGACGTCGCGCAACCTTCAATGACCAACACTTAGGGGGAGATTGTTAGGATCATATTTTATTTATAAAAAGTGTCGGTCATTAACGTGTAGTTATAGGTTGCTTTAGAATATCATTATGATGAAGTTTATGTGTATTATTCATGTTTTGTAAAAGTCTAAGGGTCATTAGTGTAATAATGTAAAAGATTAGAGAAGCCCTAGACTATGAGTATAAATACTCTTGTAAACCTCATTTGTGAGGTTGGTTCTCTTAGTGATTCATTTAGTATTAACAAAGGTATTATTCCACACACTAGAGTTCCCACTCACTCTCTCTCTCTCTACTTACTTTCTCTCTCTAGGTTTAGGCTTGATTCAATAGTGATTTAGGTTGTTCTATGGTCCTACAGGCTTGTATAGTGTCTGGATAGCTTTAAAGTGTTTAAACTTGTATGTATTATCTTTAGTTATTCAGATAGGTTGAAGGGTTCAATACATAGAACACCATAGGTCTCGAATATTTGTAATGTGTAATGTACTAAAATAGAAATTCAATATTCAAGATATTTTCGTTTATGCATAAGTTTTGTTTTAGTGTTTAATCTCATGTAAAGAAATTCAACTAATTTTGGGAGGATTGTTGAATATCTAGTGCAATTCAGGGTTCAGGTTATACATGAAAATGGGTTTGGAGGTATCGAGTGTATACACATCAAGTCACAGAACCTCCCCTAACTCAAATAGTGGTGTCGTAGAAATCAGGTAGCTCTGGAAAATTAAGTGAGTTATACTCTTTAGTGAGTAGAGTATGAACGACTTCATCAGGCTTATGAGTTCAACGAGTTATACTCTTTAGTAAGTAGTCTCATCAGAGGGTTAACCCTTAAGTGAGAAACTCATCAATGAGAGAAGTCATCAGGGAGCAAGCTCGTTCAGTGAGCAAGCTGAGCGAGCTTGCTCGCTAGAACTGATTTCCTAGTAACTTTTATCGGACTTGACCTATTCAAGGACAGCTTTAACTGCGTCTTATTTATCATATTTAATGGGTTGTGTAACCATTATTGCTATAATGGAGGAACATTATGAGGAGATTAATTAAACGATTAATTCTCATAATTCAATTGGATGAGTTTCCTCTCTAAATAAGAGAAACAAACATGCATGGGAAAATATGTGAAAACCTCGACACACATAAGTGAATGGGTTCTTGTATTTGTTTCAAAATCTAGAACATAAACACTCTGAATCTTTTATGTAATAAAAGAATTACATCATTTCGGAGTGTTTTTGCAAATCCCTTCTCATTAAAAAAACAATTGGACCAATAACATAGCTCAATTTTGCCACGTAAGCGAAATCGAGCAACGTGATTGGTCAATAAAAAGTCAAAATTAAATTGATTTTGGTCAAACTTTAAAAAAATTGGTGGAGAATTTGATTGTGGGAAAAAAAACACATGAAAATATAGGTGTCAAATTTAAGAAAATAAAAACTTAAAAAAAGATGAGGTAATTAATAAAACATTAGTGGTTGTATTTTAAATATACTATCTGGAGTTAAGTGTAAAATTATAAATCTCCATGTTTTTTAATAACTTTAGATAATAAATAAATAACCCCTTACACTTTATACCCTCTACACTTTATAATATAAACTTTGTTTACAATTACATGAGTATTAGTACTGACTTGAGACTTTCATCCATTAAACTTACAAAATTTTATAAATATACGAATTAGGTTTAATATAAGTTAAATATTTTTAAAATAAATATTAGTTTTAAACTTTCATCTATTAAAATATTTTTTTACTATGTCGTTAAATAAAGACTCATGTTATCCTATTTAAAAGTTTAATCTATGGGCACATGAATTTGAATATTAAATAAGACTAAATTATTATTAACGGTAATATAAATATCAACGACTAATGTAATTATTATTTAAAGTTTATATATGGATATCCTGAAAACATTTTTAAAAAACTTTACAGAGTATATTTTAACTTCATCAGCTCATTATGTGCTACTAAACTCGCATATTTCGTACAACATGATACCAATTGTTAAAAGTTAAACAACAACATCGACCATAACATCTATGTCTGCTAAATAAAAGTTTATATACGTATATATTTTAACTTATAACAACGACAACGCTCGTGCTACTAAACTCGCACATTTTGTATAACATGATATCAAATATACGCGATTGTACTTATAACAACGACTCATGTAATTATTATTTAAATTTTATATACGGATATCCGGAAAAAACATTTTTAAAAAACTTTACGGAACAGTAGATTATTAAGTGGGTAAAATCAAACTTAGGTTTATAATTTATAGGTTAAGATTTGATATTAATGACTTAAAGTAGCTGTGATCTTAATGAGACTGTTGTTAGATTTCAGAACACATCTTTTTTAAATTTAAGATTTTGAATTTAAATTAAGCTGAACTGAATTTGGTGCATCATATATATGTGAATTGATGTTTGACGATTAATTTGAAAACCCTAATTTGTTGTTGGAAATTTTGAATTTTGGATTTTAATTAATGTGTTTTACTGATCATTTCGATACTTTAATAATATTTGAGAAGCCAGAACTAATGGGCATCGAATAAGACACTAAATGTTGATTTAAGTTGTGGATTATAAACAAAAGGTTCAAATTTCTAAAGTCAAAATTATTGATCACATTTGATCTAATTCTTTGTTTAAATCTTGAATATTTATTAAGTTCTAAGTTTGATTAGGTTATGGAGATTGGATTGTTTTAATGTTTTTTTTAGATGATAATTCATCTATTTTGAGGTCATTTGTAAAAGGGTGGGTTTTAATATTTTATTAATGTTCCTTACGTTAATTTTGGACTTTATATAGACCGGTAGTAAACGATGAGTTAAATGTAGGTTTTAACTTGGAATACTGATGTGTGGGCTATGGGATTGGAGCTACATCTTTGTACGGTTATACCAGTTACATCCTTCTTCCTAATGGAGAGGCATTTGGGAAAGGCACCAGAGCACGTGAAACGACATTCAACATCGAGCAAAATAAGTTTAAATGATCTATGTTATAATGTTAAACATGTAAAACGAGAATCATATATTGCAATATCTAACAAATAGGGCTTGGAATTTAATTTTTTTGTGTTTTTTTTATCGATAGAGGCTGTCATTGCAAAATGATGGTTACGTTGGGATAAGTCGAAAGATGTTCCGCCAAAGATACTTCTACAAAAGAATACATAAAGCCTTACATTTTACTTGAAGTTGCATTCTCGATGTATCTTAAGTGAAGTGTGAAGTTCAGTATAGTTTGTAAAACTAAATTTAATTTCAAGAGGTGTTATTAGTGAGTTTTTGGAAGTATAATTAATATTTTTCATATACTGATATTACAATTTTTAAAATTTTAACATCCACACTGTAGGCATACGTTAGTTTTATTAGGTCCATTCTGATATGGTCTAAAAAGTTGTACATGTCAATACTGAATCGAGCATAATTTTTTATGTAAATATTTGTAAATGATAGTTTAACTTTCCCGACCTGTTTCATAATGGTCAACTTTATTGGTGCTATTGCTACACTTTCAACTTACAATAGTTCAACATATTATACATACGTGATATAATAGTCCACAATATAACTAACAACATAATATAGTATTATCAAAAGCTTCGATATCTGTTCTTGTTTAAGAAATTAAAATAGAGACTCAATTTATGGGTGGTGATTAACAAAATGGCAGCAAGGCAATTTATACAAATCACCATTAGCGAATAAGACCTTATCACTCTATGTCACGAGTCATCAACACTCCGCTTCTATTCATTTCAGTAAAAAACTTATTTCTAAAACTATTAGTTATACAAGAACCCAAACATAACAACTTTAACAGACTAACAAATAATTGACAGAGAGATCATCAAATGAACCTCACGACTTTAAAAAAGTTATAATCAAATAATATGTACATTTTGTAATGGTATCATCAAAATGCAAATCGTGTTATGCTATTTGTTTACATCAATAAAAAAAACTAACGTGTAAAAAAAAGAAGATACAAGGGTGAAAATAGAAGATTCATAAGTAGTAGATCGTAATAATTTTGTATCAAGTCTTTAGATGCGTCATTGATATACAATTAAAAAAAAAAAAAAAAAAAAAAAAAAAAAAAAAAAAAGGACAATAACATCTAAAGTAAATATGATCCATCTAAAAGTGTCATGTGTTATATTAGATGAATAAATGTAAAGTTCAATACATTTTAAGACAATATATTCGGTATTAAATACATGATAAAAGTTTTATTTCAAAACCCCGTGCGTGCACGGGTATTATAACTAGTTATACTAAAGAGATATTTGTGTAACTCTGATAAGTAAGTTTATTATATTTTTAGATGATTTCCTTTTCTTTATCCAACTGATGTTATAAACCTCAACATTAGTTAATTCATATTATCTGTTAAGGTGTCGACATATTTGTTAATTTATTACTATTAATATATGTAATCTAGATCTATCGCGAATGACGATTGCATAAATATATATATTTTACGCATAGATATTCATATATACCTAGTATTAGTTGTCTTACGTAATTTATAGAACTAAAGTAAAGAGAGAAGACTAGAAAGTAGAAACAAGATTGTTATACACTACAAGTACAACAAACAAAAGAAACAAAGTCTCTAGAATAGAAAAGAAAAAGTGAGTTCTTTACATAAAGAGAAGCTTAAAAAAAAAGTTTGTGACTTAAGTTTCTACGTGTTCCATGCATGTTAAAATAAATAAATAAATTCAATTATCCTTTCATTTTTAGCATTAAAATTTTGCTTAAGAGCATTAGGTACCGTTGAGCCGTCAGGCACGTGCCGTGGGAAAAAATTGCTGCCACGTCAACAAAAAGCTCCACGGCACCACATTTCAGGGGTATCCGTTGGCACCAAAATTTCTGGTGCCGTCGGCTAATTTTTTTTTTCTTTTACTTAAATTAAAAAATATACAATATAAACTAAATAAACTTCATTAATATTAAAAACAAACATTACATATAAAAAAAACACACACTACGTTAAAAGAAAAAAAAATACAAACTAATTATTCAAGTTCTATAAATGCTCAACAAGGTCTTGTCGAAGGTCGTCGTGAACTTTTCGATCTCGAATTGAAGTTCTTTATTTTTTCTAATATGTAAATCACATCTTTCGATCCAAGTTTCTGGCATGTTCGGGTGTGGATCGACGAATGTGTCTCTTAAATTCACTTCGAATCCTTCGTCTTCCAATATCATGTTGTGTAACATTATACAACAATACATGATTAGTTTCAAAGTGTTGACTTGCAAAGCACGTGCGGGTTATCGTATAATCCCCCACCGACCTTGTAGGACTCCGAAAGCTCGTTCAATATCTTTTTTAGCATTTTCTTGAACCCTTTTGAAGTTCAATATCTTTTCTGACCTTGCAACAGTAAACGTTTTCACAAACACGGACCATGTTGGATAAATGCCATCGGCTAAATAGTAACATTTGTTATATGTATGTCCGTTTACTTCAAACGGACATTCTGGAGCTAAACCGGCAAGTTCATCATCAAATAC
This sequence comes from Artemisia argyi, assembly GCA_030686995.1. Taxonomy (NCBI): domain Eukaryota; kingdom Viridiplantae; phylum Streptophyta; class Magnoliopsida; order Asterales; family Asteraceae; genus Artemisia; species Artemisia argyi. The sequence continues at coordinate 90,040,190 of CM060698.1, read as the reverse complement.
AGGGGAACCATATAACACATTAAGATCATTATTTGCACCTGGAACCCCAAAATATGCATGCCAAATCCATATTCTTTGATCTGCAACCGCTTCCAACATAATAGTTGGGTATTTATGATCACGTCTTTTGAATTGAGCTTGTAAAGCCTTTGGACAATTTTTCCAATCCCAATGCATACAATCTATACTCCCGAGCATTCCCGGGAGGTGATGTTTTTCTTCATGTAATGCATATATTTTTTCAATGTCATCTGAATTGGGCTTTCTAAGATACTTTTCATTGTACAAAACATGTATGCATTTAGTAAAGTACTCTAAACATTGTCGTGAACAACGTTCACCAATTTGCAAGTACTCATCAAATGCATCAGGAGCATTGTCGTACGCCAATTGGCGTATGGCGGATGTGCACTTCAAAACAGCACCAATACTTAAACGACCGGTAGCATCGTAGCGTTGGAAGTGTGTTTGAAGTATCGAGTAATAAGGGGTATTAATAAGTTTTTTTTTTTTTTTTTTTTTTTTTTTTTTGAAAACATCACAAACGGCTATATAGCCGTTGGGTACCTTGGGCAAAATTCAAAAAAACAATGAAACACAAACGGTCCAAAAAAAAATTAAAAAAAAATAAAAAAAAAAAAAGCGACGGCGTGGAGCCATGGCTGCGGCGCGAGCACCGACGGCGCCACCACTGGTACGGTGCGCCGTCGGTTTTTTCTGGCTGGTGGAATGGCGCCAAGCGAAAACGCTACGGTACCCCTTGCTCTAAGGCCGTGGAAACTCACGAATGGCCCTGCATGTGATCGATCCATTCATTACGTTCGAATTTATACATGAATGAAATATATAACGAAAAAAGAAAAGAAAAAAGAAACGAAGGTCGTGGATTGTGTAAGAGCTAACTTTTATCATTTTGATTAGCCGTGTTCTAAAATTTCTATTCAGGAATTTAGCGTTCTAAAATGATCATTTAAGAATCTATCTATAATACTATAAGATTCAGTCCCTAAATTTAATGTGGAGTTATGATGATAGAGTTTGTAGAGTTAGAAACAAGTTAGAGTCGTTTAGTAGTTGCATAGAGTACAAGATAGCTATTGCTCGGAATTCAATGCAGCCTCATAATAACTATACAATCATGAAAGGAGATGAAGTGCAAGGGTTGCCCGAATTGATCACATAGAATTTAGTATAGAATTAAAAGTCGGTTAGATGAAGTGCAAGGGTTGCGAAAGGTTGCAAGAATAATTAATGATTTAACCTAATTCATGCCTATATAAACCGGCCAAAATCACATTTAGTATGTACATTTGAAGATGATTCACACATCTTTTAGATCTTTGATTGTTGGTAGCGGTATGTAAATTCTCTTTTGCAACATTTTGGAGATGATTCACACATCTTTTAGATCTTTGTAATTAACTTGGTCTTCTTTTTTTCTTAATTTTGTTATCATACGCAGGTACCATGAAAATCACACAAGATCATGCATGCTTAGATAAATGGAACCAAAGATTGTGACACCAACTGTTTTCTTTGTTTCTTACATATTTAGGTGATTGTTATAGATAAGCATATATATAGATATAGATATATGAATTATGTTAATGCATTTTCATATACAAGTAATTCATGTGCGTTTTCTATTGATGTAGCTCACATGTGCGAATTGATTCAAGAAAATGTGTACGAGCATGTATGTAAAGCAATATTTAAATTGTTAAATGATACTTTTTAGCGCGATTAGTTTATGTAAGTAGTTGGTTTCGAATGCTCTTTGAGAAATATTAGAATGAATTTATCGTGTGCAATTGAATTATTATTGAAAAGAAGAAGGTCGCGCATCGAAAAGTGTTTTCTTTTTCTATATGTAGAATCGTTCGTGAGAAACCAATATTTACGCCAATTAAATGAGTTTGCATAATAGCAAAATACGACATATTAAAAATATCACATTGAGTAATGAATATAAAGGAAAAAATACATAATTTTGACTTAAATCCGTTTGTAAATTATAATATCAGATAAAAAAGTTGAGTTTTAAACATAATCAAAAGTTCAAACTTTTATCGAAAACAAAACCAGTGCATTTAATGTGAAGTATATACAACATCGAGATGGAAGTGCAAGGCTTGCCAGAATTTATCACATGATATTTAATAATTAGTATACAACTAAAATTCGGTTATGGAATGAGATGAAGTTGAAAAGGTTGAAAGAATAATTGATGATTTAACCTAATGCAATATATATAGATATATGTATTTTGTTAATGCATTTTTGTATAAAAGTAATTTATGTGTGTTTTCTATTGATGTTGCTCACATGTGCGAATTGATTAAATAAAATGTGCACGAGCATGTATGTAAAGCAACATTTAAATGGTTAAATGATACTTGGTTATGATGATAGAGTTTGTAGAGTTAGAAACAAGTTGGAGTCATTTAGTAGTTGCATAGAGTACAAGATAGTTATTGCTCGGAATTCAATGCAACCTCATAATAACTATACAATTATGAAAGGAGATGAAGTGCAAGGGTTGCCAATTGATCAAATAGCATTTAGTATAGAATTAAAAGTCGGTTAGATGAAGTGCAAGGTTTTCGAAAGGTTGCAAGAATAATTAATGATTTAACCTAATTCATGCCTATATAAACCCACTAAAATCACATTTAGTATGTACATTTGAAGATGATTCACACATCTTTTAGATCTTTGATTGTTGGTAGCGGTATGTAAATTCTCTTTTGCAACATTTTGGAGATGATTCACACATCTTTTAGATCTTTGTAATTAACTTGGTCTTCTTTTTTTCTTAATTTAGTTATCATACGCAGGTACCATGAAAATCACACAAGATCATGCATGCTTAGATAAATGGAACCAAAGATTGTGACACCAACAGTTTTCTTTGTTTCTTACATATTTAGGTGATTGTTATAGATAAGCATATATATAGATATAGATATACGTATTATGTTAATGCATTTTAATATACAAGTAATTTATGTGCGTTTTCTATTGATGTAGCTCACATGTACGAATTGATTCAACAAAATGTGTACGAGCATGTATGTAAAGCAACATTTAAATGTTTAAATGATACTTTTTAGCGCGATTAGTTTATGTAAGTAGTTGCTTTCGAATGCTCTTTGAGAAATATTAGAATGAATTTATCGAGTGCAATTGAATTATTATTGAAAAGAAGAAGGTCGCGCATCGCAAAGTGTTTTCTTTTTCTATATGCAGAATCGTTAGTGAGAAACCAATATTTACGCCAATTAAATGAGTTTGCATAATAGCAAAATACGGCATATTAAAAATATCACATTGAGTAATGAATAGAAAGGGAAAAAATACATAATTTTGACTTAAATCCGTTTGTAAATTATAATATCAGATAAAAAAGTTGAGTTTTAAACATAAGCAAAAGTTCAAACTTTTATCGAAAAACAAAACCGGTGCATTTAATGTGAAATATATACAACATCAAGATGGAAGTGCAAGGCTTGCCGGAATTTATTACATAATATTTAGTAATTAGTAAACAATTAAAAGTCGGTTATGGATTGAGATGAAGTTGAAAAGGTTGTAAGAATAATTGATGATTTAACCTAATGCAATATATATAGATATATGTATTTTTTTAATGCATTTTCATATAAAAGTAATTTATGTGTGTTTTCTATTGATGTAGCTCACATGTGTGAATTGATTAAAGAAAATGTGCACGAGCATGTATGTAAAGCAACATTTAAATGGTTAAATGATACCTTTTAGCATGATTAATTTATGTAAGCATGCAACTTGAATAATGAATATAAAAGAAAAAGTATATAATTTTTGCTCAAACCCATTTGTAAATTAAAAAAATTAAGTTTAAGACATAATAGTGGAGTTCAAAGGTTTTCGGTTTAATAGTGTGTTAATTAACATTCATTTAATTGGCTATTTAAAATTGAGTTTATTAATAAAATTAATTAATATTAGTTAGACTTCAATGTTAATTTTTAATAAAATTAGTTGTACAATAAAATGAGATAAAGCTAAAAATATTTGTAACGATTTTTATACAGTTTATGTGACATTATTATATATACATTATTACACAAACTTTAACTTACAAACTTAATAAAAAAAAATATTTAACGCACATTAAACTATGACCAATTAGATAGACCCCGTGTGCTTCATATTACCATGCAAAAACTATCTAATAGACAAGCATTGTAGTGCTAAGTAATAGACCAAAATAAACAAAGCCATTTTTTTATCAAGAAAATAAGTAATATGTCAAAAGAAACAAAGCCAACACAACTTAATAACCAAAAGCCCATATATAGAATACAATACTACAAAACCAAAACAACATCAAACACTTTTAATAAATTTTTATACAAGAAAGTTAAAACATTTCATACAATATACTAAACAATAATTAAGTATACACTCGCCAATATACAAAAAGAATACACGATTAACAATTAGATCCTTAGCCCGTGCGTAGCACGGGTTCTGCCTGCCTCGTAATACTATAAGATTCAGTCCCTAAATTTAATGTGGAGTTATGATGATAGAGTTTTAGAGTTGGAAATAAGTTGGAGTCGTTTAGTAGTTGCATAGAGTACAAGATAGCTAATGCTCGGAATTCAATGCAGCCTCATAATATCTATACAATCGTGAAAGGAGGTGAAGTGCAAGGGTTGCCCGAGTTGATCACCATAGCATTTAGTATAGAATTAAAAGTTGGTTAGATGAAGTGCAAGGATTGCGAAAAGTTGCAAGAATAATTAATGATTTAACCTAATTCATGCCTATATAAACCGGCCAAAATCACATTTAGTATGTACATTTGAAAATGATTCACACATCTTTTAGATATTTGATTGTTGGTAGCGGTATATAAATTATCTTTTGCAACATTTTGGAGATGATTCACACATCTTTTAGATCTTTGTAATTAACTTGGTCTTCTTATTTTCTTAATTTAGTTATCATATGCAGGTACTATGAAAATCACACAAGATCATGCATGCTCAGATAAATGAAACCATATATTGGGATACCAACTATTTTCTTTGTTTCTTACATATTTAGGTGATTGTTATAGATAAGCATATATATATTTATATATAGATAGATATATGTATTATTTTAATACATTTTCATATACAAGTAATTTATGTGCGTTTTCTATTGATGTAGCTCACATGTGCGAATTGTTTCAAGAAAATGTGCACGAGCATGTATGTAAAGCAACATTTAAATGGTTAATGATACTTTTTAGCGTGATTAGTTTATTTAAGTAGTTGCTTTCTAATGCTCTTTGGGAAATATTAGAATAAATTTATCGCTGCAATTGAATTATTATTGAAAAGAAGAAGGTTGCGCATCGCAAAGTGTTTTCTTTTATCTATATGTAGAATCATTAGCAATGTTGCAAAAATCGTGAATCGGTAGTCGGGCGGTCGACCACTCTGCAGCCTGTAATCGGTCAAGGCAGTGATTAATCGGTGATTAATCGGTTTGGCATTTCCTGCCTGTTTTGGGAATTTCTAGAGAGCAAATTAAAGATCTTAACTGATTCCAAGCCTTCTATGTTTACAAACCTCAATAAAAGGCTTCAATTCTGATTATGAGGCCCATTGTACGTTATAAGTGAAATAAACGATCCCCAAATTAAGTAAAATGCCTAAATTTCTATTTTTTTTTAATTGACCGATTCGGCCGATTTTTGGCCGATTCGACCGATTTTTGGCCGATTCGGCCGATTTTTGACCCATTTTTTCTGATTTTTTTGCCTTGGTCGATTTTTTCACCGATTTTCAAAAATCGACAAGGTGCATCACCGATTAGCGATTAATCGGCCGATTCGGCCGATTTTTGCAACATTGATCATTAGTGAGAAACCAATATTTACGTTAATTAAATGAGTTTGCCATAATAGCAAAATACGACATATTAAAAATATCACATTGAGTAATGAATAGAAAGGAAAAAATGCATAATTTTAACTTAAATCCGTTTTTAAATTATAATATCAAATAAAAAAGTTGAGTTTTAAACATAAGCAAAAGTTCAAACTTTTATCGAAAAACAAAACCGGTGCATTTAATGTGAAGTATATACAACATCGAGATGGAAGTGCAAGACTTGCCGGAATTTATCACATGATATTTAGTAATTAGTATACAATTAAAAGTCGGTTATGAATTGAGATGAAGTTGAAAAAGTTGCAAGAATAATTGATGATTTAACCTAATGCAATATATATATATATATATATATATATATATATATATATATATATATATATATATATATATACAAGTAATTTATGTGTGTTTTCTATTGATGTAGCTCACATGTGCGAATTGATTAAAGAAAATGTGCACGAGCATGCATGTAAAGCAACATTTAAATGGTTAAATGATACTTTTAAGCATGATTAGTTCTTTTTATTTTATTTTTTTATTATTTTTTTTGGCAACATGGGTTTCCGACTCGACATTGCGAGCTGACTAATCCCACAGCGACTACCCTTAAGCATGATTGGTTTATATAAGCATGCAACTTGAATAATGAATATAAAAAGAAAAAGTATATAATTTTTGCTCAAACCCATTTGTAAATTAAAAAAAAAAAGTAAGTTTAAGACATAATAGTGGAGTCCAAAGGTTTTAGGAATTATTAATTGTGTGTTAATTAATATTCATTTAGTTAGCTATTTAGAATTGAGTTTATTGATAAAATTTATTAATATTAGTTATAATTCAATGTTAATTTTCAATGAATTTAGTTGTACAATAAAATTAGATGGAGCTAAAAAGGTTTGTAACGATTTTTATACAGTTTATATGGCATTATTATACATACATTATTACACAAACTTAATAACAAAAATATTTAACGCACATTAAACTATAACCAATTAGATAGACCCCGTGTGCTTTATATTACCATGCAAAAATCATCTAATAGACAAGTATTGTAGGGCTAAGTAATAGAACAAAAGAAACAAAGCCATTTTTTATCATGCAAATAAGTAATAGGCCAAAAGAAACAAAGACATCACAACTTAATAGCCAAAAGCCCATATATAGAATACAACACCGCAAAACCAAAACAACATCAAACACTTTTAAATTTTTATACAAGAAAGTTAAAACATTTCATACAACATACTAAACAATAATTAAGTATACTCTCGCCAATATACAGAAAAAATACATGATTAACAATTAGATTCTTAGCTCGTGCGTAGCACGGGTTCTGCCTGCCTCGTGTTCCTTTATAGTTTTGATATGCAGTTATGTTATTTTTGAAAGACGATGATGCATTCGAAGTAACCAAGTCAAAACTCTAGAATGATACTAGAGGTTTAAGAGAACAAAATCACACGTTTTGAAATCTGATTGAGCTTGGGTCAGACCCATTCGAGCCACTGAGAGCTCAATTTTTTCAACATGATTGTGCTAGTACTGTACATCTAAATGATCCAGTAAAGTCCAGGTTACATATCTTTCGTGACTTCAATTAATGATATCATGAAGTTATGTTGTTGTATGTTATTACTAAATAAGCAAAGATGAATAGAGTTTTCAAAGTTTGGATTCATCAACGAATTTTTTAAGCTGGGAGGTATACTCCGAAATTCCGAATCACGATCTACATATTAATAAAGTTCATGCATAACGAAATGAATCAACTGAAATTTTTATTTGCTATTGCTCTAAATTTCCAATAAAGGTATAGTGTTTGATGTCAAACTTGATTTAATTACTATAACTTTATCCAAATCATAGTAAATATATTCTTTGAATTAATAAAAGAAAGAAGATAAACTTTACTATCGTACGTCATGATCCAAGTTGGCAAAAAGTTCACTAAAGGTCTAAAGTAATGCACAAAGCATATAATTAATTCGTCCATGTCATATTCGCAGGGCCCTCCAACCCGCTAAAACTTCACTATATAAACCATTTGATTTGGTTGCAAGAGTATCAAACAAACATAGTTCGACCAACAGAATCTAGACACGTAAACATGCCTGGAGTAAAAACCAAATCCCCTGTAGCTGGTCTGAGCTATGAAAGTTTAGCCAATATGATTTTTGAGTTTGTTGAAGAGAGTGAACTCTCATCAGGAACTTCATGCAATTCGGGTGATAGCTATGACAACAATTGTGACTTTGAAGGCGATGAAAATCTGAGTGATCCGGAGGAACACAGATTGTTCTGGGAATCTCAAGAACAACTTCTCATGGTAAATATTTTTTTATCAATTAAAATGTTATCCCATCTAAGCAGAAATAATAAATTGTTGGTTTTGCTTGTTGACCCCGGGTTTTTGGTTTTTTTTTTTTTTTTTTTTCGTTTTTGCAGGAGAATTTGTATAGAACTAGTTCATTCGAGTCAAAAGTTAGGCAGGCAACTAAAGAGATAGTTAAGGAGATGAAAATGGTCTCTATTTGTTGTTGTGACTGTAGCACGATTGTGGCTGATGGCTGCCGAAGGTGTTTCCAGAGGGAAATCGCCAACCGATTGCGACGGGCAGGCTACAATAGTGGCATTTGCAAGGCCAAGTGGATGAATATAAAACAAATCCCAGCAGGTACAGTTTTGATAAATTATTTAACTATTAATCAACTGTATACAATGTTTCTATATAGTTACTTATATATTATAATTAAAGTTACTAACTCATTTTTTATTTTGACTAATTTCTAGGTGAACACACCTATATAGAGGTACTGGACACTTCAAACTCGAAGAAAGGGGTTATACGAGTGATTATTGAGTTAAATATTCGGGCCGAATTTGAATTGGTTAAGGCTAGCCAAGAATATAACTGTCTCATGAGCCGGCTACCAGAAATATACGTTGGGAAAACTGAAAGACTTGAAGCATTGATTAAGATACTTTGTGTCTCATCCAAAAAATGTATGAAAGATCAGAAAATGCACATTGCTCCATGGCGCAAGCTAAAATACATGCAAGCTAAATGGCAAGGGGTTCGTGAACCAGAAGCAGTTTGGTGTCCGGATTTGTTGGCGGTGGTTGAACGCTCAACCCGTTTATCGAGGCCAATGGTCTCGTTGCTTACCTTTGATTTGGTTGAGAGCTTGAACTTGTCGACGACCGGCCTACATCCTATGACAATTAAAGTTTTGTAATGACGCAACAGAAACATGTTTGCAATATGGTGATTTATCGTTTATCCTAAGAGTTTAGCAGTATGCAGGAGTGGATCAACGTGTGGCACGTGCCACCACGTACGGTTGTAGGCGACCAAGTGTCCTTGTTGTGAAAATTTTTGGTTTTTCGAAAGTGATACACTTTTTTTGTAGAGAAAAAAATTTCTGGGTTTTCTTCAATGTTTTAAAACCTGGTTTTTTAATCAACCCGGTTGAGCTATCGGGTCACCAGTTCAATCTGTGAGTCAAACCAGTTTTATGAAAAAGAAGATGAGATGAGTTAACCATAAGAGCAAAGGGTATAATAACCCTGAGTTAAAGTTTAACGCACTGTCACGTGAGCGTCATATCAGCTTTAACATGTTCACCTTAACTCACCAAAAAACACTCGTTACAATAACTCACTTTAACTAAACACCCTTTTTCAATTTACAAATTAATATTTCATTAATAAACTTAAAAATTACAATACAAAATTAAAAAAACTTAAAAATTTCATTAGTAAACTTAAATATTTCATTAACTATTTCATTCATTCAACAACCTAATATTTCATTAATAAACTTAAAAATTACAATACAAAATTTAAAAAAAAAAAATGTTAGGAATTAAAAAACAAATGCTACTAAAACACAGGGTGTAAAATGTAAACACCACAATACCACAAGGACTAAACTGCAAATTTGAAACATATATCATCTTCCCCATCGTGACAGACCTGTATGCACACTAAACAAACACACACACACTGAAAACACACACAAACACACTCACACAAACACATCAAAAACAAAACACACAAACAATCATGGGGGCGAAAGTGTAAATTAAAAACACCCTTTAACGCAGCGTCATTACCTTAACCCTCCACGTTAACGTACCATTAACGCCGGTGCACGGTATGTTAACGCACCAATTAACGCCAGAATTTTAAGCTTTAACGTGGGTTGGTACGTGGTGATCTTACCGAATGCTCTAATAACATACCACCCAAACAACACTTTAACAATCCAAAGTCAACCCAAAACAACAATTAAACTTAGAGCTATGTTTGTATATACATGAATGATACATAATCAGTAATCCAACACAAATTACTACTCCCTAAATAAGTAAATACTCTATTTAATGAAACAACATTCAATAATAAACATTTTAAGACTTTTCAATAACAATAAAAAGGAGTATCAGATGGACCAAAACTTGCAAATTAGTCAACCAAACTTTTCAAGGCAATAGTTAAATAACATTTAATGAAACAACATTTATGCAAAGTAAATATAAAGAAACTAAAAATTACTACCTCACATGGTTTGTGAGATTTTCAGTCATGTGCTTAAAATGAAAGGATTTGAGTGGGAAATGAAAGGGTTGTGACGTGGGGTCAGTTTTAGCTTATGAAATCTAAGAGCTTTTCATTAACTATAAAAATTTATACAAGTAAGCCTTGATCCAGCCGGTTACGCACCCGCCGGTTTAATTCAGTTCCGAAATAGCCAAAAACTCGTTTACCTCCGGCTCGGTCTCCCAACCGGTTCCCAGTTCGACTGATTGAACCGGCCGAGTCGACCCGGATTTTAAAACATTGGTTTTCTTATTGAAAAAAAAAAAAAAAAAAAGTGGAAGAGGACGCACTATTCATTAAAATGTTTTCAACATATTTGTCCTTTAGCCAATTTTCTTTGTCTTTTCTTAACATAGAGATGATAGATGTACGGAGCAACGGATAAGGCCATAAGAGAATAAGGGGTCTTTGAATTTGTTTATGTAGATTTTCTATCAAAATTTTAGAAACTTTATTAGTTTGATTTTGTAAAAAAGCTTTAGCAATAAAAATGTCGCAAACTTTCTAATTTATTTATGACTTAAAAGATTATTGTTATTTATATACTATGTTTAAGCTACTTCGATCCGAGAACTAAAACCTCAATACGTAGTTTTATCTTAATAAATGGATAACCAAATTAAGAACTGTTCGCAAAGCAAAGGGAACCCAAAATCGTGCCATATACGATCTAAATCCTTTATCCGCCAATGTTAGTATGTAGTGTGTATATTTCATATTGGTATTGTATGGATATAGGTTTTAGGAGAGGTATTGGTAAGTGTGAAAATAATTTGCTTGGTATATATGTAAACTTAATTTGCTGAACAAAACTTAATACACCCGGTCGGTAAACTATCTAATGACTAAAAATATAATTAATGCTTACATGTAATATGTGGCAAAAAAAAAAAGAAAAGCATAATTAATATTTTGTTCATTCTTTCCTAATGACTGAATGCTACCTCATCCAGGAAAACTACCCAGTGAGTAGGTGTATCTATGCCCAGTTAATTTGTTCTCTCCGGATGTAAACTCAATTTTATGTTTTTCAAATTCCAAAGTGACAATCAACTTTTGTATCTTTTGCATTTAGTAACTATAATATTATTTCTTATTACAACTTAGAGCACAAGGTGCAACAACAAGCACTTGGCTCCCCATTCGGGCCCCACCATGCCACATCACCAAAACACCTCAACTTGAACTAACAACAACAAACCCCCCTCACCAAACAACAAACCTCCACTTTTCCATTCGGGCCCCACACTTATTTTTTTATTCATTTCTTTAAATAAATTAAATTATTTCACAAATACTAAAAAATAAAAAAAACATACTAATTTTATTTCATCAAATTAAAAAGTTACAGTACGGAAAAAAAATACGATACGGGAAAAAAATACAACACATACGACACTAAAAACCGAACCTAATTATTATTATTTCGTTGAAATTCTTCCCATTGTTGTTGTTGCCAAACATGCTCGATGAGACATAGTTGAAGCCTTGAGTGTGTGCGTTTATCATGTAGTTCTTTGGTTTTTCTTCTTTGCGTTGCGCAACGTTCGACCCATGACTGTTGTATATTTGGTGTCGGCGGAATATACATTTCGGCAGCGTCGGCTATATGAAAATGTTGATCTTTCAAAATCATGTTATGCATTATGAAGCACGAGTACATGATTCTCCGTAACTTGCCCACAGTATATGCACGCGCCGGTTGGGCAATAATATGCCAACGTCCTTGTAGGACACCAAAAGCTCTTTCGATATCTTTTCGCGCACTTTCTTGTTTCGCTTTCCATGCGGCGTGTTTTGGGTTGGTTGCAACAGTAAAGGACTTGACAAACGATGCCCACTGCGGGTAAATTCCATCTGCTAGATAATAGCCATTTTTAAATGTACGTCCGTGTACTTCAAACGGAACTTGAGGGCCAACATCGTCAATCAGGTCGTCGAATAAAGGAGAATTATATAAAACGGTCAGATCGTTATTCGCACCTGCCACACCAAAAAACGCATGCCAAATCCACAAATCATAAGACGCAACAACTTCAAGCATTATAGTTGGATATTTTTTATCACCTCTGTAAAATTGCCCTTGCCATTCTTTTGGGCAATTTGATCGGTGCTAAACCGTCAGACGATTATTGGTCAACCACTTGTGAATGGTCAACTATAATAGTCAAACAGCTTAGAATCAATCTCCGTGGAAGTATAGGGTTTCCCCGGGTCGTTATGTCCCGACGAGGTGTGGATGGTATTAAAACGGGTTTGTGATCGGGTGAATTTGGACAGGAATGGGTATAAGTGAGTTGTGATGATTACACTACTGGAATATGAAAGATAATAGCATAAATACACTATATTAACAATACTGGAAAGTTTGAAAAGCCAGAAACGTTTAAAACTTAAAAACGTGTACGTTGCGTTTAAATAAAACGTAAACGTACGAAATAAAAAGTAAAAACGGAAATCTGAAAACACCCAGGGAGTGAAAATGACTTTTTTACAAACCTAAGGGTAAAAGAAAATTTTTAGAAAATTAAAATAAATTTTAACCCTAATTAATTATTTAATATTAATTAAATACTAATTATCACTAATTATTAATATTTAAAACACTTAAATATAATTTAATACTAGAAAAATGAAAATAAAATTTCTAAAATTATAAAATAACTAAAAATAAGTTTTAAAAATAAAAATAAGTGTTTTTGTCTTTTTGTGAATTTTCTATTAATTAATTACTAATTAAACATTAATTACCTAATTAAACTATTTTAAATTAAGAAAAATACTAAATGAACAGTAAAAATTCTAATAAAATTTCTAAAATTATTTTATAACATATAAAAGCTATAAAAAATATAAAAACTAGGTTTTACTTAATAAAAACTAATTATGCTATTTTAAACTAATTATTAATTAATAATTAATAAAACTAGGATTAATTCTAATAAATACTAAATGATAAAATAAAAATCTGAAAAAATTATTATAATAACTTTAATATATTAGGAATTTAATAAAAATATAAAATAGCTAAGTACTTAACAAAAATTTAAAAATGAAAATGAAAATTAAATTACATTAAATAGAAACTATCACTTAATTTTAAATTGGCTTTTTTGGATTTTTTCTTTTACAAACTTATTTAATACCTAAAAACTAAAAACTTTTGTAAAAACAAGTAATGTGGAACTTAAAAATAAGCTGAGAAAAAGCCAAGAGTTGAGACAGTTGACCAAAGTTGACCAAAAGGCAAAATAAGCTAAAATGGCTTCAAGTGGGACCCACAATGGTTAAGTCTGGTCCAACTAAGTTAATGAGACATTAATAAGCTGGAAAAAGCACAACTTGACCTCAGAATAAACCAATGGGTCAAAATAAGCACTTGGATTTTTGCTTGGAAGCTGAAAAGTGGGACAGATTTGTGATGTGGTTCTAGGTGGGACCCAGTGATTCCCAAGTCAAACCAATGGTCAATATCTAATCTCTGGTAGGAGGGGAGTTGGGAGGAACCAAGTTGGGGGTTGTGGGACCACCATGGTGGCCAGAAAACCACCACCAAGTGGTGGTGGTGGCTGCTATAACTGCTGCAGCAGGGGGCAGTCTTTGCCCTGCATGTGTTTTTGAGGCAAGCTGGGGACCAGGCTAAAATTTGCAAAAATCAAGTGAGATTGGAACCTCAAATTAGAGCTAATAGACAACAAATTAAAACAAGTTTCACATTTTTAGAGTGAACACAAAATTCTAATAAATTCTTGTAATTTTTGGCTTTTCAGAAAACATAGAACATTTGACTTTTTAAGAAAACTTGGATTATTGACTTTTGTGAACTTGTGATGAATCTAACAAACTTAAAACATGTTTCTAAGCTAAAACAAAGTTAATCCAACTTAAATTAACCAATTATGAGCTGTTGTGATTGGTTTTTGGGTTTCCACTGTTGACAGTTAAATCCTAAGTGAAGTTTAGGAGTGATTTTGACTTTCTTGTTATTGAAACTTGGTTTTGAGACCTGTCCTAACCTAACTTGGCCTAATACAACCTACCTACACTAAACCAACAATGAAATAACAACCAGTTCCCATGGGACTGAGTTAAACCAAACACCCCTTTTGTGGGGACTGTCTAGGTGTTTTCAAAGGAAGCAATTGTTTTGGACTTCCAATTTGATAAACTAGCATACACTATCCTATTTTATTACTGCTTAAGCACAGCTGACTACCTACTAAGCAGTATACAATGAGTAAACATGCATAAGCTAATCAGGCTAATCTAACAATGAAACAACAGGAGCATGAACTAAAGACTTATGAGATATGCAATAAGAATACTAAGCACCATAAATCATAAATAAACTAATCTAAACTAGAAACAAGCAGAATGATGAGTCAATAAGAAATTGCACAGTAAGCTTAAAGAGATTTGGTCTTACAAATGAAATCCCAGCTTGAGATAATGAAACAAGGGACCATAAACTACCACTTATAGGCTCTCCACAGAACCTTTACACCATCACCATGCTTCCCTGCTTCATGTACTCTTCTTCTTGCTTTTTATTTTATTTATTTTCTATTTTTGGTATTTTTCAGTGAATTTAATTTGAAAGTGGAATTAATGCTAATAAACTTACAAAAGCTTACCATTTACAGAAATAAGCTCAAACTACCAAATTTAAACAACTTGTAACAATCTTAAAACTAATTTGAAATTTCAAAAGTAAAGGGTGAATATTGAATTTAAACAGGGCAACTGAAATTGATGATTAAAAGAGTTTACAAATACACTGCAAATGTAAATTACAACCCTTTCTTAACTAAAAATACAACTGAGAACTAAATTACATTAAATTCGAGATTTGAAACTACTCTACAACTAATTTTTTTTAACTATCTAGCACTCCCCTCCACTTCAGGCCTTCTCTTCTTTTATATTCTTCCAAAAGTGTCCCTGGTACAATCCCACTTACTTTCTAGGCCGTTGGATAAGTTAGATTGATCTGAGCCTTCTATTTGCTTTTGGCGGGAAAACAGATATAAGCAAGTTGGGGGCTGATAACTTTGGCAGGGGGGGGGGGGGATTTGGAGTCTTGTTGTTGTTTTGAGGTGATTAGAGTAGGGGTAGGGTTAGGGTGTTGAGTGTTGGCAGAGGATGAGATGATGGGGGTAGCAGGGATTGCAGGCTAGTGGGGTGGTGAGGTGGAGGAGAAGGGTCAAAGATGGGGGGTTGACTGGGAATTAATAAAAACGGGGTAAGGTTTTTAGGGGGTGGGCTGTTTTGGTACATGGGCTTGGGGAGAAATGTGGTGGGCTGGGGAATGGGGTACTGGATTGGGGTGTTGTGGGATAAAGAGTGGTTTTGGTTTGTTTGTTTATTTAGTTTAAGTATAAAAACCACAAGGACTAAATTTGTAAATGGCTTAAAGTTGAGGGTGGGCTGTGGTATTTTCCCCAAGTATTTACAAGGACCAAAATCGCCAAGTCTCATATTCCCAAGTACCAATATTTGTTAATTTCCCAAAATGAAATTTCCAGGGACTATTTTTGCCAAAATTGAAACCTTAGGGATCAAATATGTAATTTCTCCAAATCTTTTACCCAGGGACTGAAAGTGGCAATTTATGAATTTCATGGACCAATGTTGACTTTTCCATCCAAAATAATCCACCAGGGACCAAATCTGTCATTTTCTGAAACTTCAGGGACCTTTTATGCCAATTTGGATTTTTAGGGACCAAACATGTAATTTTCTCAAACTTTTCACCCAAAGTCTAAATTTGATAGTTTTTGACTTTTAAAAACTTTGGGTTGACTTTTCTTTCATTTAAAACCTTCAGGGACTACTTTCGTCAATTTTTGAAACTTGAGGGACTGAAACTGCCAATTGTGCAAACTTTGTTCGTTTTTCATTTGTTTTTAAACATTTTGCATCTAAAACATATAAAACACACTTTTGGAATAATTTCTGTATTTTGATGCGTTTTTGAGTGTTTTTGTATGTTTTGGCAGTTCAGATACGATAAAAATGATGAGTATTTACACACTCATCACAATTCTTCCAATCCCAGTGCATACAATCGATGCTTCCCAACATTCCCGGAATCTTATGAACCTGGCTATGTGCGTCGTATAAGTTACGAACGTCGTCCTCAGTTGGTTTTCTTAAAAACTCCTTCCCAAACAAATGGATTATGCACATAGTAAAAAAAATCAAGACAATCACGTGCACAATGTTCACCTATTTGTAAATACTCATCTAACGAATCAGGTGCTACCCCGTACGCCAATTGGCGTAGGGCACATGTGCATTTCATAATCACACTAAAACTCATTACACCCGCAGCATTGGGTCGTTGTCTAAAGAAATCAAAATGAGCAGGAAGAGGATCATGAGTGTCAATATATGTTTCAATACCTTCGACTATTTCTAAGAATAGTTTACGGCTCATACGGTAACGACGTCGAAAATTATCTTCAGTATACTTTGGCACATCACCAAAATAGTCGGCCAGTAGACGTGCTTCAGCAACATCACGTTCACGCCGAATGTATGTACGGCGATTTGAAGGACCGGCTTCTTGATTTTGCAACCCTTGCTCGTTTTCGAACTCTTGTAT